>CM035419.1:114382439-114862439 GCA_020310875.1 Ceratopteris richardii | reverse complement strand
TGAGTCTATCGGTGGCTGCCTGTCTCATGCTGAAGGGGCCAGGCAAGCTCGTGAATGTGACTCCGAGATAGACATAGGAAGTGACCACCTCAATCTGTCCACCACCAGCTCTGAATCCTGCTCCATTCCTCACCATGGGGGAGGTGTGGAAGATCATGACCTTGGTCTTGCCAAGGTTTACTGTCAAGCCCCTCTGTGTACAAAACTCATCCAGGGCCTCAAGGTGGCGCTGTAATCCCTCGGGTGACTCTGAAATCAAGACAATGTCATCGGCATATAATAAAATGTGGACATGTGTACCTGCGAGGTCTGCACCCTCTCCTCCAGCTCGGAGAATGTAGTCCTCAATCTCGTCAATGTAGAGACCAAATAGAGTGGGAGAGAGTGGGCAGCCTTGCTTAACACCGATGGTGCTAGCAATGGCCTCAGACATACCTCCTGGACACCGTACCCTCCCAGTCACCTGCTCATAGAGTGCATAGATGGCCCAAATCATCCCTGATGGTACTCCCAAGCTCTGGAGGCGTTGGAAGAGCCTCTCTCGCGGCACTGTATCAAAAGCTTTGCGGAAGTCCACAAAGCAGCAATATAGCCTCTTCTTCCGCACCCTTGCCCCATCAATGAGGCAGCGCAGAATGAAGATGTGATCAATAGTAGAGAAAGCTCGTCGAAAACCTGCTTGGCCTCGTGCTCGTAGCCCCTCAGTCTCTGCATATGAACTTAGCTCTGTCTCAAGTATGGCACCGTATAGTTTGGCCATGGTGTGGCCAATCATGATGGTCCTGTAGTTCCCTGGATCCAGGGTGTCGCCAGATTTGTGGATAGGCACAATGGTGTGCCTAGTCCACTCCTCTGGGAAGCCCTCTCCTATAGCCCGGTTGAAGACATGTGCAATCAACGGGGCTATAGTGGAGGCTGCATATATGAGATGCTCGCTCTGCAATCCTGCGTGGTCTGTCGAACGTCCATGTCGAAGTCGTCGTATGGCCCTCTCAACCATCTTTGCTGTGAAGAGAGAAGAACTAGTAGGGCGAGGCTCAAGTGGCTGGGGAATGGGAGGCTGCCTAGGTACCTCATATAACCTCTGAGCATAATCATGCCATGTGTGTGGGTCTCCAATAGGTGTGGTCGGGCGTGGCTCTCGTAGGCTGCGCCATGCTGCAGCACTGTCCATACTCATAAAGAGATGGTATAGCTCAAGCTCCTGTGCCTCCTCAAAGGCTCGCCTCTTTCGACGTGTGAGAGTCTTCATCTGTCCCTTGGCCTCTCTCTCTCTGTGATCTCTCCCAATGCTCGCTGAGCTCGTAGTCGGCGGTAAAGATCTCTGCAATCCTCATCATACCAACGATGTTGTGGCATAGTCCCGGGAGGAGGTGTGTGACGAGAATGGATGGTGTGTGGGAAGGAGCTGATGGCTGATGTCTGAAGAACTGATGCTATCTGAGAGGTGAGTAGGGATAGTGGAGTGTCAGGATGAAGTAAGAGAAGACCCTGCTCGACTCGAGCCGCATATATGTGAGCTAGCTCGTGTGTGAAGTGGATGGTGGTGTGTGGGATGCGTGCTGCGGGTATGCGTGTAGGGGTGTCTCCCTTCAGGGAGAGTGCGAGGTATGTGTGATCGCCCCCAATGGGTATGGGTGGGATTGTGAATGAGGTAAGTAGGTGGATGGCCTCTCTGGACCCCATGACGTAATCTACTGTACTTCCCCCGCCATCTGTGACTGAGTGTGGTATGCATGTCAATCCTCCTGAGGTAGGCCACTGAGTCATCCCGTTATAGATAACGAGATTATGTCGAGAGCCTAGTCTGAGTAGGTGAGTGCCATAGTGAGTGTGTGTAGCGTCAGCTGAAGCTCGAGCTGTAGACTGGGGACTATAAAAGCTCCTGCCTGATCAATCTTCATCTTGAGGATTGAGAATTACCAATGTGTGACTTACCTTGTGGGCTAACAGTCTGAGCATTGTCTCATTTTCTGCTTCCGAAGTATCAAAACTCAGAGAGCACAGTAGGATTTTCTTTTTCCTGCTTCAGTACCCTTCAAAACATGACATTACTCTGCTTAACCACAAACAAAGACTCCTTGAATCCTTTTCAAATTTAATGGAAAAGGTTTCACATTTGATGATCTTTCTAAGCCCAACATTTGCAGATAGACCATGAGTGAAGTTTTATTTCAACCAAACTGTTTCAGTTTGTTATATATTGTGTGTATATATATGTTTCTGTTATAATTCATGTAACTTTGTAAGCCATGCTTTGAGTTAATGTTGCATATATTCTGCTTTTGTTCATCCTCGTGCAATCCATGTGTTTGCTAATTCTATTTTGGATTGGATAGTTTTTTTTTTTTGGGTTAAATAATAAATTGAATTGATCCTTTCTAAGAAATACACATACATTCATACAAATACACTTACACATGTATGCCTAAATTACTAATCTTTTTATTTTATTTTTGCAGAATTGCACATTGCGCTCCTATTTGTGTGCTTGACATGGCATCTGGAAAACGCAAGCGAAAAAGTCATCCTGCGGCTCCTTTGCTTCCTGCTGATGTTGGAGACGATGACATTGAAATATCAGATGAGGATGTGAGCTTTGTAGCAAAGAATTTTCAGTATGCTGGGTTTCTTTCTAGCCTCGACACTCACTCTATTACCAAGTATTGCTCTACTTGTTTCAAACAGCAAACCCTCTTCCTTGCCCAAAGGGCAAGTGTTTTAGCTTCATCTTTCTCATTGGTTGTAAAGAGCATGTCCCTTGCTTGCAGGCAAATTCTGGGCATCAATTCGAACAAGAAAATGGCTGATAATTTGGAGTTATATTACGAGAAAAGGGCCAAGTTTGCTTCTAAAGGCAAAGAGGTTTTAGATACAGATTCAGCAATTGTGTCTGATGTCTTACCAGTCAAGTCTTTATCTGGTGAACTTCAATATCGGAAGTTCAACACAAGTTCCGCAACAGAGAAGGAAGGTAATTTGTACTTCTCGAGGTTGTATTGCAATCTAGAAATGCAACATCATACTCTACATCTATTCATCCAGCATGCTGCTTTGCAAAAACAAAAATGTTGCAATAAATTTGGAAATATCGACAATTTATGTATGGGGAATGATTTGGAGGTTAAATTGGGAACCTGGTGAAATGTGTGCAAAGATAAGTGTAAGGCTCTTATGAACACTTGAACTGAATAATTGAATGGAGAAAGTAACGAATAACTTTATTTTCATTTGTATCTATTCTTTTATAAAGCGTTTCTCTCCCTTTTGACTATCTTTTGTTTATAGGGAACATTAATTGTTTTTCAAGTTTGAATTTTGGATGGGGATACATAGTTTGTCGGCAGACTCAATGGTATCAGAACTTTGAACAAAAGGAACATATTATAGTAATGAGGAATATTTTATTGTTATCAAGTAAATTATTCAGGAACTTCATAGGAAACTCATATGTTGCAGGACTTCAAAACTTTTGACTTCGCTACTTTAATACACTAAGCTGGATTTGAAAGACTATAATGTCTTAGGCTAATTTGTTTTCTCTTACCCATTTTTTTTTTTTTGGTTTGGGGGGGGGTTTTCAGTGTGGTTTTGTACATCAAGATATTTTTCATGTACTTAGTAAGTTTACGTTCTCTACAAGTTGTGCATGATACTTAGTTCTATGCCTGCAACTTGTGAATATATTATATACTTTGAAAGATGACACATTTGGGGTCGTGGATCAACAAGGACCTTTGCTTTGGCTTGATCGTGCCCTTCCAGTTTATCTGGCAGATCTTCAATCTAAAAGCATTTTCGTTTTATATTTGAATTCCCTATTAGTGCATATTCATTCCTTTATTATTTGGTTTCATATAATGCACATGTTCACAGCTCCTAAACTTATGTTATTTGTTCTTGCATGATTCAATGGAAAGAAGCACATTCGGGTCTTAAAGAGCAGAAGCCACTAGTTGAATTGAAAAAGCCTTCAGCTCTTGATGACCATCAAATGAAAAGTGATTTGACACATGGTCAGGGTGATAATGTGACAGTGGCTAGTTTGGGTCATAAGAAATTATCGAAGTTAGAACTGAGGAAGGAGCGAAAGAAAGCAAAAAAGGAAACACAAGCACTTTCTAAGGGAGATACTCAGGTCAACAAATCATCATCACATTTGCTGGCATTGGTAAAGATCAGTTTGCTTGGTGCTTTTCTTTTGATAATTATTTTCTTTTCCTTGATTCATCCTCGAGGTTCAACAAATGTTTAAGCCTTCTACAGGAGCAGTTGGAACAGGATCTTTCTGAAGAAAAAAGGATAGAGGAAATAAAAGCTCAGATGGCAGAGCTTGGCACAGCAGTGCTTGCAGATCCCGAAAACAATCTTGATTCTTTAACCGAATTGCAAGGCCTTTGTTCATATAGGGATTCACATGTTTCAAGTATGGCAATGCTATCTTTGTTAGCTATCTACAGAGACATTGTTCCTGGGTAAGTAACATTCATTAATGCTGACATTGCTTTTAGGTGTGCAGTTATCATCTGTTTATTTGGATGATCAATTACTTCAAATGACGTTGTGTCTAGAGAGCTTACAGTCGGCCATTATTCTATGCAAATATTTTAACGGTTATCAATATCTCAGGGCTTAATTTCTGTGATTCCATTCTGTGCAGAGAGATTGATTAGACAATTAACCTTTCTCAAGATGTGCTTCATATCATTTTTCTGCTACATCTGTGAAAAAGGACAATGTTTCATCCAAGTAATGTGTTTCAAATTGTGTTGTCAGATATCGCATAAGGTTGCCCACTGAAAAGGAGTTGGAAATGAAAGTATCAAAGGAAGTGAAGCAATTACGAGACTTTGAGTCAAAATTGTTGAAGTGCTATCAAGTACGGTGCTATTTTTTTGTTTGTGTTGTATTTCCTCACGTTTCTATGTATGAACATGAACTCCTACATTGATGATATTTGTAGATGATGTTTGAATTGTTTCTGGACTTTTTTTGTCCACTCAGGTTTAGGAAGCCCTGATGTGTTCTTTATTAGACAAAATTATTTATTTGAGAAAGTGGTTCAATGAAATACTTTAAATAATTCCATTTACAGAGATACATCCAATTCCTTGTCAAGTCAACAAAGTCAGGTTCACTTTCGAAAGCAGCAACTCGCTGTATCACTGGGCTTTTAGAAGCTATCCCTCACTTTAACTTTCGTGATAGCTTGTTATCTGCTACTGTTCCTATGATGAACTCAGCAGACTCAGATTGTAGGTATGTAGTTTACAGTAAATCTGTGTGTTAATGGTGTATTTGGTGTTTGCATGATGCTTTTGATCATTCTGACAGGAAATTGAGCTGCAATGCAATACAATCTTTGTTTCTCAATGAGGGAAAACATGGAGGTTCTGCAACTGTAGAAGCAGTGGAAATGATTGCGGAGCTTGTGAAGACTGAAAATTGCATGCTACGGCCTGATGTTATTGAGGTAATGTAGATTGTATGCTGTCATGTTCTTTGTCCTTGGGAATACTTCTGTTGAAACAAGTTTGTCTCGCAGGTCCTTTTATCATTGGCATTTGATGAGGATCTGAATCGACATTCAGAGCAGGCACAGGAGGGGGGACAAGATCGCAGAGTTGAGAAACTACAAAAGAAGCATGTGGAGAAAAGAAAAAAGGCTAAGCACGAACTTGCAGCCCAGCTTAGGGAAGAGGTTGAACAGTTGATATGACATTTTACATAAGACTGCTGGCTTTTTATATATTCATGTAGTAGTCAGCTTTCATCAATGGAAGCTCATTATTTTCTCATTTTATTCTCGAGATTGGTGATTATTTCTTCATCGACTTTGTCATGCTGCTTTTCTGCTTTTCCTAGGTAGTTACTGATTTTCGAGAGGCATCTGCTATGCCAGACGCTGCTGAACTTCATAAGCTACAGACACAGACTTTGACAGCGGTCTTTGAAACATACTTTCGGATATTAAAAGCAAGCATCAATTCACCTGATAGGTCAGTTTGTTCTTTTCCTCTGGAGTGTACCATGTGTGTATGCAGGGCCATGGAAGACCACATAAGCATCCTTTTCAGTTCTTCTTGAAAAATTTGTTCTCTGAGTGTTTATAAGGTCTTGGGATTCACTTTATAAATGTTATTTCAGCTCTCTTGGCAGTAGCTCAGCATCATTCAGAGCAAAACTGGTGGAGTATGGGCCACGGCCTATGCTTGGTCCCTGTCTTAACGGTTTAGCCAAATTCTCACACCTTGTAAGTGTTGAGTTTATGGGAGACTTGCTTTCCTTGCTGAAAAGGCTTGCAGGAGGAGAGATTAAGGGTGGAACTCCTCTTAGTTTTAGAGATCGGCTTCATTGCTGTGTGGTTGCTTTCAAGATTGTGCGAAACAATCTTGAGGCGCTCAACATAGATCTTCGAGATTTCTTTGTAGCATTGTACAATCTCATACTTTGCCATAAAACTAGCAGGTATTTGATGACAGCCTCTATGATCTGGGTATTATCACAATGTGTCTCATGCTTTATAACTATTAGATTGTGCTTCCTTGACGTTTATCAGGGATGATAGTGATGGATTAGTACTTGCTGAAGGATTACAAGTAATGCTTTGGGAAACAAGGCAACATGATATGCAAAGAGTTGCTGCTTTTATAAAGAGATTGGCTGCGAAATCATTACATCTTGGACCTGGAGAGGCAATATCAGGTAAATTATCACTGTTATTCCATGTATGTGCCAATCAGATCTGACTTTAATGCATGATGCAATCACTGGAAGAGAAACTTAATTTTTCTAAAGTTTGGTTATCTGTGTCTTTTTGTGTATCAAATCTTCCATTCATTGCAAGTGTTGTTCTGTAAGATCTCAAACGAATATCAAAGTGTTTATGGATATCGAAGGTTTCATGAGTTTTGAACTAGTGCTTCTTCAGTGTTTAAAGAACTGTCACTTGGGTTTAGGCTTTTCGAATTTGATTAAAGTTGAAAAAACAGTAGGACATTCAGTATGGTCATAAGTTGTGGCATAACATGGAACATTCAGTACAGTGCTAGTAGGGTTTAGGATGATCTTATTACTGGCTGGATGGGGTCCACTACCTTTCTAGGTGCAGAAGCCACCATGTATTCCACTAGGAGCTCTGATTTGTCATCCCTATTGGGCTCTTAAAGGAACTTAATGGGGCTCTGATCTTTAACCTGCTATGACCAGAGATGGAAGACGCTCCATTTTCTAATGTCATCTTGCAATTTCGACCTTTGTCTGAGGGATTTGTAGTAAACCTATCTATTGATGTGTCATGTGATGTTATGCACCAGCTCTTGTGACAATTCAACACTTGCTCCAGAGATACAAGAGATGCCAGATTCTTTTGGAGAATGAGGATGGTGGCAGTGCAGCTGGGCATCTTTGTGTGAGTACTTACTCTTAAGCCTTGTTTCTTGTTTGGATTCTGTTATGTTTGCTGAACATGCCTTGCTTTAATGAACAGGATATGCAGGAAGAGGAAGGGGCTGATCCAGATCTGAGTGGTGCTCTCTCATCTGTTCTATGGGAACTCTCTCTATTATCAAGACATTATCATCCTGCTGTCTCGAGGCTTGCGACACAGATTTCCAGCATAGCAACTTCAAATGAGGCAGTGAAAGCTACATTGAATCCAACAGAAGCTATTCTTCTTTACTCATCTAACAACGGTGGATTTAATCCATCTGTCCAGCTACCCAAAAAGAAGGTGAAAAGAAGATTTTATCCAGCTTACTCAGTCAAGGAAGTTGATGTTCATGAGTCTATACGTGAGTGTTCAGAGATGGAGGCCAGGCAAATGTTTCGCAGTCACTTTCAAGTGCTTCGGGATATAAAAGAGAATGAAGCTTTACGAAAGCAGCTAAATAAGATAATCTACACCCTAAATCTGTTTAAGGCCAAAAAGATGCCAAAACACAGGAAAAATAGATCTCCCATGCTCCTGTGATGAAAAGCGTTTTGCATGCCCTTGCATACATGATTCGTACTCATGCCATATGCTATATGAATGAATGCAAGGGTGATATTTTAAGACTATAGCATAATCATATTTGATCCTAACACAAAATCAATGAAATGTACACTTCAGCATCATTTTCAATCTTGCGTGCTAAGTTGTCATCATTACCATAACTCATAGGCAAACCACATCATTTTCAACCTTGTTAAGTTGTCATCTTGACCATAACTCATAGTAACATTTTTGAAAAAAAAATAGTGTAACAGGACTATTCATTGTGTGCTTGGCATGCTGGAATTTATGGTTGATGGTAATATTTGCTCTCCATGTTCTCATTTGCAAGTAGTGCAGTTTTTGAATTTGTTTAAGACTCTAGAAGAGATGCTCAACATCTTCGTCCACAAACATATATATGTACGCAATATATGTACATGTGTGTGTGTGTGTGTGTCTCTCTCTCTCTGTATGTGTGCATGTGTGTGTGTGTGTGTGAGAGAGAGAGAGAGAGAGAGAGAGAGAGAGAGAGAGAGAGAGAGAGAGAGAGAGAGAGAGAGAGAGAGAGAGAGAGAGAGAGAGAGAGAGAGAGAGAGAGAGAGAGAGAGAGAGAGAGAGAGAGAGAGAGAGAGAGAGAGAGAGACTTTTTAACGTCTATTAGAGGCCAAAATCGGCCTATGAGACAATACATATACATCAGTATGATCCAATCCACTGTGATCCAAAACGAAAATAAAGTGTGAGTACTGCAAACGGGTATAAAAGGAGGGATAGTAGCTGGTATCAAGGGTGTGGGGTGCTATGGGTATGCACTCTATATGCTCAATGGGTGAGATACAAATATGATATGCATAGGGAGGGGAGGCTCGATGGTATCACAACCCCCTAAATGCCTGGAGTGGGTGTAGGATATAATGCATCGGTGGGTAAGGCATCATGGCCATCCTCAAAATGCTCTGGGCGTCCAAATCGATAGGGGTGCGCTGCTGACGTCTCTGTATCTCCATGTCATGGCGTGCGTGAATCGCCTGAATCTCTCTCTGATGTGGACGAGCTCTCCGGACAAGGGGTCTCGGTCGTCGACGCTGTCGTCTAAGCTCCTCTGCTCTGTGTAATGTGACACCCCGCATGGAGCTGGGCCCTCGAGTGTATGTGGGTCTGAAAAAATCTGTAATATAAGTCTGAGGGGGGGGGGTCAAGTGTTTCTCCATCTGCTGCTGGAGGAGTGATGCGCGACGGTGCTGGAGCTCTACTAGGAAACGACCTAGAGGGCGTTGGTCCTCTGTCCCCAATAAAGCCCTGATCTCTCTAGGCCCCCTGAAGAGCTGTGGGTAGCGGTCTCTGATGTCCTCATATGCCTGGCATCTACATGTGTAGTGCTCCTCGTCCTCCACCTCCTCTCTACATATCCTGCATAATCGCTCATCCCTGGGGGTATGTGTGGCTCGCCCAATCTCAATCTCGAGCTGGTGTGATGATACTCTGAGCTGCCCAATGGCCACTCTCTCAGCTGGTGCCATATATGTATCCATGTATCGTGGTCTCTGAATGAAACCATCCGCTGTCACAGTCAGGAAGTGCTCTCTGTAGTGTTGCCTCTTTGTGGGAAGAGGCCCCCGTGGTGCTATCCATGTCTCCCTGACGTGTATCTGTAGTAGGTCCTGACGGATGATCCTATTCCTCTCCGAACGAGAGAGGGTAATGTGGGGGGAAGAGAGGTCATACTGAAAAGGGGGGAGATCCGTAATGCTCATGCCATGGTCTGCTAACCATCGGTAAGTCTGTGTAGCCTGGTGAGTCGGCTAGTGGGGAGCTCTCTGACTCTCAGAATAAAGGTCACCAACTGGAAGAGGGCCTCCACTAGCATCGGTGGTGTGCCAAGCTCAGCTCGTATAATGTCATGTGGAACGGAGGGCTTGCTGCGCAGCAAGCGTGATATCATGGTGATCTTGGGCCTCTCAATCTGCGTCCACATCGCCTCTATGATCCCTGGTGCCCATACTGCTGCTGCGTACATCAATGCGGGTGTCACTAGAGTGTCAAAGAGCCACCCCTTAGTCTGGGGCTCCTGAAAATGTGTCTGAAAGCAGCGTCTCTCCAATCCTGCAAGTGCCGCATAACCTCGCGTCAATCTATCTCTCGCAGCGTGTGCCATGGAGAATACCCCTGTGCTGCCCGAGAAGGTGATACCTAGGTAGACGTAGGAGTCCACTACCTCTATCTGTCCTCCAGCCTCTGTGAAAGAGGCGCGATGGCGTACTGTCCTGGAGGTATGGAAGATCATGACCTTGGTCTTGCCTGTTGAGGAAACACTCACAAATTTGACAAACAAACATAAAGAAAAGAAAAGGAAACGAAATCAGCGCGCGGAATCAGTCCGTCTAATCAGAATCACAATTGTACAATATACGCTGTCAGGGCGCGGTGTGCGCATAACAGAGCAATTAACCGCGGCGGGCGCGTAAGGCGCGCATAACGTAAATTGAAGAGTAACAGCGCAGAGGAGCGCCAAAAGAAAGTGTATATATATATACAGCAAGATTTGAAGAACTCGCACACAGAAGAGACACGCACGGAGAAGGCGAGAAGAGAGGGAGAGAGATGATGCGTGCGAGATGCGCGTATGAGTGAAGAGAGATTTAGAAGTTCTCAGAAGACGCCATAGATCGCGTATGTACAGATGAATAACACAAGCCTGAAGTGTCGGGTCTTTTCATATGAAGAGAGATGGTAATAAGAAACTACTCACTGTAGGAGAGTTTCTGTAGCTTGAGTAAGAAGAGGCCAAGCTTACTTGTACACATCTTCTCTAATCGAAAACACATGTTCACGTGGATGTCTGCGCGCAATCTTTACTTGTGAAGAATCTGAAGTTATTTCGTGTTACGGTAGGAAGCTTCGTTTATCGTTAACTGTCACGACTCGTTACTAAACGTGCTTCAGTACCTTCTCTGTAAACGCATGTTTCGGTGAATAACAGTTTACTCAGTAAACATATTTCAGTAATTTCTGGTCAGTTACAGTTTCTCAGAAACAAGATTTTCCGGTAGAACAACGAAGTATAACTCGTAGCAGAGTTCGAAGTTTTGTATGAGAGATAGCTCATCTTGTAGCTAGACGTCTCTACTTTAAGCTGGTCACAGTTTCCGGTGAAAAGGAGATGTGCATGCAGTACAAAATCTAACCGGAAAGTAGCACTTCAGAACTGTGAAGTTTTTCCTAAACTTCAGAAGAGTTCATTAAGTGGAGAAAGGTCACGAATCACTTCTTGTATGTTCACTTGAAGAAATTATAACCAGAATAGAAGTTCATTTCGGTGAAGTTCCGGTACGACTACGGTGTCAGTCCAGTGACAGTCTGGTGAAGTTCCGGTGGAACTTGTGTCGCAGGATAACACAGTTAAGGCGACGTTAATTAGGCTGAGCTACTGTTGATTACAGAGGTGTTCTAAATCACTCTAGTTTAGCATCCTATTACGGTGGCGCGGCAATTTCCGCAGGCCTGACAGAGTTCAAGCTTTGTCGCGAAACCCACCTTCAGGGCGAAAGTATTTCCGCACCAGTGGTATTAGAGCTGAAGTTTTCGCCAACAATTGGTATCAGAGCAGGTTAGTTTCCCAAGAATTGGTACAAGAGCCCAGAATATTATCTATCATGGCAGATCACGTCCAAATTGATAAACTGGACAGAGATAATTATCCCGCATGGGTAATGCGCATGGAAGCCTTACTTATGAGTAAGGAGTTAATGGTGTACGTGACCGGAGAAGAAAAGAAGCCGACTTTCGAAGATGATAGCCAACCAGAAAAGGAAGAGATAGAAGCTTTGAAGCTGTGGAAAAAGAAAGATGCAACAGCAAGAGCCTACATCTACAACACTGTTTCAGATCATCTGCTACCGCACATTAGAGGTCTGGAGAAAGCAGAGGACATATGGAGTGCATTAGAAGATCATTTCCAAAATACTACAAAAGCCAGGAAGGCTAGCTTATGGTCCGAATTTACGACATTCAAAAAGAAGTCGAGTCAAGGCATCAGTGACTACGTCACTAAAATGAAGGATCTAGCAGATAGTCTAGGATCCATAAATGAAGAAGTCGAAGATCATAGATTGATAGCGAAAGTGCTCACAGGGTTGAGAGGAGATGAAAGGTGGAAACCTTTCGTACTATCAAATGAACTCTCCTTAAATCATTTTGTACCAGATTTAAATCAGCTGCTTGGTTTGATGCTCACATATGAGCAAGACCTGAAAGGAGACGCAGACAAAGGACATAGCTCTGCAATGTACATGAAGAACAAGAAGGAAGACAAAGGAAAGTCAAAAGATGAAGAAGAGTCGAGCTCTCAGGCCTATTACGCAAGAGGTAAAGGCACTGGCAGAGGAAGAGCAAGAGGAAGAAGCCGCCAGAATACCATCAAGAAAGCTTGCTGGATTTGTGGACTAAGTAACCATCTTGCGCATGACTGTTGGCACAATCAACAAGGATCAAATCAAAACCAGAACAACAATAGCAGAGGCAAGTAGCGGAAGAAATCAGAGTAATGCTCAAAGAGGAAGACAAAACCAAAGAGGAGGCTATGGTAGAGGTGGAGTAAGAAGTTGGGGACAGAGCCAATCCTACAACACCACCTAAAACAACTACGCAAATGACACACAGAATGAAAGTCATACATCATTGATGATGAACTCAATCAGCACATCAGAAAACGAAGATCTAAAGGTATTTTACATTGACTCTGGATGTTCTAATCACTTGTCAGGAAATATAGAACTAATGTCAGAACTAGAGAAAGGTAGTTCTAGTCACACTGTTCAAACAGGTGACAATACAAGACACAAAGTACAATCAATCGGAAAAGTGAAATGCAAAAGTGGAGCAGATTTGCTAACCAATGTTTTGTATGTTCCAACAATATCGAAAAATCTGATCAGTGTGGGACAGATAGTCGAAAAAGGTTTTCAGGTCAGATTTACAAACAAAGGCGTATTTGTAGAAGATCCCAAGAACGGATATTATCAGATCGTCTCTGGTAAGAAAGAAGGAAGACTCTTTACTTTAAGAGTACAAGGGAACATTGGCCAAGCGTTGCTCACACATGATGAAAAGGTAATTACAGAACTTGATCTCTGGCACAAGAGATTAGGTCATTTTCACGAAAAAGGAATCAAAGCTATGATAGCGAATCAGTCTGTACTGGGATTACCAAACGTACAGAACCAACATATGATTCACAAATGCGAAGCCTGTCAGATGGGAAAAGCCCACAGGTTACCTTTCCAGAAGAAAGGATTCAAACATGATAGTGTGCTGGAACTCATACATACAGATGTATGGGGACCAACGAAAGAAGGATCAATCGGCGGATCAAGGTACTATGTTCTATTCATTGATGATGCCACAAGGTGGATAACTCTTTATGTTCTGAAAGAGAAATCAGAAGTATTCGGAGCTTTCAGGCATTTTCATGCATATGCTGAAAGACTCACGGGACGAAAACTTAAAAGACTGAGGTCTGATGGAGGGGGAGAATACTTCTCCCATGAATTCAATGACTATCTTTGGAATGCAGGTATTAAGAGAGAAATAACCTGCAGATATACACCACAACAAAACGGTGTAGCAGAAAGGAGAAACCGAACTCTAGTCGAGTTTGCACGAGCTATGCTAAAAGAAAAGAATTACCCAGATTATCTTTGGGCTGAAGCCGTAAATACAGCTACATACTTGGTAAACAGATTACCATGTACAGCCTTAGAAGGAATGACCCCTTATGAAGCTTGGTGGGGAAAGAAGCCAACACTTGATCACTGCAAGGTGTTTGGATCAGTAGCGTATGCTTATGTACCGTCTCAACTCAGACATAAGCTTGAACCGAAAAGCAGAGAAATATGTATTCGTTGGATATGATGAGAAATAGATGGGTTACAGGTTATGGAGCCCTCTAACCAAACATTTTACTGTTTCCAGGGATGTAACATTTGATGAACAGAAAAGCTGGTTTGCAGATCAGAGTCATACAGCTGAAGAATTTGAAGAAGAGATAAAAAGAAAAGAGAAAGGTAAAACAATCGTACAGGTAAACAAAGAAGACGAGGCAAGTACGTCCAGGACCAGAACAGGTATAAGGAACGAAGATGAAGACGGGTACTCAGACACACACGAAGAATATGAACTAAGAAGATCAAATAGAGTAAGAAGACAACCGGAAAGATACTCGTATGATACATCGTATATAACTCAACAAGATTATGCATATATGGTTAAAGAAGAGGATGAGCCTCAGAGCTATGACGAAGCCAAAGGCAAGAAGCAATGGCAAGAAGCAATGGAAGAAGAACTCACCGCACTGGAAGAGAACAAGACATGGGAGCTTGTTCCTAAACCGAACGGTAAGAAAGTAATTGGAAATAAATGGGTGTTCAAAATAAAGAAACTTGCAGATGGAAGGATAGCCACACATAAAGCGAGACTGGTTATCAAGGGCTATGCTCAGACGCATGGCATAGACTATGACGAGACGTTCAGTCCGGTGGCAAAAATGTCAACCATAAGAACAGTGATTGCTATAGAAGCATCAAAAGGATGGAAGCTAAGTCAGCTAGATATAAAGAATGCATTCCTGAATGGATATATATCAGATGAAGTCTATATGGAACAACCGGAAGGATTTATAAGCTCCAGATACCCAAACTTTGTTTGCAAGTTAAGAAAAGCACTTTATGGACTAAAGCAAGCCCCAAGAGCTTGGAACTACAGACTTGTGAAATATCTCAATGAACTTGGATACCAAAGTTCGAAGGCAGATGCAAGTCTACTCGTCAAAAGGACAGAAGAAGGAATGATCTACATTTGTATCTATGTAGATGACATAATAATTACAGGTATCTCAGATGCAGGAATCACAGAGGTAAAGAAACTGCTAGAAAAGGAATTCAAGATCAGTGACCTGGGAAAGTTATCATACTTTCTAGGTATGGAAATCACATATACAGATCATGGTGTATATGTCACACAAGAGAGGTATCTCCTGAACTTACTGAAGAAGTTCAATATGGAAAATTGCAGAGAAGCTTCAACACCGCTTGAAGTAAACCATAAACTTAGTAAATATGATGGAACAGAGTTTAAAGATATGAAGAAGTATCAATCGTTAGTAGGAAGCCTAATATATGCTACGCTAACAAGACCGGATCTCAGTTTTCCGGTGGGAGTTCTCTCACAATTTATGCATTGTCCGACAGAGCAACACTGGGTTGCAGGACAAAGAGTTCTCAGATATATCAAAAGAACTATAAAAGAAGGATTATATTATCCTTTTACGTCAGATATAAAGCTCAGAGCATATAGTGACTCAGATTGGGCAGGAAGTCAAGATGACCGAAGATCAACGCACGGGTATATGATATACCTAGGAAATAAGCTGGTAAGCTGGTGTTCGAAGAAGCAACACACAGTAGCTTTATAGTCAACAAAAGCAGAATACAAAGGACTGGTAGAAGCAGCGAAAGAAGTAATATGGATGCAGACTTTACTTAAAAGCATGGGTATAGATCAAAGTATACCGATCTTACATGGGGATAATATGAGCTCGCTGTATCTTGCAGCGAATCCTGTGTTTCACGCAAGAACAAAACACATAGAGATTCAGTATCATTTCCTAAGGGAAAAAGTAATGGAGAAAGAGATAGAAATAGTCTACACTCCTACGAAAGATCAGATTGCAGACATTCTGACCAAGAGCTTGGATGGAACAAAGACAAACAGATTCAAAGAGATGGCAGGAATAAAAGAGAGGAAGATATATGAAAGACCGGAAGATGTCAAATTAGTGATTGAGGGGGAGCTGTTGAGGAAACACTCACAAATTTGACAAACAAACATAAAGAAAAGAAAAGGAAACGAAATCAGCGCGCGGAATCAGTCCGTCTAATCAGAATCACAATTGTACAATATACGCTGTCAGGGCGCGGTGTGCGCATAACAGAGCAATTAACCGCGGCGGGCGCGTAAGGCGCGCATAACGTAAATTGAAGAGTAACAGCGTAGAGGAGCGCCAAAAGAAAGTGTATATATATATACAGCAAGATTTGAAGAACTCGCACAAAGAAGAGACACGCACGGAGAAGGCGAGAAGAGAGGGAGAGAGATGATGCGTGCGAGATGCGCGTATGAGTGAAGAGAGATTTAGAAGTTCTCAGAAGACGCCATAGATCGCGTATGTACAGATGAATAACACAAGCCTGAAGTGTCGGGTCTTTTCATATGAAGAGAGATGGTAATAAGAAACTACTCACTGTAGGAGAGTTTCTGTAGCTTGAGTAAGAAGAGGCCAAGCTTACTTGTACACATCTTCTCTAATCGAAAACACATGTTCATGTGGATGTCTGCGCGCAATCTTTACTTGTGAAGAATCTGAAGTTATTTCGTGTTACGGTAGGAAGCTTCGTTTATCGTTAACTGTCACGACTCGTTACTAAACGTGCTTCAGTACCTTCTCTGTAAACGCATGTTTCGGTGAATAACAGTTTACTCAGTAAACATATTTCAGTAATTTCTGGTCAGTTACAGTTTCTCAGAAACAAGATTTTCCGGTAGAACAACGAAGTATAACTCGTAGCAGAGTTCGAAGTTTTGTATGAGAGATAGCTCATCTTGTAGCTAGACGTCTCTACTTTAAGCTGGTCACAGTTTCCGGTGAAAAGGAGATGTGCATGCAGTACAAAATCTAACCGGAAAGTAGCACTTCAGAACTGTGAAGTTTTCCCTAAACTTCAGAAGAGTTCATTAAGTGGAGAAAGGTCACAAATCACTTCTTGTATGTTCACTTGAAGAAATTATAACCAGAATAGAAGTTCATTTCGGTGAAGTTCCGGTACGACTACGGTGTCAGTCCAGTGACAGTCTGGTGAAGTTCCGGTGGAACTTGTGTCGCAGGATAACACATTTAAGGCGACGTTAATTAGGCTGAGCTACTGTTGATTACAGAGGTGTTCTAAATCACTCTAGTTTAGCATCCTATTACGGTGGCGCGGCAATTTCCGCACGCCTGACAGAGTTCAAGCTTTGTCGCGAAACCCACCTTCAGGGCGAAAGTATTTCCGCACCAGTGGTATTAGAGCTGAAGTTTTCGCCAACAATTGGTATCAGAGCAGGTTAGTTTCCCAAGAATTGGTACAAGAGCCCAGAATATTATCTATCATGGCAGATCACGTCCAAATTGATAAACTGGACAGAGATAATTATCCCGCATGGGTAATGCGCATGGAAGCCTTACTTATGAGTAAGGAGTTAATGGTGTACGTGACCGGAGAAGAAAAGAAGCCGACTTTCGAAGATGATAGCCAACCAGAAAAGGAAGAGATAGAAGCTTTGAAGCTGTGGAAAAAGAAAGATGCAACAGCAAGAGCCTACATCTACAACACTGTTTCAGATCATCTGCTACCGCACATTAGAGGTCTGGAGAAAGCAGAGGACATATGGAGTGCATTAGAAGATCATTTCCAAAATACTACAAAAGCCAGGAAGGCTAGCTTATGGTCCGAATTTACGACATTCAAAAAGAAGTCGAGTCAAGGCATCAGTGACTACGTCACTAAAATGAAGGATCTAGCAGATAGTCTAGGATCCATAAATGAAGAAGTCGAAGATCATAGATTGATAGCGAAAGTGCTCACAGGGTTGAGAGGAGATGAAAGGTGGAAACCTTTCGTACTATCAAATGAACTCTCCTTAAATCATTTTGTACCAGATTTAAATCAGCTGCTTGGTTTGATGCTCACATATGAGCAAGACCTGAAAGGAGACGCAGACAAAGGACATAGCTCTGCAATGTACATGAAGAACAAGAAGGAAGACAAAGGAAAGTCAAAAGATGAAGAAGAGTCGAGCTCTCAGGCCTATTACGCAAGAGGTAAAGGCACTGGCAGAGGAAGAGCAAGAGGAAGAAGCCGCCAGAATACCATCAAGAAAGCTTGCTGGATTTGTGGACTAAGTAACCATCTTGCGCATGACTGTTGGCACAATCAACAAGGATCAAATCAAAACCAGAACAACAATAGCAGAGGCAGTAGCGGAAGAAATCAGAGTAATGCTCAAAGAGGAAGACAAAACCAAAGAGGAGGCTATGGTAGAGGTGGAGTAAGAAGTTGGGGACAGAGCCAATCCTACAACACCACCTACAATAACTACGCAAATGACACACAGAATGAAAGTCATACATCATTGATGATGAACTCAATCAGCACATCAGAAAACGAAGATCTAAAGGTATTTTACATCGACTCTGGATGTTCTAATCACTTGTCAGGAAATATAGAACTAATGTCAGAACTAGAGAAAGGTAGTTCTAGTCACACTGTTCAAACAGGTGACAATACAAGACACAAAGTACAATCAATCGGAAAAGTGAAATGCAAAAGTGGAGCAGATTTGCTAACCAATGTTTTGTATGTTCCAACAATACCGAAAAATCTGATCAGTGTGGGACAGATAGTCGAAAAAGGTTTTCAGGTCAGATTTACAAACAAAGGCGTATTTGTAGAAGATCCCAAGAACGGATATTATCAGATCGTCTCTGGTAAGAAAGAAGGAAGACTCTTTACTTTAAGAGTACAAGGGAACATTGGCCAAGCGCTGCTCACACATGATGAAAAGGTAATTACAGAACTTGATCTCTGGCACAAGAGATTAGGTCATTTTCACGAAAAAGGAATCAAAGCTATGATAGCGAATCAGTCTGTACTGGGATTACCGAACGTACAGAACCAACATATGATTCACAAATGCGAAGCCTGTCAGATGGGAAAAGCCCACAGAGGTGTTCTAAATCACTCTAGTTTAGCATCCTATTACGGTGGCGCGGCAATTTCCGCAGGCCTGACAGAGTTCAAGCTTTGTCACGAAACCCACCTTCAGGGCGAAAGTATTTCCACACCAGTGGTATTAGAGCTGAAGTTTTCGCCAACATTGCCAAGGTTCACTGTGAGTCCTCTCTCCATGCAAAAGGTATCGAGCGCCTGTAAATGTGACTGAAACCCCTCCTATGACTCTGAGAGCAGGACAATGTCATCAGCATATAATAGGATATGTACTGGCGTACCTCCGAGGTCTCCTCCTTGCCCTCCTGCTCGCTGTATATACTCCGTGATCTCGTCGATGTAGAGACTGAAGAGAGTGGGTGAGAGAGGGCAACCTTGTTTCACACCAATGGTGCTAACAAGGCTGTCTGATAGACCGCCGGGGCAGCGTACCCTGCCTGTGACTCGTGCATACAAAGCGTGGATGGCCCATAGCATGTCTGATGGAAGCTGTAACTCCTGGAGCCTCCGTAGTAGTCTCTCTCGAGGGACCATGTCGAAGGCTTTGCGGAAATCCACAAAGCAACAGTATAGTCTCAGCTTCCTCTCCTTCGCGCTCTCAATCAAGCAACGAAGCACGAAGATGTGGTCGATGGTGGAGAAAGTGCGGCGGAAGCCTGCCTGGCCGGGTGCTCTGATCCCCGCTGCCTCAGTGTGTGTACTGAGCTCTGCCTCTAGTACTGCCCCATAGATCTTGGCCAGGATATGGCCTATCATAATAGTCCTGTAGTTCCCTGGGTCCATCATATCGCCGGACTTATGGATAGGCGTAATGGTATGCATAGTCCATGAGTCGGGTAATCCCTCAACCAAAGCACGGTTGAAGAGATGGGCGATCAAGTGGGAAACTACATCTGCTGCGTATATAAAGTGCTCTCCCTGTAGCCCCGTGTGGTCTGCAGAACGGCCATGCTGTAGCCTATGGATGGCCTGTCGTACCATGCCTGCTGTGAAGAGGGTGGATATCACCGGACACGGTGTGGAAGGAATCGGTAATGGTGGCTGTCCTGGGACGTCATATAACCTCTGGGCGTAGGTGTGCCAAGTCGAAGGATCTGCTATGGGTGTAGGTGGACGTGGCCCACGTAGTGCCCTCCACGCGGTGGCACAATCCCTACTCATGAGAAGGTCGATCAACTCTGCCTCCTGTCGCTCCTCGAAAGCTCGCCGCTTCCGGCGTGTGAGGGCTCGCATCTGTCGTCGTGCCTCCCTCTCTGTGATGGATCCCAAGATACTCTGTGCTCTGAGATGTCGGTATAGTCGCCTACACTCCTCATCGTACCATCTATTCTGGGGTGTATGCCCCAGCCGTGTCGGATGTGCAGTGCTATGGGTGGTGTATGGGAAGCTGAGAGTAGCGGATGTATGGAGGATCGAGGAGAAGTGGGCGGTGAGGGTGTGCAAGGAGGCAGAGGGATCAAGGGAGTAGATGCGCTCTCGAACATGGGAGCTATAGATATGTGCTAGCTCATGTCTAAAGTGAATGGTGGTACGGGCTCGTGGCTGTATGGTGACGGGGTGGGGTATGCATGGTGAGCCGCGAATGGATAGGGCAAGATATGCGTGATCAGCTCCAATCGGTAAGGGTGGGATAGTGAATGAGGTGATCAGATGTGTCGCCTCCGGAGGTCCGATAACATAGTCTACCACACTGCCCCCCTGTGGTGTCGTGGGTGGAATGCAGGTGAGACCGCGCGAGGTGGGCCAGCTCTCCATCCCATTATATATAACGAGACGGTGTGCTGCTCCCATCTGGAGTAAGTGTCGGCCATATAAGGTGGGTGTGGCGGTGTCGGCTGAGGCTCTGAGTGTAGGCATGTCCTCTATGGTACGAAGCATCTCAGGGTCGTCAAGGTCGTAGATATCACACTGGTGGCTCTGAGTGCGGGCATTGAAGTCTCCTACAAGGAAGACTTCACCCATCCTGGTATACTCCATAATCGTGTCACTGAGGCAGTCATATGGCGATGTGGTGTCTGGTCCCTCCCCTCCTGATAGCTGCTCAGGGGAATGTGTGAAGCGTGAACCAATGGGTGCAATATAGCATACGGCGAAGTACGCTGCTCTCTCCTCTGATAGCTGCAAGCGTATCCACATGAAACGTGCCTCTGGGTCTCTGGCTACCACCTGTACCCTGTGCTGTAATGACTGTCTATAGAGCACGGCTACTCCTCCTGATCCCCGTGTGGTGTGCTGTCTCATCTGGCGGCGGTGAGCTGACTCCCACATATAGCCCTCAATCCTCGGTAGGCTCCTCCCCGGGCTCTCGTGTGTCTCTGTCAAGAAGATAATGTCTCTGCCCTCCATCACCTCCTCGAGGCGCCCTGGATGTGTCCATAAAGATCCATTGCAGTTCCAGACTGCAATGTGCACCTCCTGGTGTGCTGTCTCATAGGCCGCGAATCCCTAGTCAATGGGCCGTCCATCAATGATGATCCGGCCGTCTTTGTAGAGGGCACGATGTCCCTCTCGTCTGGCTTGGAGGACACGTGGCATGCATGCCCGTCTGTGCTCTACCTGCATCCGTGTGAGGTCGTCATCCAAATAGATGGGGGTGCCCGGTGTAGTGCGTAGTACCTCCCGTCGTCTGAGAAAGTCTCTCCTCCTGGCCTCATCTGAGAACTGAAGGATAAGTGCTCTGCTCCGTGTGGTGTCCCGTCCTGCTCTCCATACTCTGGTGAAAGGGAGAGGCTCATCCGCGCAGTATCCAAGTAATGTGCACAAGCGACGCCCGTCCTGCTCTTGTGATCAGTCTGTCTCTGTGAGGCCGGAGACGCGAACATTGAGCCTGCGGGCCTGTCGCATCCGCTCCTCCTCAATGGTGGTATGCACTATGTGGATCTCCTCATGGTGGTTGTTCTTCTTTGCCTCCTGTCGAAGGTTCTTTTTGACAACCTCGACCCATCCATCTTTCTTAGTCTCAAGCTCATTCTGCACCACCTCCATACACTCCTTCTTGATAGTCACCCGAATGTCCTCTAGATGTGGAGCGATCTCCCCCTCCTCGTGCATGCTGTCCAGTTTCGTTTTCATATCAGTAAGCGCAGTGTGCAACTCTTCTAGGTCCCGTGAGTGCTGTGTGCGGGTAGCGAGAAGCTCTTCCCGAAGGGATTCGTTTTCCTTCTCCAAGGTTGCCACCTTGGCTTCGAGGGCGACAACTCTACGGGTAACCCCGTATAGTGCAAAATCTCCTTCTTTCTTGTGTTTTCCTATCAACTCTTGGAGGGCATGCTCTAAGGTGGCCAACTGTTCCTCCAGCTTGGGAGCCATGAGAGAGAGAGAGAGAGAGAGAGAGAGAGAGAGAGAGAGAGAGAGAGAGAGAGAGAGAGAGAGAGAGAGAGAGAGAGAGAGAGAGAGAGAGAGAGAGAGAGAGAGAGAGAGAGAGAGAGAGAGAGAGAGAGAGAGAGAGAGAGAGAGAGAGAGAGAGAGAGAGAGAGAGAGAGAGAGAGAGAGAGAGAGAGAGAGAGAGAGGAGGGAGGGAGGGAGGGAGGGAGGGAGTGTGTGTGTGTCATATTAACGTCTTCTGGAGGCCGAACTTGGCCTATGAGACAAAAACCATGTACAAGTGTAGTAACCCTGTGTAGAAGATGAATGAAATAAAAAGTATATCGCTACACAAAGCAATATAGGGCTGGAAAAGGCTGGGGAGACGTGGCTCTGACTCAGCAGATAGTGGCCACCTAATACATGAGGGATCCATAATGTGAGTAAACACCCTAGCTACTGGTGATGGGTGGAGGTGGATGTAGTATGTGGTACATCGGTGGTGGTATGAGTGCCTCCTGAAGGAAGACAACCCAGGGGGTGGTGGTACACCTATGCTCCATCATGTGGTCGTAGGCTGTCCTGATGCGTGAGATATCCTCCTGATATAGTCGTGGTCGACGATATCCTCCCATGCGTGGTCGGCGCCGTGCTCTTTGTGCGGCTGCCTGATGGAGTGTCAGCCCTATAGATGGACCTCTCTGATGTAGCTGAGCTCGCTGAAAGAACTGGGTAATGGTCTGCTGAGTACTCACCCGTGGCTGATGTGTGGGCTGTAGTGAGTCGTGACCGCTCTCGCCTCTCGTATTCTGCTCTGAGGAAGCGTCCCAAGCGTCGCTGGTCGCCCATTGTCATGCACAACTGGAGCGACTCCTCTATCTGGAACTGTGCTCGTAGGTCGAAGTATGCTGGCATCTGATGACAAAATGCTCCTCACTCTCTACCTCTGTCTTGCATACTGGACACCACCTCTCCTCACGTGGGACTCCCTGGGACTGACCCCCCTCGATCTCGAGCTGATATAATGAAACCCGGAGCTGCCCAATGACGACTCGAAGGTGGTGGGGTAGATATGTCTGCAGGTATCTCGGAATCTCGATGAAGCCCTCATCCGATATATGTAGAAAATGCTAACGGTAATAGAGCATTTTCGGTGGCAATGTATCCCTAGGGCTCACCAATGTCCTCTGTATGTATGTATGCCATATCTCCTGACGAATGACCCTATTCCTCTCTTGATGAGAGAGCGAGTAAGTGGATGCATGTGAGTCGTATTGTAGTGGTGGTAGCCTGTCTATGTCAAAGCCATGGTGGGCCAGCCAGTCTCGTGTCTGTGCTTACCATGAGGAGGTGTCGCCTGCTAATGCCATATCATGTGATGCCTGGAAAGCACGATAAGCAATGCGCTCTCTATCCATGCTCCGGAGTCTGTGTAATAGGCATACTGTGTGGAATAGTGCCTCAACTAACATCGGTGGTGCAGCGAGCTCTGCTCTAATGATATCATGTGGTATGGAAGGCTTGCTGCGGATAAGTTTGGAAATCATGAGGATCTGTGGCCTCTCTAATGCTATCCATACTGATGTAGCTAATCCTGGTCCCCATATGGCTGCCCCATACATGAGCGCTGGCGTAACCAAAGTGTCGAAGAGCCACCCCTTTGTGCGGGGCTCCTGAAAATATGCCTAGTGGCACTGTCTCTCCATCAAAGCTAGTGCTGCATACCCACATGTGACGCGGTCACAGGCTGCCTGAGACATAGAGAAGACCCCTGGTGCTTCTGTAAATGTCACTCCCAAGTAAACATATGATCCAACCACCTCAATCGGTCCACCTGCTGCTGTGAACAAACTATGTCTGCGTACCTGTGCCGATGTATGAAAATCATGACCTTGGTTTTACGAAGGTTCACAGATAACCCTCTGTGTCTGCAAAAGTCATCTAGGCCATGTAGATGATGCTGTAGACCTTCTGCAGACTCTGAAACCAGTACAATATCATCAGCGTATAAAAGAATATGGACAGTGGACCCGTGTACCTCAATGCCATCACCCCCTGCTGCTGTATGTAGTCTCATCAATGTAGAGACCAAAGAGGGTGGGTGAAAGAGGGCATCCTTGCTTCACCCCGATAGTGCTAGCAAGTGGATGAGATAAGCCCCCCGGACATCTGACTCGACCAGACACTCTCTCGTATAAGGCGTAGATCCCCCATATCATCTCCTCTGGAGCTCCGATATCAAGTAGTCGTCTGAAGAGTCGTCCCCTAGGAACAGTGTGAAATGCTTTGCGGAAGTCCACAAAGCAACAATATAATCGCCTCTTCCTCACCCTTGCCTGGTCGATCAGGCATCTCAGAGTGAAGATGTGGTCAACGGTAGAGTAATCGCGTGTGAAACCTGCCTGTCTTGGAGCCCTGATACCCTTCCTCTCAGCGAGAGTACTCAACTCTGTCTCTAGTACTGCCCCATATAACTTGGCCAATATAGGGCCAATCATGATCGTCCGGTATGTAGCTGGATCCATAGTATCTCCTTACTTATGAATGGGCACTATGGTGTGCTCAGAGAGAGAGAGAGAGAGAGAGAGAGAGAGAGAGAGAGAGAGAGAGAGAGAGAGAGAGAGAGAGAGAGAGAGAGAGAGAGAGAGAGAGAGAGAGAGAGAGAGAGAGAGAGAGAGAGAGAGAGAGAGAGAGAGAGAGAGAGAGACTTTTTAATGTCTATTAGAGGCCAAAATCGGCCTATGAGACAAAACGTATACATTAGTATGATCCAATCCACTGTGATCCTAAATTTAAGGGTGAGTACAAAAACAGAGTATAAAACGAGTGGATAATAGCTGCCGTCAAGGCTATGGGGTGCTATGGGTATGCACTCTATATGTTCAATAGGTGAGATACAAATATGATATGCATAGGGAGGAGAGGCTCGGTGGTGTCATAACGCTCTAAATGCCTGGAGTGGATGTAGGATATAATGCATCGGTGGGTAAGGCATCCTGGCGATCCTCAAAATGCTCTGCACGTCGAGGTCGACGGGGGTGCACTGCTGACTGTTAGACATGGTCAATGCTCCACCCTCATGGAAGACTTGGCATTGGGCCAAGAAGGTAGTTCACCTTTGGGTGGACATTGAGGGGGGGTGTTAGATATGCTCAATGCCTCACCCTTATGTAACACCACCATTTTTCCATAACACTCTATTTTGTAAGGCCCCCATTATGAGGAGAAGCCATGTGAGAGTGTTGGACATTGGTAGGTTCCTGACTTTGAGGTCAGATGAGGTCTAGTGTAGACCGTAGATGGATAGTTAGGAAGGTTACTTCTAAGCCATTGGATTTGGGATTGATCCGATGTGAGGATCAACCTAAATCAAGGGCTAGAAACAAAAGTAGCTTTCTTAACTTGGGGAAGGGTCTAATTGATGTGGGCCATTGGATCTAGACTTGATCCTAAGTGTGGATTAAGCAAGATCAAGGGTTACAAACAAATGGTTGTTGATCCTACCTTTCTACCATTGGATTCACTTCATAGATCAATTGTGGAGATTAATTTGGGCATGGATCAAGCTACCACGACCCTAGAACATGGGTAGGCCGACTTAGGCTTGGAGGACCATATAAAGATGGTCCCCTACCCATGTAGGAATATCAGTTTGTGTGGTTGGAACTATTAGGGTATCCACCTTAGTACCCATTGTGTTGGCCTATAGCCCTTCACCTAGCTTCTATCTAGATCACCATCTAAGCTCCATATAGGGAGTGCATGGGTGGATAGAACCATCTATATATTGTTTAGCGTTTGAGTTCCATTGTATTAGAGTTATGAGTTTGAGTTGAATTGAGTTGAGTTCATCTTCTACATCATCTTGAGTCCATTTTCCATTATAACCAAATCTCTTGTGTTATTCCCATGAGT
This sequence comes from Ceratopteris richardii, assembly GCA_020310875.1. NCBI lineage: Eukaryota > Viridiplantae > Streptophyta > Polypodiopsida > Polypodiales > Pteridaceae > Ceratopteris > Ceratopteris richardii. Next base: position 114,836,423 of record CM035419.1, on the reverse strand, counting down.
AGCAATATCTCTCTTTCTATCTAACCTTGATCTTATATGTGTCTTGTGGTAACCTCTACATGGCATTAGAGTTACACCACTAGCCCACGACTCAAATCATTATTCATTTATTTTCTTTTTCTTACATGGTATCAGAGCTCAGGAAGGTCTAGAAGATTGCAGAGATCGTGGAGGCCAAGGAATCAACTCTAGCATTTGTGGAAGGAATGCTTCAACATTCAAGCTTGTGAGAGGTAAATGCTTCAACTCCAAATTTTTTGGTAGGTAAAGGCTTCAACATTGGAGTTCTTGGGAGGCAAAGGCTTCAACCCTATAGCTTGTGGGAGGCAAGGCTTCAACACTAGAGTTGTCAAGAGCTAAAGACTTCAAAGCTAGAGTTCTTGGGAGGCAAAGGCTTCAACCCTCTAGCTTGTGGGAGGCAAGGCTTCAACACTAGAGTTGTCAAGAGCTAAAGACTTCAAAGCTAGAGTTCTTGGGAGGCAAAGGCTTCGAGGCTTCATGTTCATGGGACACAAAGGCTTCAACACTATGGAGGTGTTAGCATCTAGAAGTGGAAGTGGAAGTGGAGTTGGTGCAATGGATTTGGAGATGCAAACACTATGGGTTCATCCACCAACCTTCAGTGAAGGCAAGTTAGATGGTACAAATTATTTTCTTTGGAAGTTCAAGATTACAGTTATCCTTGATTCTTATGATCTTTTGGAGATGGTGGTGGGAAGTGAGCAAGAGCCACAACCTACCTTTGACCCATTGGATCCGAGTAAGGTGATTCTCCCAAATGCAAAGCTTCTACAAGCTTGGAAGATAAGGAATGCAAATGCACTATATTATATAGTGAACAATTGTGTGGAGTCTATTCTACCTCTTATTCAACATACATCTAAGGCAAGTGACGCATGGAGTATGTTGAGGAGTCACTATGAGGTAAGAAACCAAACATGCATTCAAAATTTAGAAAATCAATTGGAAGCAAAGATGTTTGCAGAAGGAGAGAACGGGAATGCATCCATTACTCAGATCAAGAAGCCATGTGATGGAATGGCTTGTGAAGGGATAGAGAAGACTGGCATGGACCTAGCTCAAAGGCATCTCCAAGATTCTCCACCAAACTATGATGGAAGGGTAACTACTCTCAACACTCAGGTGACACCTCAAACTTCGATATTTGAAGAGTTCTATTCACTACCAAGGGAAGAGGATTTGGAGCTCAAAACCCAACGAAGAAGCAACAATGGAGATGCTACATTCTCCAACAATGCATCAAAAAAAAGGTGGTTCCTCAACCAAAGGTGAAAGTGAAAAGAAGAGGAGGAGGAGTAGTAAGAAGAAGTTTCAAGGACAATGCTTCCATTGCAAAAGAAAGGGACATACAATTGCACATTGTCATGTCAAGAGGATAGATGAAGTGAAGGAGGAGACAATACATGGAGCCAAAGCAAAGGTGGTATGCTCCTCAACACAAGAAGAATCAATTGTGGATTCATGGGTACTAGACAATGGTGCATCTCATCAAATGACCAATGATATAGGTCAATCTAGTTCTATGCAGCCTCAGCAAGAACCCATCATGGTGACAGGAACAATATGGAAGGAGATGCAAAAGCAAGGTATTGTTCTTCATCACTTACCTACGGTGAATGGAATGAAGGAACCTTATAGAGCTTGTATGATGGGCAAGCTGCACAGAGAGACATTCCCACAAGAAAGCAAGAGTAGGTCAAAGGCTCCTCTAGTGTTGGTATATGCTAACTTGTGTGGTAAGATGTCTATACAGGCCTTGGGAGGATCTTCCTACATTGTGATCGTTGACGACTATAGCAGGAAGATGTGGATGTACTTTCTTCGTGATAAGGCTCAAGCTTTTGGTAAGATTAAACGACAACCAGAACTTGTTGAAAATGAACCAGGGACAAGTGTGAAGAAGCTTGGAATAGGAGGTGGTGGTGAGCTCAACTCAGAGGAGTTGGAAGGCTTTTGCAAGTGCAAAGGGATAAAGTGTCAATCAGTGACACCTCACACATTACAACATGATGGCATTATGGAATACAAGAGTCACACCATTGTTGAGATAACAATGTGTATGAGAGAAGGCATGGGCTTTCCTTATCAAATCACAAAGAGTCATCATGAAGTTTACATTGGTAAGAATCCATCAGTCTCACACTTTAGAATTTTTGAGAGTGTATGTTATGCTCTTGTCCCAGGTCAAAGAAAGAACAAGTTGGAACCAAAAAGCAAGAGATGCATCTTCCTAGGTCATAATGAAAAGCAAAGGGCTTTCATATTATATGACCATGAGGCAAAGAAGATACAAGGGAGTCGTGATGTGGTGTCTATGGAGCAGCCACATGCAGTGGAGGACAAGAAAAGATCTTCCATTTTATCATCAAGCGAAGGAGTAGTTCACTATGTACCTAGCCCAAGAGTCATCCCTACCTATGAACGGGTGAGAAGAGAGTCTACCAACCTAAAATCACCCAAACAAATTGGTTGTCACTGCAATGGGTGAAAAAGCTCTATGGTCAGAGTAATCCTATGCCAACAACTATCAAAGAGAAGGCAGAAGGACCAAGTAGATCACAGAGAATAGAGGAGCACAAGTGGGCTTCTACTCACATAGTCAATATAGCCATGATGGTTGTGATTATGAAGCAAGTAATGAAGCCATTAATTGAAGATGAAGCACTTGTAGATCCGGCATGGAAGGAGGTTGTGCAAGCCAACTATGATAGCTTAATGAACAATGAAGCATGGGAGGTCACTAGCACCAAGTGGGTCTGGCAGGTGAAGTACATGATACAAGGGATCTTGGAATGCTATCACCACACATTGATAGCACAAGGACTTTCACTGGTGAAGGGTTTTGGTTTTCAAGGCTCTTTTGCTCTAATGATCACTATTTGCAGCATACTAATGTTAATAGCTCATATGAAGTGGGAAGTTTTCACGTTACATGTCAGATCAGAACATTTGAATGTTGACCTCAAAGAGGAGGTACATGTGTTGCAGCCACCAAGGTTTGAGGTTCCACATTCAAAGGACATACTATGTAAGCTGAAGAAGGCATCATATGTGATGAAACAAGCCCTAGGATCATTGTATGAGCAGATAGACATTGGGAGCTACATGAAGGTCTTTGGTAGTCTTATCTACTTATGGAGTACCATACAAGATATCAGTTTTCTAGTAAGACTTTTGAGAAGGCTTGGGAATAGAACTCATGAAGGACATTCAAGAGTTGGCAAGCAAGTACACTTGAGAAGGAAGGTGGAAACAATCTACTATGCAACCATGAAGAATGCAACAGGTACCCTCACCAAGGTGCTTACAGAGGATCTTCTTCAGATACATCTTCGAACACTTGGCATTGGGCCAAGAAGGTAGTTCACCTTTGGGTGGACATTGAGGGGGGGTGTTAGACATGGTCAATGCTCCACCCTCATGGAAGACTTGGCATTGGGCCAAGAAGGTAGTTCACCTTTGGGTGGACATTGAGGGGGGGTGTTAGATATGCTCAATGCCTCACCCTTATGTAACACCACCATTTTTCCATAACACTCTATTTTGTAAGGCCCCCATTATGAGGAGAAGCCATGTGAGAGTGTTGGACATTGGTAGGTTCCTGACTTTGAGGTCAGATGAGGTCTAGTGTAGACCGTAGATGGATAGTTAGGAAGGTTACTTCTAAGCCATTGGATTTGGGATTGATCCGATGTGAGGATCAACCTAAATCAAGGGCTAGAAACAAAAGTAGCTTTCTTAACTTGGGGAAGGGTCTAATTGATGTGGGCCATTGGATCTAGACTTGATCCTAAGTGTGGATTAAGCAAGATCAAGGGTTACAAACAAATGGTTGTTGATCCTACCTTTCTACCATTGGATTCACTTCATAGATCAATTGTGGAGATTAATTTGGGCATGGATCAAGCTACCACGACCCTAGAACATGGGTAGGCCGACTTAGGCTTGGAGGACCATATAAAGATGGTCCCCTACCCATGTAGGAATATTAGTTTGTGTGGTTGGAACCATTAGGGTATCCATCTTAGTACCCATTGTGTTGGCCTATAGCCCTTCACCTAGCTTCTATCTAGATCACCATCTAAGCTCCATATAGGGAGTGCATGGGTGGATAGAACCATCTATATATTGTTTAGTGTTTGAGTTCCATTGTATTAGAGTTATGAGTTTGAGTTGAATTGAGTTGAGTTCATCTTCTACATCATCTTGAGTCCATTTTCCATTATAACCAAATCTCTTGTGTTATTCCCATGAGTAGCAATATCTCTCTTTCTATCTAACCTTGATCTTATATGTGTCTTGTGGTAACCTCTACATGGCATTAGAGTTACACCACTAGCCCACCACTCAAATCATTATTCATTTATTTTCTTTTTTCTTTCACTGACGTCTCTGTATCTCCATGTCATGGCATGCATGAATCGCCTGAATCTCTCTCTGGTGGAGACGGGCCCCCCGGAGTGGGGGTCTTGGTCGTCGATGCTGTCGTCTAAGATCCTCTGCCCTCTGTAATGTGACACCCTACGTCAAGCTGGGTCCTCGGGTGGCTGTGGGTCTGAAAAAGTCTGTACTATATGTCTGGGGGGCCATGTGTATCTCCATCTGCTACTGGAGAAGTGATGCACGGCGGCGCTAGAGCTCTACTAGGAAACGACCTAGAGGCCGCTGGTCCTCCGTCTCCAATAAAGCCCTGATCTCTCTAGGCCCCTGAAGAGCTGTGGGTAGCGGTCTCTGATGTCCTCATATGCCTGGCATCTACATGTGTAGTGCTCCTCATCCTCCACCTCCTCTCGGCATATCTTGCATAATCTCTCGTCCGTGGGGGTATGTGTCACTTGCCCAACCTCAATCTCGAGCTGGTGTGATGGTACTCTGAGCTGCCCAATGGCCACTCTCTTTGCTGGTGCCATGTATGTATCCATGTATCATGGTCTCTGAATGAAACCATCCGTTGTCACAGTCAGGAAGTGCTCTCTGTAGTGTTGCCTCTTTGTGGGAAGAGGCTCCCGTGGTGCTATCCATGTCTCCCTGATGTGTATTCGTAGTAGGTCCCGACGGATGATCCTGTTCCTCTCTGAGCGAGAGAGGGTAATGTGGGGGGAAGAGAGGTCATACTGAAAAGGGGGGAGATCGGTAATGCTCATGCCATGGCCTTCCAACCATCGGTAGGTCTGTGCATACCATACTCTCTCATGCCCTGTCTTTGCCAAATGTCTAGAGCTCTCAAATGCAAGCCTAGTGAGTTGGCTGGTGGGGAGCTCTCTGACTCTCAGAATAAAGGTCGCCAACTGAAAGAGGGCCTCCACTAGCATCAGTGGTGTGCCAAGCTCAGCTCGTATAATGTCATGTGGAACAGAGGGCTTGTTGTGGAGCAAGCATGAGATCATGGTGACTTGGGGCCTCTCAATTGGTGTCCACATCGCCTCCGTGATCCCTGGTGCCCATATTGCCGCTGCGTACATCAATGCGGGTGTCACTAGAGTATCAAATAGCCATCCTTTAGTCCGGGGCTCCTGAAAATGTGCCTGAAAACAGCGTCTCTCCAATCTTGCAAGTGCTGCATAGCCTTGCGTCAATCTATCTCTCGCTGCCTGTGCCATGGAGAATACCTCTGTGCTGCCCGAGAAGGTGACACCTAAGTAGACGTAGGAGTCCACTACCTCTATCTGTCCTCCTCCTCTCGTGAAAGAGGCGCGATGGCGTACTGACTTGGAGGTATGGAAGATCATGACCTTGGTCTTGCCAAGGTTCACTGTGAGTCCTCTCTCCATGCAGAAGGTATCGAGCGCCTGTAAATGTGACTGCAGCCCCTCCTGTGACTCTGAAAGCAGGACAATGTCATCAGCATATAATAGGATGTGTACTGGCATACCTCCGAGGTCTCTTCCTAGCCCTCCTACTCGCTGTATATACTTCGTGATCTCGTCGATGTAGAGACCAAAGAGACTGGGTGAGAGAGGGCAACCTTGTTTCACACCAATGGTGCTAACAAGGCTGTCTAATAGGCGGCCCGGGCAGCGCACCCTGTCTGTGACTCGTGCATACAAAGCATGGATGGCCCATAGCATGTCTGATGGTAGTTGTAACTCTTGAAGTCTCCGTAGTAGTCTCTCTCGAGGGACCATGTCAAAGTCTTTGTGAAAATCCACAAAGCAACAGTTCAGTCTCCGCTTCCTCGCCTTCGCGCTCTCAATCAAGCAACAAAGTAAGAAGATGTGGTCGATGGCGGAGAAAGTGCGACGGAAGCCTGCCTGGCCGAGTGCTCTGATCCCGGCTGCCTCAGCATGTGTACTGAGCTCTGCCTCTAGTACTGCCCCATAGATCTTGGCCATGATATGGCCTATCATAATAGTCCTGTAGTTCCCTGGGTCCATCATATCGCCGGACTTGTGGATAGGCGTAATGGTATGCATAGTCCAAGAGTCAGGTAATCCCTCGACCAAAGCACGGTTGAAGAGATGGGCGATCAGGGGGGAAACTACATCAACTGCGTATATAAAGTGCTCGCCCGGTAGTCCTATGTGGTCTGCTGAACGACCATGCTGTAGCCTATGGATGGTCTGTCGTACCATGCCTGCCGTGAATAGGGTGGATATCAGAGGACGCGGTGTGGGAGGGATCGGTAATGGTGGCTGTCCTGGGACGTCATATATATATATATATATATATATATATATATATATATATATATATATATATATATATATATATATATATATATATATATATATATATATATATATATATATATATATATATATATATATATATATATATATATATATATAGAGAGAGAGAGAGAGAGAGAGAGAGAGAGAGAGAGAGAGAGAGAGAGAGAGAGAGAGAGAGAGAGAGAGAGAGAGAGAGAGAGAGAGAGAGAGAGAGAGAGAGAGAGAGAGAGAGAGAGAGAGAGAGAGAGAGAGAGAGAGAGAGAGAGAGAGAGAGAGAGAGAGAGAGAGAGAGAGAGAGAGAGAGAGAGAGAGAGAGAGAGAGAGAGAGAGAGAGAGAGAGAGAGAGAGAGAGAGAGAGGGGGAGGGAGGGAGGGAGGGAGGGAGGGAGGGAGGGAGGGGGGGAGGGGGGGAGGGGGGGAGGGCGGGGGCGGGGGCGGGGGAGGGGGAGGGGGAGGGGGAGGGGGAGGGGGAGCGGGGGAGGGGGGGAGGGGGAGGGGGAGGGGGGGGGGAGGGGGGGGAGGGAGGGGAGGGGAGGGGAGGGAGGGGAAGGGAGGGGAAGGGAGGGAGGGAGGGAGGGAGGGAGGGGAGGGAGGGGGAGGGAGGGGAGGGAGGGGGAGGGAGGGAGGCAAATATGATATGCATAGGGAGGGGAGGGTGGATAGAGTCAGAGCCCGCTAGATGCTTGGAGTGGATGCCGGATATAATGCATCGGTGGGTAAGGCATCGTGGCGAGCCTCTGAATGCGCTGCAGATGTCTCCATATCTCCATGTCATGGCATGCATGAATGGCCTGAATCTCTCTCTGGTGGAGACGTGCTCTTTGGAGTGGGGGTCTTGGTCCTCAGCACTGTTGTCTAAGATCCGCTGCTCTCTGAAATGTGAGACCCCACGTCGAGCCCGGTTCCCGGGCGGATGTGGGTCTGAAAAAATCTGTAATATGAGTCTGGGGGGTCGGGTGTATCTCCATCCGCTGGAGAAGTGAGGCACAGCGGCACTGGAGCTCTACTAGGAAACGTCCTAGAGGGCGCTGGTCCTCCATCTTCAATAAAGCCTTGATCTCTCTAGGCCCCTGAAGAGCTATCGTTCTTTGATATCCTCATATGCCTGACATCTACATGTGTAGTGCTCCTCGTCCTCTACCTCCACTCGGCACATTCTGCATAATCTCTCGTTCCTGGGGGTGTGTGTGGCTCGCCCAGCCTCAATCTCGCGTTGGTGTGATGATACTCTGAGCTGCTCAATGGCCACTCTCTCTGCTGGTGCCATGTATGCATCCATGTATCGTGGTCTCTGAATGAAACCATCGGCTCTCACTGTCAGGAAGTGCTCTCTGTAGTGTTGCCTTTTTGTGGGAAGATGCTCCCGTGGTGCTATCCATGTCTCCCTGATGTGTATATGTAGTAGGTCCTGACGGATGATCGTGTTCCTCTCCGAACGAGAGAGGGTAATGTAGGGGGAAGAGAGGTCGTACTGAAAAGGGGGGAGGTCGGTAATGCTCATGCCATGGTCTGCCAACCATTGGTAGGTGTGTGCATACCATGCTCTCTCGTGCCTTGTCCTGTCTCTGCCAAATCTCTAGAGCTCTCAAATGCAATCCTGATGAGTCGACGCTGCTTGACTCTCAGGATAAAGGTCACAAGCTGAAAGAGGGCCTCCACCAACATTGGTGGTGTACCAAGCTCAGCCTGTATAATGTCATGTGGAACCGAGGGCTCGCTGCGGAGCAAGCATGAGATTATGGTTACCTGGGGCCTCTCAATCCGTGTCCACATTGCTGCCGTAATGCCTGGTGCCCATATTGCCATTGCATACATCGTGCAGGTGTCACTAGATTATCAAAGAGCCACCACTTAGTCTGGGGCTCTTGGAAATGTGCTTGAAAGCAACGTCTCTCCAATCCAGCAAGCGCCGCATAGCCTCGCGTCCATAGTTAAAAAAATCGTACGATTTTTATTTTTTAAAAATCATAAAAACCTCAATCGCGATTTAAATCTCTAGGAACGATTTTTATTGATAAAAATAAAAATTGTTTTTTTTCCATAAAAATAAAAATCGTTTTTTTGGTTTAAACTTTGTATTCTGCACTCTTCAAAAATGACTTCTACTTTATATGTATAAGGGTTGTAAATACCATTCAATAGGAATGGTAATTGCTATTGCTAATGAGATTTGCATAGACTTTTAGATATCATGATAGTTGACAAAGTACATAATAAAATAAAAATCGCTCATGATAAATAAAAACCTTGATTTTTATTTTCATATTTTTAAATCTCTACGATTTAAACGATTTAAATCCTGATTTAAATCTGCGATTCAAATCTCACCTTTGTACTATGCTGGCATCAATCTGTCTCTTGTTGCCTGTGTCATGGAGAACACACCTATGCTGCCCGAGAAGGTGACACGTAAGTAGATGTAGGAGTCCACTACCTCTATCTATCCTCCCGTTGCAGTGAAAGGGGCTCGACGACGTACTGTCCTGGAGTCCACTACCTCTATCTGTCCTCCAGTTGCAATGAAAGAGGCTCGACGATGTACTGACCTGGAGTCCACTACCTCTATCTGTCCTCCAGTTGTAGTGAAAGAGGCTCGACGGCAGTTGCAGTGAAAGAGGCTTGACGACGTACTGTCTTGGAGTCCACTACCTCTATCTGTCCTCCAGTTGCAGTGAAAGAGGCTCGAAGACGTATTGTCTTGGAGTCCACTACCTCGATCTGTCCTCCAGTTGCAATGAAAGAGGCTCGACGACGTACTGTCCTGGAGTCCATTACCTCTATCTGTCCTCCAGTTGCAGTGAAAGAGGCTCGATGACGTACTGTCCTGGAGTCCACTACCTCTATCTGTCCTCCAGTTGCAGTGAAAGAGGCTCGACGACATACTATCCTGGATCCCACTACCTCTATTTGTCCTCCAGTTGCAGTGAAAGAGGCTCGACGACGTAGTAGACGTAGGAGTCCACTACCTCTATCTGTCCTCCAGTTGCAGTGAAAGAGGCCTGACGACGTACTGTCTTGGAGTCCACTACCTCTATTTGTCCTCCAGTTGCAGTGAAAGAGGCTCGACGATGTACTGTCCTGGAGTGTGGAAGATCGTGACCTTGGTCTTGCCAAGGTTCACTGTGAGTCCTCTCTCTGTGCAGAAGGTATCGAGTGCCTGTAAATGTGACTGCAGCCCCTCTTGTGACTCTGAAAGCAAGACAACGTCATCAGCATATAATAGGATGTTTACTGGTGTGCCTCCAAGGTCTCCTCCTGGCCCTTCTCCTCGGTGTATAAACTCCCTGATCTCGTCGATGTAGAGACCGAAGAGAGTGGGTGAGAGAGGGCAACCTTGTTTCACACCAATGGTGCTAACAAGGTTGTCTCATAGGCTGCCGGGGCAATGTACCTTGCCTGTGACTCCTGCATACAAAGCATGGATGGCCCATAGCGTGTCTGATGGTAGCTGTAACTCCTTGAGTCTTCATAGTAGTCACTCTCGGGGGGACCATGTTGAAGGCTTTGCGAAAATCCACAAAGCAACACTAGAGTCTCCGCTTCCTCGCCTTCACGCTCTCGATTAGGCAACAAAGCACAAAGATGTGGTCGATGGTAGAGAAAGTGCGATAGAAGCCTACCCGGTTGGGTGTCCTGATCCGAGTTGCCTCAGCATGTGTACTAAGCTCTACCTCTTGTACTACCCCATAGATCTTGGCCAAGATATGGCCTATCATAATAGTCTTGTAGTGTTTGAATTTGGGGCCCCAGGATCTTCCAATACTAAAAACCTTTTAAGCATACACACTTAATTAAACAAGATGATAAGTGAGAGATAGAAAGAAAACTTGAGACAAGAGTAAGTAACGTAAGCAAATTGCTTACTCACTAATATAGATGGCCAAATTACATAATGGGAGTACTACTCAACCATATGATGGTGCACTCACTAGATGGAAGAATAGACAAGAAGATGATGATGTATATAATTCAGATTATGCTGTTATAATCTGAGTATGTATGAAGCAAATGAGCAACGGAGTGAACCTAATCTCTCAAGATAGTGCAACAAATCTGAAAATCAGCAAACCCTAATTTTGAAATTAGGGTTCAGAAACCCTAAAACAGAATATAGGATTAACTTACAAAAGATAGCTTCTCCAAACTTGTAGAAGACTCTTTGCTCCAAGAGAATAATCTCTTCACCTCTCCTTAGCCTCCAAAGCTTCAGAACTCCAAAGCTGTCACTCAATTAGCCTCAACTCAAGAAGTGACTCCTCCTTGAATGACCAAAAGTGTTGCCAACATGTCTCTTATATAGCTTTGGCCCCCATCCATAAAGCATAGTGATAAAAATTGCGCAAAAGCTAATAGTAAGCTAATCAAGAACCTTAGAAATATGCATCCAATCATTTTAGGGCAAAAACTAGGGTTTGAGTTTTCTCCTAACTTTGGCCTCTGATGACAGAATGAAGCATATCACTAGATAGCTCTCATGAAACTCTATCTATCTAGCCTAAAAAAGTTTTACCTAAAATGTACAAAAAAATGGCTAAGTCCTAGGTTGGATTGCTAGAGATGGACCATATGTACATTGATTTCAAACAATCCCTCCTTCAATGTCATATTGGTACAAGCTTCAGTAATCTGCACATCTTCTCATGACTATCTCTAGTCAATGCTTCGGTAAATAAATCTGCAACATTCTCACTAGAAGGAACATAAACCAACTCAGTGTGCTTCTTTGCTATCTATTCTCGAATATAGTGGTAGTGAACCTCTATATGTTTTGTCCTTGCATGATGCACTGGATTCTTTGCTATAGCTATTGCACTATGGCTATGTGAAAATATCTGAATGGGTTCATGCACTCTTACATCTAGATAACGGAAAATCTTCTGCAACCAAACTGACTCCAAAGTAGCTATAAATGTTGCACGATATTCAGCTTCACATGATGAAGTTGCAATAGTACTTCTTCTTGTGTCTCTATCACCTGCCCAATCAAAATCAGAAAATCCTTTTAGTAATAAATGTCATGGACAAAGGAAACCATCCTGAACCTTAGATTCCATGTGAACCCTGTATCTCATGATTGGTTCAGAATTAGGAGAAACCAATGCTTCCATTGCGTCCGGAACATGCCAAAACCCTAAGATCGACTGTCTACTTGCTTGATTCAGATATCTAGAGCTCATGTTCCGAATTGATGACATCATCAATTCGTAACCGCCTTTCATGAACCGCCCTTGAAAACCTATATAAGGAGGGGTTGGCCACATTCATAATTAGTCTTGCCAATACCAGTCTTGGGAGCTCAAGGAGTCGTGACCGCCAAGTAAGTACTCTTCAAGTTCGAGTTCTAGTTCTTGTCTTGTTCCTTGTTCTAGTCTAGTTCTTGGACATACTATCTTGTCCCCTTGTAATCTCGTAGTATGAGATCCTGTCGAGTTCTTTCCTGTATCTAGTTCATCTCCCAGAAGGGAGTTCTTGTAATCCAGACATGTTGTCTCATACTTACGATCCCGGGTTGTGGGATCTCCTGTATCATCTCTAGTCTAGTTTACTATACCTATTGGTCCCGGGTTGTGGGACGTCTTGTATCAGTTACATCTTCTTGTATTATTTTCCCTACGTGGGTGTTCTTGTAATCATAAATGTATTTCGGAAATCTTGTCTACTATAGTCAGAGAACACAATCTAGTGCTCCCCTGACATTTTGGCAAGACTAGCTTCAATCCAAGACCAGTCATCATGGAGAATGCTTATGAACAGATTGTAACATCACTTCAGAGTATCCAACAACAAGTCGAAGACCTAACTCATCGACAGACACAAATCGAGATGGGACATCCAGGGCATGTAGGTGCACTCCAAGAATTACAAGAACGAATCAGGAGTCTTCAGACAAATCAAGGGAGTATGCAAGTAAATCAATGACCTAGTACATCCTTCATGAGGGAATCGAAGATCTGCATGCCAGAAAAGTTCGATGGTGATCGCACAAAGTTCCGGGGATTCTTGCAACAAGTCAAATTATACATCCGTATGCAGCCTGATAGATACCCTGATGATGCATCCAAGGTCGGTTTTATTGGAACCTTGCTCTACAGTGAAGCATTATCATGGTTCGCGCCAATCTTGGAGAAGGATCTGGCCGTACTTCATGACTATGAGGGGTTTCTTAGAGAGCTCATCGCTACATTTGGAGATGCAGACACGAGTCGAGTGGCAGAAACAAAACTTCAGAAGCTACGTCAAGGTAACCGCCCTGCCTCTACCTACACATCAGAATTTAGGCAGTTGATATGTGAACTCACTTGGCATGAAGATTATTTCATAAGCCAATTTAGATGGGGCTTAAGGGATGATGTGAAGGACCTTCTACTCACGATGCCAGAGGTGAAGACATTGAATGAATACATCAACCAAGCCATTCAATGTGATAACCGCCTTTTTGAAAGGAAACAAGAAAAACAAGTAGAAGGAAGACCTCGCCAATGGAAACCTTTCCAGCCTACTCCTAGAGATGAGCCTATGCCCGAACCTATGCAGATAGATGTAACTAGGTTCTAGCCTCTAACACCACAAGAGAAACAAAGAAGGAGGGATAACAGATTATGTCTATATTGTGGAAACCCTGGCCACATTGCAGTTAATTGTCCCAACAAGAGAACGAACTCCAAAGTCGCAGCCACCCTTGTAGAGCAGAGAAACGAGGAAGTCCAGTTGTAAAAGAGACCATACAGCCGGACCATGATATAAGAAAGGGTCTCATAATTCCATCCACACCCGTAGAAACATGTCTTGCCCCTGTCAAGTTAATCATGTCTAAGAAGACCCTTTCCCTTATAGCTCTGGTAGATTCAGGAGCGTCCTCATGTTTCATTGATGGACTCGTTAAGTAACATGGAATTCCAGTACTTCGGAAGAACAGACCAGTAGTAGCTGAAGTAGTAGATGGACAGCCTCTAGCATCGGGGAATATAACCATAGAAACCATACCACTAAGAGTACACCTTGGTGACCATGATTCACACATATGTTTCAATGTAATATCGAGTCCAGTAAATGTTGATATATTTAGGTAGTGATGTGTGTGAACACACTAGGACTGCCGGGGCACTTTTTTCCCTCTTTAGGAGGTTTTTTTCCCCCGGCTTGTATATACACCTATTGCCCTAATGGGCTACTTATCTTTGTACATTCTCTAGTAATACATTCAGTATTGTGTGTTTGTGCTCCAAGCTTCTTCTTCTTCCTTGTGCTGTTCGCGTGCTCCTGCAGACGTCTAACTCCAACAATTGGTATCAAAGCAGGTCGTTGCTTCATCTAGGGCGCCGTCGACACTCCTCCGTTTGTAGTCTCAGAATCACACGAATTTTGGTGAGCATACTCAGCGTGTTTCCGAAATCGCGATCTGAGCTCGTTTCGGCCTTCGAACGCACTATCGCAGCGCTTGTGCAGGCTATTTTGTCTTTTTGTGCCAAAGGTATATACTAGTTTCTGTTCGCCAGTTTAAGCATCTCAAAGTCTGCTACAGGTCTAGCAGAACTCGTCCGTGTAATTCTGTTCAACTTTTTGAGATACAGTCAATTTTCTGCATCAAGGTATTTTAGTCACCAGCCATGGCTGAAAGCAGTGATGTATTCCGTATGTTGGCTGTTGAGGATAAGTTGGATGGTACCAACTACCCATTATGGGCTTATATGATGCGACATGTTTTGGTTGCAAAAGGATTGTGGAACATTGTGCAGGGTGTTGAAAGACGTCTTGTTACACCTGTAACGACAAGTACTATAAATACAGGTGCTGGAGCTGACGAAGATGGTGTCGAAGATGATATTCCACAGATTCCTGTTCATGCTGTTGTTTCTGTTGCACCTACTACAGAGCAAATTCGTTGGGATGGCAGAGATGCCCAGGCACATGCATTGATAGCTTTGTCTGTCAAACGTGCCATTATTCCTCATATTCGCTCTTGCAGAACAGCTAGGGATGCTTGGGATACACTTACCACATTGTACCAAGCTAGGAATGAGGCTCGTGTTGCTTACCTCCGAAAACAGTTGGAGAGTGAGCACATGAATGAAGGTGATTCTATGGAGAGTTTCCTAACGAAGATCAAAGATTTGAAGGAACAGTTGATTTCTGCTGATGAGGTAATACCAGATAGCTCACTTGTGCAGACCGTTCTGAATGGTCTTCCTGATTCATATCAGAGTTTTGCTTCTACTCTTCGGTTGATGATGAAAGGCAATCCTAATGCCTTATCATTTGAGGAGTTAGTCTCTGTTCTGTTGCAGGAAGATCAGTCCAGGGAGAACAGGTCCATTATGCGTGTTGCAGATCAAGCTTTCCTGGCTAGTCAGAAGGGCAAAAGAAAATGGAGCTTTTCTACTAGTAAGCAGAAATCTGCAAATGCTGCACATTCGAAGAACCAGGATAAAGATGAGAAGAAATAAAAAAAACAGAAATTGTTTTGCAAGTACTGTAAAGGGAATGATTATATCATAAAGAACTGTCCAAAACTGGCTGCAAAAGAGGCAAAGAAAAAGGAGGCTGGAATGGTTGTTGCAGAAGCCTCTACACCAAAAACAGAGTCTGCTAATCTTGTGCAGGAAGAAGAATGGGCGTTTACTACTGTTTGCAGTTTTGACCCATCTTCTCATGAGCAGTGCATGTCTGCAGTGGACTTAGATGTTTGGTACTTTGACAGTGGGGCGACCAAACATATTACCTCACAACGCAGTTTCTTCTCTTCACTCGAGCCTGCCCCTACAGGGAATACTGTTACATGCGCCAACAACTTCTCTTATCCTATTATGGGAGTTGGTAAGATCATTCTGACTACTGCTGATGGTAGTTCTTTCACCTTGTCAGATGCCTTATTTGTGCCAGGGATCAAGAAGAATCTGTTATCAGTTTTTGCATTAGCCAAGATTGGCTTGGTTGTGAAATTTGTTGATGACAGGTGTACAGTTCATGATCTATCAAATGGCGATGTGATTATTGCTTTTGGCATTTTATGTCATGGGTTGTATAAGCTCATAGACTGTGAAAGATCTGTGAATGATTCGGCATGTGCAGTTCATGATTCTCAGGCTATGTCAGATGCAAAGCTTTGGCATGCACGCTTTGCTCATCTGAATTTTGCTAGTTTGCTACGCCTGCAGAAATCTGATATGGTGTCTTCTTTGCCCAAGCTTTGTTGATGTATAAAACACCACAAGAAATGAATTAATGTGACACTAGAACACCTCTATGGTCACCATTAACTCATTGCCACTCCAAACTTTGAGAAATGATAGCCTAAAGTGAGAACTTTGCTTCTACAAAAATTCTTAGTCACTGAAATGACATACCTTCAGTATTTTGCTAATTTCTCTTAGCTCAAATATTATTTCTGCAAGATCTTTTATACGCTGAAACTAGAAAAGTAGAGCTTTCCAACAAGCTATCATATGCATGAAACGGATCTCTAGAACTCAAGTTATGGCCTTCACAAGATGACTATGTATAACTGCCAAAATTGGAAATCTTTCGTGTTATAGTAAAAAGCGCCTGTCTAAAATTGGAATTCGATGCCTGGCATCGACTTGCAACGAGAATTTGATGCCGGGCATCGACTTGGGGTGTTTTTAGCCACTTTTCAACAGGGATTCGATGCCAGGCATCGACTTCCCGCATAAAACCTTGACCTTTCAGATGCCAAAATAATAGGTGATTTCATACACACTTGGAATATGACTTATCAACTGGAGTTCGATGCCAGGCATCGAGTTGCTCCCACAAAGTTATGATTTGCAAACACTTCAGCACTGAATGAAAAAGATAAATGAAAATATGACTTATCAACAGAAACTCGATGCCAAGCATCGACTTGCTTAGAAAACTTGAACTTTTAACTTCATCACACAGTAGACAAGCATGGAGATGATGGAGAGAGTCTCATACACAGAACATTAACTATTTCTTCTCATAGCTATGGAATACTCAGAAGTTTACCAGTGCTTTCTCGCTTAGAGAAGCCCGACTATACTCAGTCATACAAAATGAGTTCTAACTCACTCTCTCATTGTCTTCCCTCTCTTCTCTCTCTCCGCGTCAGTTAATACAAACTAACTTATATATATTTTCTCATTCCCGTGACTTTTAAAAAACTTCTAGAACTAAAGTGAACTAACTTTACAAGTATAATACACTTGTGAATTTGTCCCTATGGTTTTCTTCTAAAGCTTTGACCTTCAAATATATGTCCAATTAGTGAGTGTTTCTCCAACAGCTCCCCCTGAATCACTAATTGACATTCCCTGTTTCTTCATATCATCTTCTTTTCTTTTACTCCTGCCATGCTTTTGAATCTGCTGGTCTTCACACCATCCAAGCTCTTTGTCATTATGTCTGCTATCTGATCTTTAGTAGAAATGTACTCCACTTCAATCTCCTTCTCCATTACCTTTTCTCTCAGAAAATGATAATGTATCTCTATGTGCTTTGTTCTTGCATGAAATACTGGATTTGCTGCAAGATAAAGTGAACTCATATTATCTCCATGTATTGTAGGTGTACCTTGATCAATGCCTAAGCTCTTGAACAATGTCTGCATCCATATGACCTCCTTAGCTACTTCCACAAGTCCTTTGTACTCTGCTTCAGTTGATGATAATGCTACTTTATGTTGTTTCTTTGAACACCAACTTACAAGCTTATCACCAATGTATATCATGTAACCATGAGTTGATCTCCTGTCATCTTGATTACCTGCCCAGTCTGAGTCACTGTAGGCTCTCAACTTCAAATCTGATGTAAAAGGATACTATAATCCTTCTTTTATAGTTCCTTTGATATATCTGAGAACTCTTTGACCTGCAATCCAATGTGGGTCCTTTGGACAATGCATGAATTGTGACAAAACTCCCACTGCATAACTAAGATCAAGTCTTGTTAGTGTAGCATAAATCAAACTACCCACAAGGGATTGATACTTCCTCATATCTTTGTATTCTGCACCATCATATTTACTGAGCTTGTGATTAACTTCAAGTGGAGTTGAAGCTTCTCTGAAATTTTCCATATTAAACTTCTTCAATAGATTCAGAAGATAACTTTCTTGTGATACATATATGCCATGATCTGTATACGTGACTTCCATTCCAAGAAAGTATGACAACTTTCCTAGATCACTGATCTTGAATTCTTTTTCAAGTAATCTCTTTACCTCCTTGATTCCTTCATCTGAAGTACCTGTGATTATAATGTCATCTACATAAATACAAATGTAGATTGTACCTTCCTCTGTTCTTTTGATGAGTAGACTTGGATCTGCTTTTGAACTTTGATATCCAAGGTCATTTAGATACTTCACCAGTCTATAGTTCCATGCTCTTGGAGCTTGCTTCAATCCATACAATGCTCTTCTCAACCTGCAAACAAAATTTGGATACCTGGAATCTATAAACCCTTGAGGTTGTTCCATGTATACCTCATCTGATATGTATCCATTCAAGAAAGCATTCTTTATATCCAATTGACTTAGGGTCCATCCTTTTGAAGCTGCAATAGCAATGATTATCCTTATAGTTGACATCTTAGCTACAGGACTGAATGTCTCATCATAATCTATGCCATAGGTCTGGGCATAGCCTTTCACCACCAATCTAGCTTTGTATCTGGCTATACTTCCATCTGCAAGCTTCTTCACTTTATAAACCCATTTATTTTCAATAACTTTCTTACCATTTGGTTTAAGAACAAGTTCCCATGTCTTGTTCTCCTCCAGTGCATTGAATTCTTCGTTCATTGCTTCTTCCCATTGTTTCTTACCTTTAGCTTCATCATAGTTCTGAGGTTCATCATCTTTGACCATATATGCATAGTTCTTCTGAGTTATGTAAGAAGTATCATAAGAATACCTTTCTGGTTGTCTTCTAGTCCTGCTTGATCTTCTTGGTTCACATTCTTCATATGTGTCTGGATACACCTCTTCATCAAATATAGGAGCTTCTTCATTCCTTCTTGTTAATCCACTTCTGGATGTACTTGCTTGCATATAGTCTTCATCTCTATTCACCTGCACAATTGATTTTCCTTTCTCACATCTTCTTACCTCTTCTTCAAATTCTTCAGCTGTATGACTTTGATCTGCATACCAACTTTTCTGTTCATCAAATGTAACATCTCTAGAAACAAGAAATTGTTTGGTTAGAGGATTCCACAATCTGTAACCCATCTGCTTTTCATCATAACCAATGAACACATATTTTTCTGCCTTTGGTTCAAGTTTATGCCTAAGTTGTGATGGCACATAAGCATATGCAATTGATCCAAACACTCTACAATGATCTAGTGTTGGTTTCTTACCCCACCAAGCTTCATATGGAGTCATTCCATTTAGAGCTGCACATGGTAATCTATTCACAAGATATGTAGCTGTATTTACAGCCTCAACCCAAAGATAATTTGGACAATTCTTCTCCTTTAGCATAGCTCTAGCAAACTCAACCAAAGTCCCGTTCCTTCTTTCTGCTACACCATTTCGTTGTGGTGTATACCTAGAAGTTATTTCTCTCTTAATACCTGCATTCCAAAGATAATTGTTGAATTCTTGGGAGAAGTATTCTCCCCCTCCATCAGACCTCAGTCTCTTAAGCTTTTGACCTGTGACTCTCTCTGCATATGCATGAAAATGCTTGGAGGCTCCAAACACTTCTGATCTTTCCTTCAAAACATATAATGTTATCCATCTTGTAGCATCATCAATGAAAAGAACATAATACCTTGAGCCACTGATAGATCCTTCTTTTGTTGGTCCCCATACATCTGTATGAATGAGCTCAAGTACTCCATGTTTGAATCCTTTCTTCTGAAATGGTAACTTGTGTGCTTTACCCATTTGACATGCTTCACATTTATAAACCATATGTTGACTCTGCACATTTGGTAATCCTAGTACAGACTGATTAGCAACCATAGCTTTAATTCCTCTTTCATTGAAATGATCTAATCTCTTATGCCAGAGATCAAGTTCTGTAATCACTCCTTCACCATGTGTGAGCAAAGCTTGACCAATGTTCCCTTGTACTCTTAAAGTAAAGAGTCTACCTTCTTTCTTACCAGAGACAATCTGATTATATCCATTCTCTAGATCTTCAACAAATACTCCTTCATTTGTAAACCTGACTTGAAAACCTTTTTCAACTATCTGTCCCACACTAATCAAGTTTTTAGGTATTGTAGGAACATACAAAACATTGGTTAGCAAATCTGCTCCAGTCTTGCATTTCACTTTTCCAATTGAATGTACACTATGTCTTGTATTATCACCTGTTTGAACTGTGTGACTAGAAATGCCTTTTTCCAATTCTGACATCAATTCTATGTTTCCTGACAAATGATTAGAACATCCAGAGTCAATGTAAAATACCTTTAGATCTTCTTTATCTGATGTGCTGATTGAATTCATCATCAATGATGTATGACTTTCATTCTGTGTGTCATTTGCATAGTTGTAGTAGGTGGTGTTGTAGGATTGATTCTGTCCCCAACTTCTTCCTCCACCTCTACCATAGCCTCCTCTTTGACTTTGTCTACCTCTTTGAAAATTACTTTGATATCTTCCACCTCGGCCTCTGCTATTGTTGTTTTGATTCTGGTTTGATCCTTGTTGATTGTGCCAACAGTCATGAGCCAAATGATTACTCAATCCACAGATCCAACAAGCCTTCTTGTCGTTATTTTGATTAGCTCTACCTCTTCCAAAACCTCTTGGTCTTCCTCTGCCAGTGCCTTTACCTCTTGCATAATAAACTTGAGAACTCGACTCTTCTTCATCCTTTGCCTTACCTTTATCTACTTTCTTCTTATTCTTCATGTACATTGCAGAACTTTGTCCTTTATCTCCATCTCCCTTCAAGTCTTGCTCATATGTGAGCATCAAACCAAGTAATTGATTCAAATCTGGAACATAATGATTTAATGAAAGTTCTGTTGATAAGACAAAAGGTTTCCACCTTTCATCCCCTCTCAAACCTGCAAGTAGTTGAGCAATCAATCTGTGATCTTCAACATCTTCATCTATGGATCCAAGACTATCTGCTAGATCCTTCATCTTAGTGACATAATCACTAATACTTTGACTTGGCTTATTTTTTAATGTTGTAAAATCTGATCATAGACTTGCTTTCCGTGCTTTAGTAGTGCTTTGGAAATGATACTCCAATGCATTCCATATATCTTCAGATGATTCCAATCCTCTGATGTGTGGTAGCAAATGATCAGAGATTGTATTGTAGATGTAAGATTTTGCACTTGCATCCTTCTTTTGCCAATGCTTTAAAGCATCAAGTTCCTCTTTCTTTGGTCGGCTTTCATCTTCAAATACTGGCTTCTCTTCTTCACCTGTAACATATATCATGAGTTTAATTATCTTTGTCCAGTTTGTCAATGGAGATATGATCTGCCATACTGCTTCCCTTCTACTGCAACCTGTGAGCTTAAAAGATAAAGGATAATACCTTTGAAGTTCTTTGTGTATGAGGATACCTCGAAAGTAATCTTTTGATGCCTTGTGTCTTCAAATGCTTCACCTTTCAAACTTTAATGGAAAACTTGCCAAAACTTCTCGTACCTTTGTCGCCTTCTGCTCTTCAGGACCTTTCTGCTCTAATACCACTTGTTGATGTATAAAACACCACAAGAAATGAATTAATGTGATACTAGAACACCTCTATGGTCACCATTAACTCATTGCCACTCCAAACTTTGAGAAATGATAGCCTAAAGTGAGAACTTTGCTTCTACAAAAATTCCTAGTCATTGAAATGACATACCTTCAGTATTTTGCTAATTTCTCTTAGCTCAAATATTATTTCTCCAAGATCTTTTATATGCTGAAACTAGAAGAGTAGAGCTTTCCAACAAGCTATCATATACATGAAACGGATCTCTAGAACTCAAGTTATGGCCTTCACAAGATGACTATGTATAACTGCCAGAATTGGAAATCTTTACTGTTATAGTAAAAAGCGCTTGTCTAAAATTGGAATTCGATGCTTGGCATCGACTTGCAACGAGAATTCGATGCCGGGCATCGACTTGGGGTGTTTTTAGCCACTTTTCAACAGGGATTCGATGCCAGGCATCGACTTCCCGCATAAAACCTTGACCTTTCAGATGCCAAAATAATAGGTGATTTCATACACACTTGGAATATGACTTATCAACTGGAATTCGATGCCAGGCATCGAGTTGCTCCCACAAAGTCATGATTTGCAAACACTTCAACACTGAATGAAAAAGATAAATGAAAATATGACTTATCAACAGAAACTCGATGCCAGGCATCGACTTGCTTAGAAAACTTGAACTTTTAACTTCATCACACAGTAGACAAGCATGGAGATGATGGAGAGAGTCTCATACATAGAACATTAACTATTTCTTCTCATAGCTATGGAAAACTCAGAAGTTTACAAGTGCTTTCTCGCTTCGAGAAGCTCGACTATACTCAGTCATACAAAATGAGTTCTAACTCACTCTCTCATTATCTTCCCTCTCTTCTCTCTCTCCGCATCAGTTAATACAAACTAACTTATATAGATTTTCTCATTCCCGTGACTTTTAAAAAACTTCTAGAACTAAAGTGAACTAACTTTACAAGTATAATACACTTGTGAATTTATCCCTTCACATAGGCATGTGGTTTTCTTCTAAAGCTTTGACCTTCAAATATATGTCCAATTAGTGAGTGTTTCTCCAACAAGCTTGAAGCACCTGGAAAACATGTATGTGAAGGCTGTATTTTGGGCAAAATGCAGCGTTCCGCCTTTCCAAAAGATGGTTCTGTTCGGGCTACGCAGAAATTGCAGCTTGTACATAGTGATGTCTGTGGTCCTATGTAGACACCCTCTTTTGGGAATTACCTTTACTTCGTGACTTTCATTGATTATTTTTCCAGGCATGCATGGGTATATCCACTCAAAGCAAAGTCCGAAGTGTTCATGTGCTTTAAACAGGTTTTGGTTTTGGCTGAAAATCTGTCAGCATGTAAAATGGGCACCCTCCGTTCTGATCGAGGGGGGGAATATATGTCTTCTGATTTCAATGCATTTCTGGCTGAATGTGGGATAAAACACCAGTGTACAGTGCCGTATACACCTCAACAGAATGGAGTTGCTGAACGAAAGAAGATGTCACTCATGGAGATGGCGAGGTGCATGGTCAAGAGTCAGGCTTTACCACATAGTTTCTGGCTTGAGGCTGTCATGTGTGCAGCATATGTACTGAACAGGTGTCCCACTAAAGCACTGTAGTCTATCACTCCATATGAGGCTTGGCATGACCGCAAGCCATCTGTTGCTCATCTGCGTGTTTTTGGTTGTTTGGCATATGCATTAGTGCTTGAACAACATCGCAGAAAATTGGATGATAAGGCAGTAAAATGTATTTTTGTTGGATACAGTTCTGAAAGTAAAGGCTATCGTCTGTATCATCCACAAACTAAACGCATTCTGGTTAGCCGTGATGTTATCTTTGTGGAAGATGCTATTCAACCATTGCTTTCATGTACTAAGGAGACATCTGTTAGCTCCAAAGACATGTATGATACGTTGATGCCTCTTTTTACAAGTGGACAGTCTAGTGCTGGTCCTAATGAGGCAATTTCTCAACCTTTGCAGGTTTCATATAATGATGCAGATCATTCTATTTCTGACGCAGATTTACATGATGCACTTGTTGATGAGAGAGCTGATATTGAGTAGGCAAAAACTATGCCAAAATGGCTGGTGTAGACTTTGCATGACAACAAATTAGATGCACCTTTGTCATATCGTACTCGTTGAGGCTCTCATAGTGCCTCCTTTGCATCAGATTGCTATGCTATGGCTGCGTCTAGTATCTGTGATGAGAATGAGCCTGTTTCTTTTGATGAAGCACAGAATTCAGAAAATTGGATGGTTGCCATGCAATCTGAATATGATGCTATAATGAAAAATGGTACATGGTCTTTATGTGACTTGCCTCCTGGCAAGAAGGCCATTGGCACTAAGTGGGTATACAAGCTGAAGCGTAAACCTGATGGTATAGTTGACAGGTATAAGGCTAGGCTTGTTGCAAAGGGTTATGCGCAGGAAAGAGGCATTGATTTTGATGAGACCTTTGCACCTACATGCCGTATGACTACTGTTCGGAGCATTTGTGCACTTGCAGCCCATCATGGTTGGAATGTACATCAGTTGGAAATTAAAACAGCATTTCTGAATGGTGACTTGCATGAAGAAGTGTATGTTTTTCAGCCCCGTGGCTTTGTGCAGAAAGGACATGAAAACCAGGTGTGCAGGTTAAAGAAGGCATTATATGGTTTAAAGCAAGCACCACGTGCTTGGTATGAGAAGATACATGCCTATCTGGTTGCACATGGTTTTATAAACAGTCCAACTGAAAGCATCTTATATGTTAAGCGTGCTAATGATATGCTTCTGATCATTATTGTCTATGTTGATGACATGTTGCTCACTGGTCCTATTGAGAAGCACATTGCTGATTTCAAGGCTGATTTGCATGCCTCATTTGAGAGGTCTGATTTGGGGCATTTGCATCACTATTTGGGCATTCAGTTTATGCAAGTTGATGGTGGAATGGCTTTGTGTCAAACGAAATATATTGACACATTATTGCAGCGTTTTGGCCTTGAAGACTGTAAGCCTATTGCCACTCCTATGGAGACATGTTTACAATTGAGTCTTCATGATGCTGGAGATGCATTTGATGCTGTTCTCTATCAGCAGGCTGTTGGATGCTTGATTTACTTATGCATTACTCGGCCAGATATTCAGTTTGTTGTCTCACAGATGAGAAGGTTTATGCATTGCCCAGGAGTCACGCATTGGAAGGCGGTTAAGCGCATCTTTCGCTACTTGAGTGGTACTCGGCTACTTGGGTTGTTTTATCCCAAGGAGGGATCACTACCGCCAGATTTGCATGCTTTTTCTGACTCAGATTGGGCTGGTTGCTATGACACACGTGTGTCCACCAGTGGTTTTTGCTTCATGCTTGGTAGCTCATGTATATCTTGGTTGAGCAAGAAGCAGCCTACTGTGGCCACTTCCAGTTGTGAGGCTGAGTATATGGCAGCTTTCACAGGGACTGTTGAGTGTGTGTGGCTCAGACGCCATCACCATCTTCACTGACAGTCAGAGCGCATTGGCAGTTGCGAGGAACCCTGTGTTCCATGCTCGCACTAAGCACATTGAGGTGCATTATCACTATGTTAGGGAGAGGTTCTCTGCTGGGAAGATCAGCTTGGCATATGTGCCCACGCAGGAGAACATTGCAGACCTTTTCACGAAGGCTCTACCTAGGGAGAATTTTGAAGCTTTCCGCAAAGCTTTGGGCTTACTTCCTTTTGTGGAGTGATTTCCACATAGCTTGGCATTTCCTTATACATGAATGCCAGCTCCTTGTTCACCGCATAACTCCCAGGGGGGATTTGTTGATATATTTAGGTAGTGATGTGTGTGAACACACTAGGACCGTCGGGGCACTTTTTTCCCTCTTTAGGAGGTTTTTTTTCCCTGGCTTGTATATACGCCTATTGCCCTAATGGGCTACTTATCTTTGTACATTCTCTAGTAATACATTCAGTATTGTGTGTTTGTGCTCCAAGATTCTTCTTCTTCCTTGTGCTGTTTGCGTGCTCCTGCAGACGTCTAACTCCAACAGTAAATATGGTTATCATCGGAATGCCATGGTTAAAGAAACATAATCCAGAAATTAATTGGGAGAATAATAAAATCACCCCTCGAGATATCCAGAAGAACTCAACATATGTCGGAGCCAAAGCCTTCATACATGCAGTGAGGAAGGAACCGACATATATGATCTATGCCATACCAGCTCAAGAATCTAAGAAAGATGATCCGGTGGAGCTACCCAATTAGTACAAAGGCTTTGAAGATGTTTTTGAAAAGAAGAATGCAGACATCCTTCCAGAGCATAGACCCTATGATTGTGCCATAGAACTTCAAGAGGGAGCACAACCGCCCTTTGGACCAATCTACAGACTATCCTCAGAGGAACTTATAGAACTACGCAAGAACATTGATGAGAATCTAGCAAAGGGGTTTATGAAACACTCAAAGTCTCCAGCAGGAGCTCCTATCTTATTTGTAAAGAAGAAGGATGGGACTCTCCAGATGTGTGTAGACTATCGTGGATTGAATAAAGTCACTATAAAGAATAGATATCCTCTACCACTCACATCCGAGCTCTTGGAACGCCTTGGAAAAGCAAAATGCTTCACGAAGATTGACCTTCGAGGAGCTTACAACCTTGTTAGGATCAGAGAAGGAGACGAATGGAAGACAACATTTCGGACAAGGTATGGCCATTTTGAATATGTAGTTATGCTATTTGGTCTCACAAATGCTCCAGCTGTCTTCCAACATATGATGAATGATATCTTCCGAGAATATTTAGATGATTTTGTTGTAATATACCTTGACGGTATCTTGATATTTTCCAAAAGTCTAGAGGATCATGAATGCCATGTAAAGATAGTCTTAGAGAAACTAAGAGAAAAAGGATTATATGCGAAATTGGAGAAGTGCTCTTTCCATAAGACAGAAGTGGAATTTTTAGGGAACATTGTATCAGATAAAGGAATTTTTATGGACCCTAAGAAGATTGAGACAATCCTTGATTGGCAACCACCTTCATGTGTTCGAGATGTACAATGTTTTTTGGGATTTGCCAATTTCTACAGGATATTCATCAGAGATTACTCCAAGATAGTAACACCTCTTACCAAGCTTACCGGGGACTCCAAATTCTCATGGACCGAAGAAGCAGAAAAGGCCTTTCAGACCTTGAAATCAGCATTTACTACCGCCCTAATTCTAGTTCATCCTGACTCCAGTAAGCCCTTCTTCCTTGAGACAGATGCATCAGACTTTGCTCTAGGGGCCATTCTTTCGCAATATGGAGATGATGGACACCTACATCAAGTTGCATATCATTCAAGGAAGTTTTTGCCTCCAGAAATTAATTATGAAATTCATGATAAAGAACTTCTTGCCATAGTAGATGCGTTTGATACCTGGAGTCATCATCTAGAAGGAGGAGCTCATAAAGTCATTGTGTATTCAGATCACAAGAACCTAGAATATTTTATGACCACCCGGATTCTCAATAGAAGGAGATCTCGATGGATTAACTTTTTATCCAGATTCGACTTTGTCATCACATACCGTCCAGGACGTCATCAATGTCAGTCAGATGCCCTGTCCAGAAGATCTTACCTTGCACCAAAGAAGGGTGAAGAGGCCTTTGATCAACAAGAGAGTGTATTACTCAAGCTTGAGCATCTCTAGTTAGCAGCTATCTCTTCAAGCCATCATGAAGATTCAGCCTTGAATCAGTTGATCCATGAGAATTTACCACAGGATGAATTATTTTGTAACGTTAAGCAGAAAGCTCAAGAAGGAAAATTCCAAGAAGTAAACGAATTTCAGGAAAAAGATGGGTTACTACTCTATAAGAACCTATTGTATGTCCCTCCAGGAAAACCCAGGATCCAAGTACTTCAACAACGCCATGACAACCTTGCAGCAGGACATTTTGGAGTGAATAAAACAATAGAACTTATATCAAGGGACTTTTGGTGGCCTCGGATGTGGAAGGAAGTCAAAGAATACATTCGAACATGTGATACTTGCAATAGATCTAAGGTACCCCGACATAAACCTCATGGCCTCTTGCAACCCCTACCTATTCTAGCAAGGCCATGGGCTTCATTGTCTATGGATTTCATCATAGATCTACCAAAGTCAGATAAGTATGATGCCATTCTTGTTATTGTGGATAGATTTACAAAGATGGCACACTTCACTCCAACTACCAAGGCAATCACAGGCGCAGCCACTGCTAGAATTTTTCTCAGGTATATATTTAGGCTTCATGGATTGCCTGATGACATTGTCAGTGATCGAGGTCCACAGTTCATATCCAGCTTTTGGAACAGTCTTTGCAAGCTCCTTGGTGTTCAAGTTAAACTATCCACAGCAAATCATCCACAGACTGATGGACAAACAGAACGGGTGAATCAAGTCCTGGAGCAATATCTCCGTTGCACTAGCAACTATCATCAAAATGATTGTTTTGAGCTTTTACCCTTTGCAGAGTTTGCTTATAACAATAGTGTTCATGCATCTACTAAGCAGAATCCCTTCTTTGCAAATTATGGACAACATCCAAGGATGGATATACAACTCTCAAATCATGTCAAGAACCCGACTGCTAGAGACAAGGCCCAATACATGTTGGACATTCACAAAGAACTCAAGGAAGAGATCCATAAAGCTCAAGAACAATATAAGTACTATGTAGATCAACATCGTGTCCAGAATCCATTGTATCAAATTGGGGATAAAGTATGGTTACTCAGAAACAATCTGCAAACCTCAAGACCTTGTGCAAAGTTAGATCATCAAAGATTCGGTCCATTTACCATCGTGGCCAAGATTAATCCAGTCACCTTCAAGCTCCAACTACCAAGTACTATGAGAATACATCCAGTTTTCCATGTATCCCTGTTGGAACCATATCAGATTTCACCATTGAGGGGGGAGAGACCTAGTCCTTCACCACCTATCGAGATTGAGGATCATGAAGAATTTGAAGTCGAGCATGTCCTAGATTCCAGAATATCCCGAGGAAGATTGGAATACCTGATTCATTGGAAAGGGTATGACATCAGTGATCGTACTTGGGAACCTGCAGAAAACCTTTAGAGAGCACCAATCAAAGTTCGAGAATTCCACAAGAGAAATCCAACGAAGCCAAGACCAGATAACATGACCGCTCCTCGTGGAACTCATCGCTTGAGGGGGAGGTAATGTCATGGACAAAGGAAACCATCCCGAACCTTAGATTCCATGTGAACCCTGTATCTCATGATTGGTTCAGAATTAGGAGAAACCAATGCTTCCATAGCATCCGAAACGTGCCAAAACCCTAAGATCGACTATCTACTTGCTTGATTCAGATATCCAGAGCTCATGTTTCGAATTGATGACATCATCGATGACATCATCAATTCGTAACTGCCTTTCATGAACCGCCCTTGAAAACCTATATAAGAAGGGGTTGGCCACATTCATAATCAGTCTTGCCAATACCAGTCTTGGGAGCTCAAGGAGTCGTGACCGCCAAGTAAGTACTCTTCAAGTTCCAGTTCTAGTTCTTGTCTTGTTCCTTGTTCTAGTCTAGTTCTTGGACATACTATCTTGTCCCCTCGTAATCTCGTAGTATAAGATCCTGTCGAGTTCTTTCGTGTATCTAGTTCATCTCCCAAAAGGGAGTTCTTGTAATCCAGACATCTTGTCTCATACTTACGATCCCGGGTTGTGGGATCTCCTGTATCATCTCTAGTCCAGTTTTCTATACCTATTGGTCCCGGGTTGTGGGATGTCTTGTATCAGTTACATCTTCTTGTATTATTTTCCCTACGTGGGTGTTCTTGTAATCATAAGTGTATTTCAGAAATCTTGTCTACTATAGTCAGAGAGCACAATCTTGTGCTCCCTTGACAATAAATGTGTAGATTTCGAAAATACCATAACATAATTTGAAGTTCCCTTCAAATATTTGAAGATCCCCTTTACTACTTTCCAATGTGATGTCAGATTCTGCATGAACCTTGATACTTGAGAAACCGCAAACTGTATATCTAGATGTATATTACAAAGATATATCAAGCACCCAACTGCTTGACAATATAAAGTAGCATCAAATGACTCTTCATCTGCTACTATTTGTAAAGACGCGTTCTGATCCATAGGTGTTTGCATAGGTTTAGCTTCAGTCATCTGAAACCTTTCTAATAGTTTCTCAATGTACTTTTACTGTGTCATATAGATACACTCATCCTTAAACAGAAACTGAATCCCAAGATAATAATGCAAGATTCCTAAATCATTTACATCAAATGTCTGCTTCAATTGTTCTTCAAACATTTGCAAATCTTCATCTCTGGGACCTGTGACTATAATATCATCCATATAAATGATTACTATAATCATCAAACCTGTTTCAACTTTGACATAAAGAGTTGGAGCTGCATCTGAGTTATGGAAACCAATGGATAAAAGATATGTGTGTATCTTTTCATACCATGCTCCCTCCTGATATGGTTGAACATGTATATCCAAATTCCGTCTAAAAAATCCATAGTCATTTTCACTAATGAACTCTAGAATTTCTGCTTCTTTATCAGATATAAAGAAGCAGAAATTCCATAGTTCATTAGTGAAAATGACTATGGATAACTTCACCTGTCTCTGGGACATAAAACCTATATCCTTTGCTTTCAACAGGATATCCAATAAAAATAGCTTTCCTTGCTTTTACATCTAGTTTGCCACGATCCTTTTTCTCAACATGAACATAAGATAGTGATCCGAATACTCTGAAGTAGCTCACATTAGGTTTTCTACCATAATATGCTTCATAAGATGTGATTACCTTTAAGGCTTTTGTAGAACACCTAGAAAAATGTGATAAGCTGTATGTACTGCATCAAACAAGAATTTTGGTGAAAGCTTCTTGGACTCCATCATGCTCTGCATCATCTCAACAAGTACTCTATTCTTCCTTTTTGCAACACCATTTTGTTGAGTGTAAGCAATAGTAAGGTGTCGAGTAATACCTTTTTCTTCAAGAAATGTCTGAAACTCATTTGACAAGTATTTTCCACCTCTATTTCTTTTGAGAATCTGGATAGTTGACTGCCTTTCATTTTCAACCATAGCTACAAATTTCTTGAACGTTGGAATGTAAAATCATCAACAGAAAGAACAAAATACCTAAAACCTTGAATAGAGTCTGCTCTCATAGGTCCATTCACATATGAATGTATTATCTGTAATTTCCAGGTAGCTATAATATAACCATGCTTCTTGAAAGGTACTTTATGCATTTTATCTTCAAGACATCCTTCACATATATCTAAATCATCTGGTAGCTCGAATGAGGGTAAAATCTCAACCATATCTCTATCTTTGATACTCTTGAGAGCTCCAAAACTAATATGTCCAAATCTTTCATGATGTAACTTCATATCTTCCACCGGTGATGAAGATTTGACAGCATATGCTTGATTGATTTTTGACAAAATAAAAATCCCTCCTTTGTGCTCACCTTGCAAAATACACTTCTCTTCTTTGTGTGAGAAAAGTTTACAAAGATCTCTTTCAAATACAACTTTGTAACCATCTCCTAAAAATGCAGATATAGATAGCAGATTCTTCTTGATATTAGGTATATATAAAACATATGAAATCTGAAAATTACCACCATCTCTTGACTTTAGGGTTACTTGTCCCTATTCCTACAACATCCAAATCATTGCCATCTGCAATAGTAACTCTTCTACCTAAAGACTAGGAAAGAGAAGAAAATACTTCTCTGCATCGTGTCATATGCTTTGTAGCACCTAAATCAAATATCCAAGGATCTGCTGAAAGGACTTGTAAAGATGCCCGATCAAAAGAGACTTCATCAATGATGAAAGAGGCATAAGAGTCACCTTGAGATTTCCTTTTTTTTATCATCTTCTGCAACATTACTTGATGCCTTTTTCTTTTCTGCTGCAATCCTTTTCTGACAAACTGCTTTAACATATCTAGGTTTCTTGCAATAGTGACATAATGCTTCCTTCTTCTTTGAAGACTTCTCTTTAGCTGTAGTAGAAACAAAATATGAAGTAGAAGGTAAAGAGGACTTACTTTCCTTCTTGGATTGGATTTCCTTCTTATCCTTCTTCTTCTTTTTACCCTTTGATGAAGACAAAAGCGCTTCTTCATTCTCTTCCATTCCCTTCAACTGATCTTCATCTTGAAGTAACAAGAACTCTAACTCTTCAAATGTAATCTCTCTATCTCTTGTTGTAAGAGTAAGAGTGGTTATAAAAGACCGATATGAGATAGGAAGTGAATTAATCAGCGTATTTACCATTTCTTCATCAGATATCTCAACTCCTACATTTACAAGTTGATCTCTCAAGTCAACGAGCTTTGTAATGTGGGTCTGAATTGACTCACCAGCCTTCATCCTTATGTTTGCTAGTTGTCTCCTCAAGTGAGCTTTCCTAGCAAGATTTCTGCTCTAAGAAAGATTCTCAAGCTTTAACCAAGCTTGACGAGAACTTCTGCAAGATCTGATTTGTAGTAGAATATGCTTTTTGACACTCATCGCTATGAATGAGAGAGCTAAAGCATCTCTAGCATCCCATCTTGCTTGTTCTTGAGTAGGAGGAACTCTGACTAAGGATCTACCTGTGACTCTAGAAGTAGAAGTGGTTACCTCTTCTTCAGTTGGTTCTTGATGAGCTGTGATTGCAACACCTGTTCGTCTTGATGTTGATGTATCCTCCTCTTCGCCTTCTCATCTTGGTCTTGATAAGGTTCCATTGACGATATTCCATAAATCCTTTGTCACTAACAAAATCATCATCATGAAACTCCACATAGGATAATTGGATGATCCATCTAACTCGTCCTCAATCTCAATTCTATACTCACTCATCTTAACTAAGTGTGTATGTCAATTATGGTCTGATACCAAGTGTTGGAATTTGGGGCCTCAGGATCTTCCAATACTAAAAACCTTTGAGCATACAAACTTAATTAAACAAGATGATAAGTGAGAGATAGAAAGAAAACTTGAGAAAGTAACGTAAGCAAATTGCTTACTCACTAATATAGATGGCCAAATTACAAAATGGGAGTACTACTCAACCATATGATGGTGCACTCACTAGATGGAAGAATAGATAAGAAGATGATGATGCACAGAATTCAAATTATGCTGTTATAATCTGAGTATGTGTGAAGCAAATGAGCAACGGAGTGAACCTAACCTCTCAAGATAGTGCAACAAATCTGAAAATCAGGAAACCCCAATTCTAAAATTAGGGTTTAGAAACCCTAAAACATAGTATAGGATTAACTTACAAAAGATAGATGCTCCAAACTTGTAGAAGAGGCCTAGCTCCAAGAGAATAATCTCCTCTTCACCTCTCCTTAGCCTCCAAAGCTTTAGAACTCCAAAACTGACACTCTATCAGCCTCAACTGAAGAAGTGACTCCTCCTTGAATGACCTTGCCAACATGTCTCTTATATAGCTTTGGCCCCCATCCATAAAGCATAGTGATAAAAATTGCGCAAAAGCTAATAGTAAGCTAATCAAGAACCTTAGAAATATGCATCCAATCATTTTAGGGCAAAAACAAGGGTTTGATTTTTCTCCTAACTCTGATCTCTGATGACAGAATGAAGCATACCACTAGATAGCTCTCATGAAACTCTATCTATCTAGCCTAAAAAAGTTTTACCTAAAATGTAAAAAAAAATGGCTAAGTCCTAGGTTGGATTGTTGGAGATGGACCATATGTACATTGATTTCCAACATATATGGCCTATCATAATAGTCTTGTAGTTCCTCGAGTCCATCATATTGTCAGACTTGTGGATAGGCACAATGGTGTGCTTAGTCCACGAGTCAGGTAACCCCTCAACCAAAGCACGGTTGAAGAGGTGGGCGATTAGGGGGGGAAACTACATCGATTGGATATATAAAGTGCTCGCCTTGTAGTCTTGTGTGGTCTGTTGAGCGGCCATGCTGCAACCTATGGATGGCCTGTTATACCATGCTTGTTGTGAAGAGGGTGGATATCACTAGACGCAGTGTAGGGGGAATTGGCAATGGGGGTTGTCCTGGGACATCATATAACCTCCGGGCATAGGTATACCAAGTCTGAAGATCTGCTATGGGTGTAGGTGGGCGTGACTCACATAGGGCCCTCCACGCACTGGCGCAGTCCCTACTCATGAGTAGGTCAAACAACTCTATCTCCTGTCCCTCCTCGAAAGCTCGCCGCTTCCGGCATGTGAGCTCGCATTTGTCGTCGTGCCTCCCTCTCCGTGATTGATCCCAAGATACTCTGTGCTCTGAGGTGTTTGTATAGTTGCCTGCACTCCTCATCGTAACATCTATTCTGGTGTGTATGCCCTAGCCGTGTTGAATGTGGTGCTGTGGGTGGTGTATGGGAAGCTGAGGGTAGCGGATGTGTGGACGACCGAGGAGAAGTGGGCGGTGAGGGTGTCCAATGGGGCTGAGGGATCAAGGGAGTAGATGCCCTCTCGAACATGTGAGCTATAGATGCGTGGTAGCTCATGTCTAAAGTGGATGGTGGTAGGGGCATGTGGTGGCATGGCGGTGGGGTGGGGTATGCATGGTGAGCCATGTCTGAATAGGGCGAGGTATGTGTGATCAACTCCAACCGGCATGGGTGGGATGGTGAATGAGTTGATGAGATGTATCGCCTCCGGGGGTCCGATAACATAGTCTACCATACTACCTCCCTCCGGTGTTGTGGGTGGGATGTAATTGAGGCCACCCGAGGTGGGCCAGGTCACCATCCCATTATAGATAATGAGACAGTCTGCCGCTCCCATCTGGAGTAGTTGTCGACTGTATGAGGTGATTGTGGCGGTGTCGGCTGAGGCTTTGAGTGTAGACACGTCCTCCATAGTGCGGAGCATCTTAGGGTTGTCAAAGTTATAGATATCACACTAGTGGCTCTGAGTGCGGGCACTGAAGTCCTCTGCAAGGAAGACTTCCCCCATCCTAGTGTACTCCATAATGGTGTCACTGAGGCATTCATATGGCGACGAAGTATCTAGTCCCTCTCCCTTTGAGGGTTTCTCAGAGGTATGTGTGAAGCACGAGCCGATGGATGCAATATAGTAGGTGGCGAAGTGCGTTGCTCTCTCCTTTGCTAGTTGGAGGCATGTCCACATGAAACATGTGTCTGGGTCTCTGGCTATCACGTGTACCCTGTGCTGTAGAGACTATCTATAGAGCATGGCTACTCCTCTTGATCCTCGTGTAGTGTGCTGCTGCATCTGTCGGCTGTGAATTGACTCCCACCTATAGCCCTCAATCCTCGATAGGCTCCTCCTGGGGCTCTCGTGTGTCTGTGTCGAGAAGATCACGTCCCTTTCCTCCACCTCCTCAAAGGGACGTCGATCAATTATTTGAGAAGCAGTTGCACTTGATGTTTGATACATGGCCATGTGGTATCTTGGGGCCTCAAGATTGATATCTAGGCCTGGGCGTCTTAACTTATTTCTCCTAATGCGTTCTCTAGCCTCTACTTGTGCTTCTTCTCTAACCCTTAACTCTTCTTCTTTTCGCTTCTTAGCAGTGTTGAGTCTCTTTAGCATATCCTCTGTAAGAGGTTCTTGATATAGTTTGACTCGTCAACCACTAATATAGCTTGGCAAGACGTCGCCTTCTAGTGTGGCCAATTGAACAGCACCGCTAGTGGAAATTCTATTAATGATCATGGGTCCGTATCCTCTTTTTTCCAATTTACGGGCATGTTGATTTAGGGTATAAACCAACACTAGGTCTCCCTCTTTCAATCCTGTATCTTTGATATGTGCATCGAAGTATGCCTTTTGTCTTTTCTTTGCAGCATAGATGCGTGCAGCCGCTGGTAGCCTTGTCTCATCTAATCGTTCTAGATCAAAGATCCTAGAGGATAATTGGTGTCCATTCCAATCATGCTCTTGTGCTACTTTTAAAGTTGGGATCAGGAAGTCCAAAGGTAGCACAACATTTTGTCCGAAGACTATCTGAAATCGGGTGGCATTGAGTACCGTTTATTAGGCAACTTGATAGGCCCAAACATCATGGTGAAGTTGTTTATCCCAATCAGAGCACTTATTTTTTAGCAATTTTGTCAATACATTACATAGGATCTTGTTTGTGCTCTCGGCTTGTCCATTAGCTTGTGGATGATAAGGGGCAGACTTCTTATGTATCACCAAGAACTCTTGGAGGAGATTTTCAATGACTTCATTCAAGAAGTGTGTACCTTGATCACTCACTAACTCTATTGGTAGTCCATATTGGGTGAACACATTCTCGAATAAAAACTTAGCCGTTGTTTGAGCATCATTCTTTGTAGTGGCTTTTACTTCTAGCCACTTCGTAAGGTAATCTGTGGCTACAATAATGTATTCTGCATGGAAGTTTCTAGCTGGGGAGTTGATAGGACCTACAAAGTCTATACCCCATTTTGAAAATGCACGTCCTCCCATCATTGGCCTCAAAGGCATCTCATCTTTTCTAATTGGGTAGTGGGCACATTGACATGTGTCACATTTCTTCACATAGGTATGTGCATCCATATGAAGAGTGGACCACCAAAGTCTTGAGAATAGAATAGTCTTAATTACTTGGTCAGTACCAAAATGTCCGCCTGCAACATTGCTATGGGAAATTTCTAAGATTTTCAAATAGTCTGATTCGTGAACGCAGAATCTTAAGTAACCATCTTTGCCTCTTCGGTATAGGTTATCTCCTATGAGGGCGTAGTCTTGAGCTTCTTGCTCCATGCTTCGTTTCCTTGCTAGACTAGCCTCATTGGGTAATGTTCCTGATCTCATGCATTCTACCAATGGAGCACTCCAATCTGGAATTAATGACACGTGATAAAGAGGTGCATGCTCCACAGGGGGTCTCTTCTGGCACACTGGACAATTCTTGATCCACTCATGAATTTCGTTGTCCATACTAGGCCAATACACTCCTAAACGTTTTAGATGTTGCAATGTTCATTATGTAGAATAGTGATTCCCTAGAAATCCTTCATGGGCTTGTTGCAACCAACTATTATGTTCATCGTCCTCGGCACAACAAGCTAGAAAACCTTCCCTAGCTTGTTTATACATGCTTCTTGCCAATATTTGATAGTTTTGTGATCGTACAATTTCATCCTTGTTCGTCTTCACATTCTTATTTGTAGGTCCAAAGGTTAGGATTGGTACCAACTTATTTGCCCATTTAGGAACAACTTCTAGATTGAACAGATAAGCGTCGGGCAATTCATCAGACACTCCCTGCGGTGGCTCTCCTGAAGTGATGCGAGAAAGGTGATCCGCTCTGAGGCGGGTCTTACCTTTCCTAACAACCACTTCAAAGTCATATTCCATTAGTAAGAGGAACCATCTTACTAAGCGTCTGGTATTGCAAGGTTTATTGACAAAATATAATAAGGCTTGATGATCAATGAAAAACTTAAACTTGTTGGCCAATAGATAGTGTCTAAACTTCTTTATGACATATACCATGCCTAAACCTTCTCGCTCAATTGTTGTATAATTTCGTTCTGTTGCGTTTGGTTGTCTGCTTGCATATGCTATAGGCAAATCTAGATTGCCTTCACCTGTGGGTTGTGCTAGCACACATCCTATTGCATGATTTGATGCATCTACATGGACATGAAATGGTTTAGTCCAATCAGGAGTGGTCAATATGGGTGCTCTGCACAAGCGTCTCTTTAGCTCATTGAAGGACTTCTCGCATTCATCGTTCCACTCAAAATTTATCAACAAAGCATAAAGAGGTTTAGCTATGATTGCATACATGTGCATAAACCTGCAATAATATATATATATATATATATATATATATATATATATATATATATATATATATATATATATATATATATATATATATATATATATATATATATATATATATATATATATATATATATATATATATATATATATATATATATATATATATATATATATATATATATATATATATATATATATATATATATATATATATATATATATAGTGACCCATAAATGCTTGGACCTCTTTAACATTCCTTGGCCTCGGTAAGTTGGCTATGGCTCTTACTTTGTCCTCATTTGTTGATATTCCATTGTTAGAAACAACATGACCTAAGATTTTACCTTGACGTACCATGAACATACACTTTTCTGGGTTCAGACACACTCGATATTCTCTACACTTGTTGAAGGTCTATCTAAGCTCAGGGATGTGGTATTTTCTTTGTTGGGAATGAGCACATAAATCATCCATATATACTTCTGAGCTCTTTCACAAGAACTCTTTGAAGACATGACACATGAACCTTTGAAATGTTGCAAGTGCATTGGTGAGCCCAAATGGCATCACATGAAATGCAAAGACTCCCCACTCTGTGGCAAAGGCCGTTTTATAATGATCTTCTGGGGCAATGGCTACTTGGTTGTAACCTGAAAATCCATCAAGGAAGCTATAAACTTCCTTGCCTGCAACACGCTCCAATAAATGTTCAGTGATTGGAAGCGGATAGCTATCCCTTATTATGGCGGCATTAACTTTTTTAAGGTTAATACACACACGCAACTTTCCATTCTTCTTGGGCACCACAATGATGGGGGACACCCATTCCGTATGTTCAATCTCATAGATAAATCTAGCTTCAATAAATCTATCAATTTCTTCTTTTATTTATTAATGTTTTTAGGGTGTTCGGTAACCACATACTAGATGTCCCTTTTATCCATATAAAATCCTCCCGCATACTTGACTGCTGGTCTAGGCACTATGTATGCCTCTGAAGCCTTTTTCAGTCTAGCCACTGATCTGTTTAGCACATCTAAGTAGATAGGTATATCATTTTGGTTGGTGTTCACATATTCCAAAGATGTCCTATATTCTCCCTCAATAATTGACATCATGCCAATCATTGGTACAGTGTTTTGCATATCCTCTGAAGCCATAGGAGTTTCTTCTTCTGACTCACTAGAGGTTTCAGAATAATGTTAACGGATACTGGGTTCGGCTACACTTCCTATAGAAGAGATTACACTTCTTCGGCTTCCTAGGGTTCTCCCAGATCTTAGGTTCATCCACTTTAAAGTTCTATTTAACCTTGCCAACCTCCAACTTCTAGAGTTCTTCACTCAAGGTTAGAATCCTAGAAACATTTTGGCTGGGAAAGGACTGACTATGAAATCTCAAGTCACGATACTTGACCTCCAAAAAAGTTCACGATACTCGACCTTTGACTCAGACGATACACGATATTTAGGTGAGACGATACACGATATTTGGATAAAGACGATACACAATAGTTGAGCAACACGATACTGGATGCTCCAAAAAACGTGATACTCGATATACGATACTTGATCACACGATACTTGAGATAGCACGATACACGATACTTGTGAAGTATCGTGATCGAGGATCACACGATACTCGATACTTGAGCAAACACGATACTCGATACTTGAGCAAACACGATACTCGATACTTGAGCAAACACGATACTCGATACTTGAGCAAACATGATACTCGATACTTGAGCAAACGCGATACTCGATACTGGAGCAAATGCGATACTCGATACTTGAGCAAACACGATACTCAATACTGGTTAAGTATCGCGATACTCAACCATAGGAGATCACGATACTTGTCAGGTATTGCGATACTCGACCACGGGAGAACACGATACTTGGCACTTTTTAACTTTTTGCAAGTGTTTTTTTGGATTTTAATTCTATACACATGTGCCTAGAGTGCATCTACTCTCCCCTTTTAGCCTGAATCAGAAAAATACTTCCTCTCTACCCCGGTATGGCCTTCAGGATACTTCAAGCAGATCATTTTTTCTGAAATGCTTAATTTATGTGACAAGGATGAGAGAATGATATATGTGCTTGCCTTAGGTACTCTCTCTCAACTCTCTAACAACTCTAACTAGCTCTGCGCAGCTCCACAAGCTCGGATCTAGCCCATGATACTCGACAGCACCTCTCACGATACTTGTTTTAGAGACAAGTGACTTATAAAATGGCATTTTTAGCTTTTATACTTTTGAAGTTCCTACTCACTAAAAAAAGAAGAACAACAAGACAAGGGCTGAAAGCTACTCTAATTACTTAACCTACTCCCTTGCTCCTCCTACTCTACTCACTCCACTCACTTCCCTAGACTAATAACTCACTACACACACTTCAAGAGTGAGAAGTAGTAAGTGCGGGTGAAAGTGACTTACCAAAGAAGAGAAAATCACTACTCTCACTTCAATGCAAAAAGCTACTTACCATCACACGAATGCCTCGATTTGATTCGACACTCCCCGGCAACGGCGCCAAAAAACGTGTGTACCTAAGAACCAACTTAGGGACTTGTGGAGAAAGAGACTATACCTCAATCCCTCTCAAGTGCATATAGTGGGGATTCACGCTTTAATTATCAATCCGATGAGTATCAAAACCTAGCCGAGTGTATGAAGACATGCCTTCAAATGATGATCAATGCAAATGAGTTACTCAAAGAGTGCAAACAAGGCAAAGACTAATCCAAACAAGCTTCAATTGTCAGTCATGGTGTCACGATACTTGGAACAACATCCAATAGTAAATTGAGTTTTTCTCTCAGCTCAGAACTCCAAATATAGCAAATAGCATATGCATTTCGAAGCTCTCAAGAAGACGCATCCAATGGCAGTATTCTCATTCAATTTTGACACTTCTACTTCAAGTTATGAGAAAAATCCTGAGTCGTGGGAAAGACCTTCCTACACTTCAGCACTTCCTACACTTCTCACACACCTTAATTACAGCAAACAAAACACATTCATGGATAGACAACACTTCCTAATACTCTTTCCAAGCAACGCACATGCACACAAGCTCACAAAGAAGAAGATACAGAGAGGAGAAGACACAAATTCGAATTTCTGTGCTCTTGATTCTCACAATGGCAAAGAGTCTTTACAAAGAGTCACAAATTGACTTATATACTTGTGCCCTAAAAATGGTCCTTTCACACAAGAGATTGGCACTTTATTCACTAAAAGGCTAATTTCCTACTAATTTACATGGGTAAGCTACAATCTTCAGTGGGGATGCATCTAGAGGACTCCTCTAGTGCCTTTACAACGGAAAATATATTACAAGAATGGTTATAATACAAAGATAAGGTATCCAAATTGGAAAAATTTTGGGGCCCTTCTTTTTCTCTGCCTTGTGCTCTCTTTGCTCTGCAACATTTAATAAGTCAAAGAGTGAGTTATGTGCAGTAGACTTTCTGTGTAGTCATCTTCTTCACAGTTTGTTCAAAATTCTAATAGTTAACATTGATCCTCCAAATTGGTAAAGGTTTTAAGTTATTCTTGATATAGAGGTGCTCTAACTTCAAGGATAACTTGTTCTTTTGGAGATTAACACTCTCCATCAAGATGATACAGGATACACGGAGTGTCGTGATACATGATACTCCATTATCATGATACTCAACTCGACAATACACGATACCAAGGTATCTCGATACACGGGGAGTAGAAGGTATTGGTGATACATGATACCTGCCAGGTATCACGATACACGAGAATTCAAGTATCGCGATACTTGAACTCAACCGGTCATGATACTTGGGCTTAACTCACTCAAATTAAAGCATTTCTTGAAGTTTTTTGTGCCTACTTTATGCTTGTGCGCTCCTCTTTCCCGTTGTGTGCCTGTGGAAAATAAAATCTCACTCTATCCCATGATATCTGTCCAGCAATACCGACCGCACCCGTGGTCATGTTTTCAAAGGTTTTAATTTGATTCTCACAGTAGATTTTAGGTATTCTCACCTCACTAATGCTCTCTCTTGATTCTCTCCTTGCTTAACTTTGCTCTAAGATAGCAAATGTGTGCGATCTCTCGGTCATGATACAGGTCCTCTGCTCTCCATGATACTTGCATAGACAAGCGATTTTTGCAAATGAGTTTTTTGGCTTTTATACCCTAGGCTCACCCAACGCTGAATGGTACAGAAATAAAGCAAATGTTTTCTAGATTTTGGGAAATCTACCTACCTACGCTATTCCTCCTCTCCACTTCCTACTCTCTACTACCACTCACTCTCTTTCCTAATTCTACTAACTTACTACACACACTTTCCAAGTGCGAAGTAATAAGTGCAAAAAGATTTGACTTACCAAAGTAGAGTATTCACCTCTTCACAACTCGTATCTTCTCCTAAGAGCTCTTACCATGAACTCGTATCTTCTCCTAAGA
The DNA here is from genome assembly GCA_020310875.1 of Ceratopteris richardii. Lineage (NCBI taxonomy): Eukaryota > Viridiplantae > Streptophyta > Polypodiopsida > Polypodiales > Pteridaceae > Ceratopteris > Ceratopteris richardii. Next base: position 114,794,797 of record CM035419.1, on the reverse strand, counting down.
GCTCTTACCATGAACTCGTACATCCCCGACAACGGTGCCAAAAAATATGTGTGTACCTAAGCATGAACTTAGGCACTTGTGATGAAAGAGACTATTCCTCTATCACCAACAAGTGCATATAGTGGGAATCACACATTTAAATTATCAATCCAAGAAGTATCTTGAATCTAATCGAGTTTATGAAGACATGCACTTACACAATAATCCATGAAATGAGATAGCTATTATGGAATGAAAATTGGTATTATCATGCACATTCATCACTTTCACAGGTGGAAATGGTGTCGCGATACATGAAACAACAGTAAGCACCAAAACAGACTTTACTCTTAGCTTCGAACTTGGAATATGGTCAATAGGAGGTTTTTTTCAAAGCTCTCAACGAGATGCATCCAATGGCACTATTGATACTTCAAGATATGGGAAAAAACAAAGCTGCACAACTCACCTAGTTTCACCACACACCTCCTCACACCTCACACACATATTACACACTTCAAAAAAGCAATGAATTCAGTAGACAACACTTCCATGCACTCATTCCAAGCTATAAACACACAGGCAAGCTCACAAGCAAGGAGATGCAAGAGGGAGAAGAAGCAAATTTGAGATTCAGAGCTCTCTTACTCACAATGGCAAAAAGTCTTCACAAAGTGTCATCATTTTAAACTCCTTACTGAGTTTTCTTTTTATCTCTTGTATTCCTGCAACATTACTTCCTATATGATGAGATCATCAACATATATGCAAATGTATACTTGCTTTCCTTCTTCTTCCTTCATGTAGAGAGAGGGATTTGCACAACTTGGACTATACCCACACCTTGTGAGGTACTTGACCAATCTTTGGCTCCAAGCATGTGGTTCTTGCTTCAGCCCATACAAATCTTTCTTCAATCTACAAACAAAATTTGGATGCTTTTTATCTTCAAATCCAATCGGTTGACTCATGTATACCTCTTCTTGAAGTTCACCATTGAGAAAATCATTTTTTATGTCAAGTTGGTACAATAGCCATCTCCTTGCTGCACTCACTGCAATCAAGGTTCTAATTGTTCCCATCTTTGCAACCGGGTTGAAATTCTCTTCATAGTTGATGCCATGAGTTTGTTTGAATCCTTTTGCTACTAGTCTAGCTTTATGCCTAGCTAGAGACCCATCAACATTTCTCTTTGTTTTAAATACCCATTTATTTGGAACAATCTTCATACCTTCAGCCTTTGGAACTAGCTCCCATGTGTGATTGTCCTTGAGAGCTTTTATCGCTTCTTGCATAGCTTGCTACCATTCTTTTTGTGTACATGCTTCTTCATATGCATTTGGTTCTTTGTCTTTGACCATCTGTGTCATATATGCAAAATGCTTTGCAATAAAACTATCATAGCTTAGCCTTTGAATTGGATACCTTGCTCTTGAAGACCTCCTTTCATTTCCTTTTGAATATTGCTTCTTCAACCGATTCAGCTTTACCTTTGGCATAATCACCTCTTCATACTCTTCTTCACTTGCATTTGAATCACTATTTTGAGCAGCACTTTCACCTTCAAATCTTTCATAACCTAATGTTGGTGATGAGGAATGACTCCTTAGTCTCCCCTTCCATGTTGAGCTTTCTCCATGTGATGTAGAAGCTTATGGACCTGACATTTGAGTGCTTGTTTGCTGAAATTCTTCTTGGACAACACCTTCATCATCTTTGCAATCTTCTTCAAGAATCTTCTCTTTCCCTTTGTCTCCAAAACATGGTCTTAGCTCATCAAATACCACATCTCGTGAGACTCGTAGCTCCTTTGTCACCGGATTGTAGCACTTGTATCCCTTTTGCTCTAATGAATATCCAATGAAAATACATTTTTCTGACTTTCCCTCCATCTTTGTCCTTAGTTATTGAGGGAAGTGAACATAACACACACATCCAAAAAAATTGAGATGTGTAAGGTGAGGTTTCTTACCAGAATAAACCTCCTCGAGAGTTAAATTATGCACTCCAGCCGTTGTGCACTTGTTCATCAAATAAACAGCCGTACTAGCTACTTCATCCCAATAGTTTAGTGGCACCTTCATCTCGTTGAGCATGCATCTTGCAACTTCTGTGATATGTCTATTTTTCCTTTCAACTATTCCATTTCTTTGAGGTGTGTATCTACATGTAAGTTGTCGCTTGATGCCATTTTCATAAAGAAAATATGAAAATTCTTTGGAGAAATATTCTCCTCTTCCATCAGACCTCAAGGTCTTTATGTAGTGTCCTGTTTCCTTTTCTACCTATGCTTTAAATCTCTTGAACATGGATAACACATATGATTTTTGTTCATGCAAAACATCCATACTTTTCTTGAACGATCATCAATAAAAGTGACAAAATATCTATTACAAGCCACTGATGGTTGTTGTGATGGTCCCCATACATCCATGTGTATCAACTCGAGGAGATTCCTTGCCACATAGTTGTTTTTCTTGAATGGTTGTCGAGTTTGCTTTCCTAGTTCGCATGCTTCACAAAAGTCATGTAGTCCAACATCATTGAATCTTGGAAGACCTCTTACCACTTCATAGTTGCTCATGTCCTTGAACTTGGGAATGTTGATATTTCCAAACCTTTTGTGCCACAAATCAATTTTAGAAATCCTCTTGTTTCCAAACTGAATATACATCACCTTTCCATGTGATTGTTGAATGTCCAAAGTGAACATCCTACTTTCTTTCCTTCCTTGAGCAATGACCTTGAATCCTTCTTTTGGATTCTTTATAAAGCAGCCTTTTTCATTGAAGATAACATGATATCCTTTCTCTACCATTTGTCCTACTAAAATCAAATTCTTTTCAATAGTAGGAACATGAAGAACATCAGTCAATACCTTCTTATCTCCAAGCTTGATATCTCCAACATGCTCAATTGTGTGTTGAGTTTCATCACCGGTCTCCACACATCCTTTTCCACTTGGAGCTTGTAGCTTTGTGAATAAATCTCCTTGGCATGTCATATGGTTGTTGCAACCTGAATCTATAAACCGTTTTTTATCATCACTTCTCGGGCTGTTGTACTCATGCTCATGGCAAGCATGGTTTGCTTGTCTCCTTCACTTGATGTACTCGCATAGTTATTTTGGCTCCTTTGGTTGCCTCCATTCAGCCTTCCATTCTTTTGCCAATAATCATTTGAATAATGTCCTAGTTTACCACAATGATAACATGTTATACCTTTATGAGGATTGTATGAACCTCGACCTCTTCCTCTATTTCTTCCTTGACCTCTTCCATGTGTGTTGTCATTTGAGTTGTCCTTGTTGCCCTCCGAGTTGTGTTGCCTGGAATTTGTGTTGTTCTAGATTCTTCCTCTTCTCTCGAGCCTCCTCTTGAGTTCCTTCCTCTACCTTGACCTGCATATAACATTTGACTATGGCTATCCTTACCTTGGTTGCCTTCTCCTTGTTGAGCAACCTCTTCAACCACAAGATTTGGTATAAACTCATCCAATGTTGGTAGAGGATCTCTATAAAGAATGTTTTTGATGAGGGGCTTCCACGTTTCTTCACTCCTCAAGCCATTGAGGGCTATTTGGACGATGTCTTCCTCTTCTATCTTGCATCCAACTGATGCTAGCTGATCTCGAAGCTCTTTGATCCTCAATGTATACTCACTAATGCTTTGGTTTGAGCTTTTCTTCATGTTGTTGAGCTCGTTCTTGAGTTGCATCCTCCGAGACCTTGTTGAGGTAGCATACACCTTCTCCAATGCTTCCCAAACTTCTTTGGTTGTCTCTAAGCTTTGCACATGACCAATCATAGTGTTAGAAATAACTTGTGAAATGAGGAACATCACCTTTCGATTCCTCTCTTCCCAATCTGCAAATTGTCTCTTTTGTGCTGGAGTAATGTTTGGATCTTGAAGGTCCACCAGTTGTGGATCATCTCCAGTAAATGGACTCCATAAACCTTTACCTTTAAGGTAATTTGTCATTCTATACCTCCAAGACTAAAAATTATCTTTGTCTAACTTCTCAACTTGCTATCCTAAATCAGCCATTGAAAACTTCCAAGAGTGAAGTTTACCTCAAATATGTTGTGGTGTTCTTTCTTGACTTTACGAAGCTCCCCCTTGATTTGTAGCTTCTCCTTTGCTTCACTTCAATTTAAATGCTTTGCCTCTTCAAGCTCCAATGCTTTGATACCAATTGTTGGAGAATTCCTCTCCTATTTGCAGTGGAAAGTGTAGAAGACCTTCTCAAGATCAAGACTTTTACCAACAGTTGAAACTTCAAATGAAAACTGACATCAACTAAAAATTTCACTGAACAACTTTGGTTACTCAACTAGACACTTATAGCTTTCAAATGAGCTATCAAACAATCAATTTGAAGTAGTTTTGGTTTGGCAACTCTTTGCCTCAAAATAGGCTGCTGTCCACTCAGTTAGGCTAAAAACTAGACTTCACAGAAAACTAAATAAATCATAGAGCATATAGATTTTGATAAAACTCTTCTAGATAGAGGAATTTCTCAAGATAAGCTTTCCAATGAATGTTTAAACTCTAAAAATGGATACATATATTGAGAGATATGACTCCCACAATCAGGCTACCCAAAAATTGATATGCGGCTAGACATAGTCTATGAAAGTGAAGAGAATGAAATGACTCAAACCAAATGAACTACTGTTGCAAAGTAAAGGAGCATAAGAGGAGAGTCCCAAAATTTTCAAAATGATGAGTATTTTTTTTTCTTCTTCGAGGTCTTCAAGAATTCCCTCAAGCCATGTAAATGCACTAGAGGAGTCCTCTAGTTGCATAATCCCAAATTGTTGTAAAATATCCCTTGTAAATTAGTAGGAAAGTCACTTTGTTAGTAATAAAGTGCCGGTCTCTTGTGTGAAAGGACCAAACTTAGGGCACATGTATATAAGTCACTTGGTGACTCTTTGTAGAGACTTTTTGCCATTGTGAAGAAGGAGCTTTCTGAAATTTCGAATTTGCCTCTTCCTTGCAGATTTTGATCCTCTTTATGGTCTTGTATGTGTGTGTATTGCTTGAAATGTGTGTGTAGGACTGTTGTCTACCCCTTCCCATTGATTTTGAGCTACTCTAGTGTGTGTGCGAACTAGTAGGAGTTGTGGCGTGAGTGTGGGCACTTCTCGCCATTCACCATTTTGGCCATAACTTGAAGCAGAGTTATCAGAATCGAGTGAGACCACTTCCAATAGATGCGTCTCGTCGAGAGCTTCAAAACGAGTACCCTATTGCCTATATTTGGAGTTCGGAACTGGGAGAAACCCTTGATTTTCTGAAAATTGCTGTAAGAGGTATCGCGGCAGACACTTTCAACAATTCGGTGAGTGTGAGAGGTGGATTAGTCTTTTCTCATGCATGCAAGTTTAGCCACTTCATTTTCCATCACGTGTGCACACGTCTTCATACACTTGGTTAGGTCGTTCGATCGGATTGACATTTAAATGTGTGTTAATTTCCCACTATACGCACGTGTGTGGCAATTGAGGTACAGTCTCATTGGCACAAGTCCTTGAGTCTTCATGACACAAGTACACACATTTTTTGGCACCGTTGCCGGGGAACACTCAGCCAAGGTGCCTTCATGATGGTTATAGATCGAGTGTGATAGAATCGTACTTGTAGAAGTGAATTTGTCCTGTGGCAAGTAGTCAACCACTTCAACACTTGTTACTTCACATCCCAGAGGTGTGTGTGATAAGTTTTAGGTTTAGGGTTAGGAGGAAGGGAGAGAAGGAGGAGTTAGGGTTAGGTTAGACAGAGAGGAGGAGTGAAGAGAGGTGAAGTAGGAGTAGGATAAGACCACCAAAAATGTCCAAAAAAATCACCTAAAATTAGCTAGGATCAAGTTCTGTCACAAAAAAGTATAAAATTCAAAAAGTGATTCATTTGACACTTCACTGTATTCTGGTATCGTGTGCGAGCAGTGACCGGTATCGTGGATTTGGTATCGGGTGCTTCAGGCCTTCAAAGCTAGAGATTGAGCTCAAGGTGCAAGCAAGAATATCTAGAGGTGAGGTTCTACCAAGATTATCTGTTAAAACATCATAAACATGCATACACAAGTGATTAAAAGCATGCGCAGTATCGTGAGGGGGAAAACTAGTGTCATTATAGTTTCTTTGTGAGGTACAGTGACCTAGGAGTGAAGAGGAGAGTAAGGAGAGCAAGGGGGTGCAAAAAGTTGTGAAATTTCATGATTTTTGGCTTGAGTATCGCGATCGGTTGAGGTTTGGTATCGCGATACCAAAACTCCCTTGTATTGCGATACTCGCCGTAGTATCGTATCGCCTGGTACCAGTGCTGGTATCACGATACCATTTTGGTATCGTGTCGCCAGATTGGTATCGCGATCACACTTTACTGCTGTGGTATCGTATCATTACCTACGGTGGTATCGCATCGTCTCACTTGGCAACTGGTATCGCGACACCATTTTGGTATCGTATCATCCGCTCACCTGGTTAGTATCGCGATACCGTCATAAGTATCGTATCGTCTGGGTTCTGCGGTATCGTATCGTGAGAACCGGGATATCGTATCGTCTTGTATCTTTGTATCATCGTTGACCCCTACAAGTATCCTATTGCCTTATTTCCTAGTGAAGTATCACGATACCATACCGAGTATCGTATCGCCCGATTGCCTAGTAAAGTATCACGACACCTTACCTGGTATCGTATCGTGTAAGCAGGTGGTATCGTATCGTCGCTTGTCCTAGCATCGTATCGTCCCCTTAACGAGGATAGTATCGCGACACTAAAATTGTATCGTATCGGGAAGGTTACTGGTATCGTATCGTACGGTTGTCCAGTATCGTATCGTCTGTTGCAGATAGTATCGTATCGGCTAGGATTCAGGTATTGTATTGTAGCCGAGTGCCATATCGTATCGCCGGCTACCCATAGTATCGTATCGCCTAGAATTCTGGTATCGTATCGTGGCCAAGACAGTATCGCCTGGAAGTGGTATCGTCCAGATTTGCACTAACATTCTGTCAAGCAATTTGAGGCATTAGGAGAGCCACTCAAGAGAATCTCTGAGACATATAGAGAGACTTAGGAGGGTGAATGAACTTGAGGTCAGGAAGAGTGCTAAGTAGCCGAAGAAGTGTCATATCTTCTGTGGGAAGTGCTGCTCAGGTCAGTCACCACTTCGTCTACTCAGAGACCTCTAGTGATTCCGAGGAGGAAGTACCCATGGCTTCTGAAGACATGCAGGGTCCAACACCAAATAGAAATTTCATGTCTACAGTTGAGGGAGATTACCGTACCTCCTTACAGTATGTGTCCACTAATGCCCAGGAGATCCCCATCTACCTGGATGGCTTAAATAGATCTGTGGCTAGGATGGTAACTTCCCTGAATGCCACAATTGTACCCCGACCTGCTGTCAAGTACGAGGGAGGTGCGTATGTAGACAAAATTGGTCATATCTATATTGTGACTGAATTTCCTGAGAGGATCAACGAAAGGGGAGAGTTTGTGGACCCAGACAACTTCGAAAGAACACACCCTGAAGAGTTTGTGACTACCCCTAGGGGCAGGTCTCAAGTATCACAGGTCTTGAGAGGAGATTTGATACCTCAAGACGACTACTTGTTGGAGGTCTATATGATCCACAGATCAGACTTGTTGCTTCAAACTGACTTACCTGCTCCCGGGAGAGAAGAAAGCCCCATGACATTCTATGAGCTGAAAGACCGAGATGATGAAACTAGACTCACATACTTGGATAAGGATCAAAGGAGATATTGGCCTGTGAGTGCCTTAGACAGGGCTCGGCTGAGATATATGGGTGCAGCCGTATTTCCTTAGAGAGATCAGGCAACTACCTCACAAAATCCTTTTGGGAATCAACAAGAGATGGAACATACCACATCAGGACAGACCAGCCAACGAAGTGTGCCCAACCGTACTCACGTACAGTTTGCAACTCCAGGAGTGCAAACACACAATCAGGCCCATGTAGGGATAGGTAATCAGTACTGACCACCAGTAAGACCACGACCTTCGGTAGGAGGACAGCCTGGAATACCTCCAATACGACCAGCTGCCCCAGTCTTCCCTGTAATGCCCAGACCACCTGAACCAATGAGAAGACTGAGACCTATCCAAGTAGCTAAATGTGTGAGAAACCATTATGATGGATTGGGAGAACCCTATGATCATATGGCTGAATTTAAACAAGTTCTAAGAGCGGAGCAAGTAGATGACTTCTTTGTGCAGTATGAGTCTTTTGGACTCACCCTCACAGGGACAACTCTAACTTGGTTCCAACCCTTAGACCCAAATCAATTTGGAAATATGGAACAGTTCTTTCAAGAATTCATTGGGGAATTCACAAAGAGAGGGATTAAACACAATTCTGCGTCTTTAATCCATAGCTTTAAACAAAACCCTAATGAGACTGTGAAGACTGCTGCCCGAAGGTTCAATCAATATGTGAATAGATGCCCAACGGCTGAGAGACCCACTCAACAAAAGATGATTTCATTATTTTTAGATGGGCTCACTAACGGAACTCTAAGAACACTAGTGTATGTGAAGAGGCTACAAACATTGAGTGAGTGCCTTCAAGAGTGCATTGATTTGGAAGATAACCTAGCCGAGGACCTTAAAAGTACTTCCGACCTCACTAAATCAGAAGATTCAAGGAGCACCATCACATCGAACTTCAGTAATATGGAAGAATTAGCGGAATTATTAGCAAAGAAACTAGGAGTCCAGGGGCAAAGAGCTTACCAAAACCCAGCTCAAAGAGTGCCTATGCTACGGAGATGTAACTTATGTGGAGGAGAGCACCCCACACACTTGTGTGTCCGAGGAGGCGCTGGTGCACAACCTATGTATCCATACCACAGACAGCAACAACAAGGAACTTCTTGGTACTGCCACATAGAACAAAAATATACCAACCACACTACTGAGAACTGTCCCTTCAATAGGCAAGTACGCTCTTTTCAACCACCGCAGTATCGACCATATAGATACCCTCCTAGGGAGCCAGGCAGAGAGATATCAAGATACAACCCGTATCCCACACTAGCAGAAGCATCAAGGCCATACGAGCAGGCACCATATCCACCACCACAACCAGTGCTAGGACCCCAACTGTCGAAACCTCAACAAGTAGTATCAGTAAAGTATGCTCAACCAGATGAAAACTTAGAAAGAGCTATAGTTCCAGCATCGACAATGACCCATGTAGAACCCACAAACCCTGGATATGAACCTCCTCCAGGAGAGTACTACTCGTACGAAGCCAACATGTTAGAATACGAACCCGCATATGATGCTGCTTATTATGGATATGAGGGCTATGATCAGACTTATGGAGCAGAGACGACCACCTTAATGTATACGGCTCCTAAAGCACAACCAACCGTGAGACCACTTGTTAGAACACCTATCAGAGAGGACCATGCTATAGATGCGGAGGAGACCATTTCATTAGAGAATGCCCTCGACCTTACAACCCTCCACCACCTAGGATTTGGGAAGGATATTGCAATGATTGTGGAAAAGAACATCTTTTTAGAGATTGCCCTAAGAATCTGGCAAAAACTCAAGATACTGCACCAATCAATGTGATTGAGGTCATAGAAGGATCGGGAAGTGATAAGGAGTACACTGTACCACTAAAGGCTATTACTAGAGCCCAAGCAAAGCAACAAAAAGGAAAACAACCAGAAGAGAAACAAGAGAGCAATAAAACTGTAGGCTCTAAAATTCAGGTAGTCGAGGATTCAGAGAACCCACATGAGAACTCTCAAAACACAAGAGTACAAAAATGGAAGGAAAGACGAGAAAAACTTAAAGGTAAATGGGCAAGAAATAAAAGTCAAGACAGTAAGAAACAAAACAAAGACTTGAATGAGCATAAAGAACAAAAAACTCATAAGGAGATCCCTGAGCCACCACGGATTAGCTCAGAGAAAGAGAAGCCAGGATCAATTCTAGCTGACCCAAAGCCAGACGACTTGGATATGTGGTTGAAAGCTTACCAAGCTAGAATCAAAATGGGCCCAAATATAGAGCAACATGAAAAACTCTACCCTCAAGGGGAATTAGAAAAAGAAAGATTGGCAATATGTAGGAAACTTATCGAGGTAGCACAAGCAACCCTAGAAAAGACTATCCCAATTTTACTAGAGACAAGGATTGCACATGGTCTATACGAAGAATGCATCCAATCCAAGGATAAGGAACCTAGAAAGGAAGATGACCAAGGTGAACGAATAAAAGCACAAGATGAACCGGTGTCAATGATACCATACCTAGAGGCAAATTGGCCAAAGGACTTATGGAATCGAATCAGAGAAGAGCAATGGAAGAAGAATGGAGTCAGTCCGCCTCCTTTTGATGAAATAGATGTGGAAGATTGTCAACCCCATCCCAACCTGGAGGAAGTATATGAGGAAGCATCAAGACTCGATAGAGGTAGAGAGGAAACTCTGAGCATTTCAACATTGCCTAATTACATGGGAGAATACCAAAAGGACTCTATAATAATACGAGCACCCACAGTACTTGGGAAGGGAAAAGGAAACTCAGAAGAGAGTTCACACAATCCAACAGAACTAAAGAAAACAAAGGTGCAATGCAAATTGACGGTGGAAGAGTTGCTTCAACTTAAACCACAATTATGGAGGTAGTTAGCAAACCAATTAGAGCTACAACCAGAGAAAGAAGAAACGAAAGGAAAGGAAAAAGAAAACAACTCTATAGTACAAATTCCAGTTGATAAAGTGGGAGAATTTAGTGAAGGAGACGAAGGTAATACATGTTTACCTGTCACCCACAATGGGTACATGACCAAGGCTATTCTAGATACGGGAGCCGGTGTAGGAATTGCCACCAAGGAGATATGGGAAAAGTGGGGAAAACCTGCCTTACGACCCACACACATGAAACTCCAATTAGCAGACGGTCATGTGGAAAGACCCTTAGGAATATTGGAAAGGATCAAACTAACCACCTGTGGAGTAGAATTTGAACATACATTAGCCATTCGTAAGTTCGAGAAAGCAAACAACTATGAAATGATATTAGGGTGACCCTTCATGAGACAAATGCGGGTAGTACAAGATTGGGGAAGAGATTCATTATACCTGCAACATCAAGGAAACACCACCAAGATAAATTTGCACACATTTGCCTATCGAGATGTCCCTCCACTACAATGGAATCCAGTACACAAGGAAGAAGATGACCTATCCATTCACAGTGCTGGATCAAGTGATCAATCTTGGATACATGAAGATGCCGAGTTATGGATGTGTAAAGAAGCGAAAAAAGAGGAGAGTAAAAAACAACTGTGACCGATTGGACACCCTAACTATCGATCAGTAGAAGACCCAAATTACATGCCTCAAATCTTTCCTGATGAGATCTTCAAGCCACATGGATGGATGGAAATTTTGGCAATCTTAGATGTGTGCGTAAACGAAGAAGTTTTGACGATGAATGAATGCATAGATGAGGAAGGCTATGATGTAAATCTCTATATGGTTGTCCTTCAAGAAGTAGAAGAAGGGGAAATCCTGGAAAAGGAATGGAAAGAGGAATATGAAAGCATAGAAATGGAACCAGAATTTGACTCCGAAGAAAGCTACCTAAACACTATTCAGAACAAGAAGGAACAGGAACCAACAAAAATCTTAGCAATTGAAGCTGCTCCGACAATACACAAGTAGAGGGAAGACTTGAGTAAGGTAGAGCCGAACCCAGATCTTTTTGAAGTTCCTGAACATTTTAAAAAATACGAAGTAGAGGAGAGAAAAGTAGCCATTCAAATGCCTAGACGAGAGGCACGAGACGGAGAAGCATACGACAACAAAGAACAAACCAAAAAAATTGTGGTAACAGTAGGAGACGGAGAAGAGCGGTGCACATATATTGGAAAAGATGTATCTGAAGATGAGGAAGAGGAACTCATACACCTTATCCGAGAGTACCGAGATGTATTCGCATGGACCTAAAAGGATCTCAAAGGCGTAGAACCCACTATTTGTTCCCATCAAATACCAATGAAGACAGACGCAAAACCATCCAAACAACGCCCTTATACGTATAATGTGGTTTATGCAACAAAAATTAAGGAAGAAATAGACAAACTACTAGCGGCAGGATTCATATATGAGATAGAACATACCGAGTGGGTATCGCCATTAGTAGTTGTGCCTAAGAAAAATGGAAAATTGAGAGTGTGCATAAATTTGAAGAAGGTGAATGCGGCTACCATACGTGACAGCTACCCATTACCCATCACGGACCATCTGTTGGAGAGGGTAGCCGGAAAAGAGGTCTATAGTTTCCTGGATGGATTCTCCGGATACAATCAAGTAGCTATTGCAACTGAAGATCAACATAAGACCGCATTCGCAACCGAATGGGGTGTTTATGCTTTCCGAGTGATGCCTTTTGGACTCACTAATGCACCTGCTACTTTCCAACGATTGATGTGTCATGTTTTTAAGGAATTTTTGAAAGAAAGCATGGAAGTATACGTAGACGACCTTTGCACGTACTCCAATCAAAGATGCGACCACATCCCCAAGTTGAGGAAGATATTCAACAAATGTAGACAGTATAGAGTCTGTTTAAACCCAGAAAAATGCGTCTTCATGGTGAGGCAAGGAAAGATCTTAGGACATATAGTCTCAAGAAATGGAATATCTACGGATGAGGACAAAATTAAAGTCATCCTAGACCTACCAAGACCCAAGAATGCAAAGGAGGTGCAAGCCTTTATGGGACATTGTGGATATTACCGTAGGTTTATTCACATGTATGCCATAATAGCAAAGCCCTTGTATGGTCTCTTGACTCAATTTACTTGGACAGAAGAGTGCGAGAAGGCATTCACCGAGTTGAAAAAGATGCTTAGCACAGCCCCAATTCTGAAATCACCAAACTGGAGCAAGCCATTTCATATTCATGTTGATGCTTCTAACTATGCCATTGGATGTATCCTAGCCCAACCAGCTGATGAAGGTAAGCTTGATCATCCAATTGCCTATGCGAGTAGACAACTGAATCAAGCGGAAAGAAATTATACCACTACTGAACGAGAAGGCTTAGGAATGGTCTATGCAGTGAAGAAATTCAGACACTACCTCTTAGCCAACAAGTTCAAGTTCTTCATAGACCATCAAGCTTTGTTGTACTTAGTCAATAAGCCTTGTAACACGGGAAGGTTGGTACGATGGTTCTTACTACTAATGGAGTTCGATTTTGAAGTAATAGTGAAAAAAGGAAACACACATGTGAGAGCAGACCACCTTTCTAGGCTAACACATGGAGAACCACCAAGTGGAGTACCCGACGACCTGCCAGATACATATTTGTTTAATCTAGAAGTTTGTCCAAAGTGGGCAGAAAAATTGATCCCTATACTCACCCATGGCCCTCAACACTCAATGAATAAGGATAGCAAAAAAGAAATTCTTCAATCGAGGAATTTACACATCGTTGCAGGAAGCGTGTCCTACAAGGAACCCAATGGAGTGTTACTCAGATGTGTCGAGGAGGATGAACAAAAGCAACTAATCAAGCAAGCACACGTGAACAAATGGAGAACACACCAAGGGACTAATGGAACAATCCGAGAACTAAAGAGGTTAGGAGTGTACTGGCCTGACATGCCCAAGAATGTTCACGACCACGTAAGTAATTGTGCAGGATGCCAAGAGACAATCCCAGAAGATCATATGTCTCTACCTTTTTCGACCATAGCGCCCAATTGGAGCAAGACATTAGTTAAATTCTTAAAAACAAAAGAGCATGAAGCAGGAGCTAGTTTGGCAAGAAAAAGGTCCTTAGAAGAAATGAGTAAGGATTATATTCTCATGGGGAGACAATTGTTTAGGCGAGGAAAAGACAACCAACTCCGATTATGTGTGCATGAAGGAGAATATTTACCCATATTAGAAATGGCACATGCAGGTGCTGCGGGAGGTCATTTTTCAACGGAGAGAACTGTCAAAATGATTCTCTTTGCAGGCTTGTGGTGGCAAACTCTACATATGGATGCTGAAACATATGTATGAAGCTGTGAGACCTGTTAGAGAGCTAAATACCCAACTAGGAGAGATGAAATGCCATTAAGACCCATGGTCTGTGCAAGGGCATTCTCAAAATGGGGTATCGACTTTATAGGACCCATCAACCCACCTGCCAAAGGATCACATGCAGAGTACATCATAGTAGCAACTGATTACTTGACCAAATGGGTAGAAGCAAAAGCCACTAGAAAGAATGATGCTCAAACTATTGCCAAGTTCCTTTTCGAGCATATTTTCACTCGCTTTGGATTACTCATCGAGATTGTGAGTGATCGGGGAACGCACTTCCTCAATGAGGTAATCGAGTCACTAATGAATGAGTTTTTAGTGATTCATAAAAAATCAGCCCCATACCATCTCCAAGCCAATGGACAAGCAGAGAGTTCCAACAAGGTACTGTGTACAGTATTGACAAAGATTATCAATAATGGCAGGTCAGATTGGGACAAACAATTGCATCATGCAATTTGGGCCTTCCGGGTTGCATATAAAACGGCTATTGGAACTACCCCATTTAACTTAGTGTATGGGCAAAATGCAATTTTTCCAATTGACTTTTTAGTACCAACGCTGAAAGTGGCCCAACAATATGAGTGGAACAGACATGAATTATCCCAACAACTAGACCAAATCAAGAAGTTACATGAGACTAGGTTACAAGCAGTGGCAGGAATTTATGCAGCTAAAAGGAGACAAAAAGCATATTATGATGCACATATAAAAGACAAGGGACTTAAAGAAGGTGACTTAGTCTTAGTGTACACCTTAAAACAACACGCCAAGAAGTTACAAAAACGCGGATATGGACCTTTGATCATAAATCGAATCTCGACTGGTGGAGCAGTCAATCTAGCCACCCTAGATGGCGACATTCTTCCCAACTACATCAGCGGATGTAGAGTGAGACGATTCATGGATCCTTTGACTGATCAAATGCTAGCACGATTAGTAGGTGCCCAAAATAGGAAGAGGGAAGAGGAACGGATTAGAGAGGAAGCTCGACAGGAAGCACTGGAGCGCATTAGGAAACGGAAAGAATGGATTAGGCTACAAGATGAATGCTATCTCCAAGGAGAAGAGCCTATCCCTATGGCTAATTACCAAGTCAATAATCCTGATAGAACGGGTGTGTGCAAGACGCAACCTTACCTAAACCTAGGGATTGGCAAGACAGAGTACAAGTTGATAGACGCATTGATAGACTCAGGAGCAGGACTTAGTTGCATACGAAATAGAATCGTAAAAGATCTGCAATTGAATGTAAATCCCACAAAAGCCCGATTGATCGAAATTGGAGGTCAAACCATAGAATGTATTGGAACAACAAATGTATCCCTCCACCTAGGCAATTCCTCCATGGAACAGAGAGTCTTAGTGTGCAAAGATGATGATCTAATAGAAGACTTAATTCTAGGACAAGACTGGATCATTGAAAATGAGGTGTGTATCCATCTAGCTCAAGGCTACATTTCAGCCAAGATAGGGCACAAGGAAATTTTCAGTTTATTAGGAGAAAAACCTTTACTCCCACCCCACGTCATCGAGAGCTCAGAGATCTGCCAGGAAAAGACACTGGAGAATGATCCCAGTCTTAATATCTCAGAAACAAACCTAGAAGAAGTAGAAAGTCTCGACCATACGAAGTCCACAGAAGAGTTGCACTCACCACATTCAGTTGAAGAACAGCCAGCCACCAAGGAAACCAACTATCATGGACCTCTTCAACGAGACAAAAGATCGCCACATTGGAAAACAACAAGCAGATACTCATATCAAGGACAACGCAAATACAAGTGGGTACGCAAGGATCAGATGCAGAACCAGGCAAAGTCAGCACCCAATCTTAAGAAGGAAGCAAAGATCACAAAGACAACTACACCTAAGTCCTCACCAAAAGGACTATGGCAGATATGGATCCCCAAGCCATTGATTGAAGCTCAAAGATCACGACATCAGATATGGATTCCCAAAAGGGTCACACAAGCAGCTAAACAGACTATAAGTACTCAGGAAGACGCAATACATCAGACAAGGTGAATGACAAAACCACATAAGATTCATCCAAGAAACTGGAAAAGCAATGCCAATATCACTCGGACACTAGAGGAAGCAAAGAGAATGCATGAAGCCGAAAGGATCAAAGAAACAAAACGACCTCTCTTAGTGGTCACGAAATGGATCTGGAAACCCAAGCAACCGCGAGGAGTGGACGATCGAAGAAACAAAGACTCCCATTGCACTCATGAAGTCTCTAATGCACCTCAAGTATGCATAATAGGGCCACGATACGAGGCCAAGCATTCGGCACATGATGTACATTATAAAACTAGTGGTGCACATTCTCCAAGAGAGATTAGATCTTAGCTTCACTCTGATAGGAATGGACATACTATGTACATAGATAAATGCTTCGGCTATACTAACGATTGTCTTATTTTAGGAAAAGTTATAAAAAGATGTGGTAAGAGATCTCACCTATGGAATTATGGAAAATGGAGTGAAGAACGACAATAATCACAACAATGCACTGCATGGTTGCAGAACTTCCTTTCACGCTAATGCACTTTCCATTACAAGTGCAGATGGCTTCTGAAGACTCAGAGGGTACAATCCAGGAGGAGGTGCAAGAATTCCCTCCCCAAAGTCTCACAAAAGCCAAGGGGCATTGGTTTAGAGATGAGCAACCAGTAGGCGAGTATCTCTTCTTGGCAAACATAAAGATCATGGACACAGAGCATCATTTTCCGATTATGTCCCAGGACTTCAGAGTATTACATGAACTACCCTCCACAATCGACATAATGAAGAAAGCAGGGATTCACAAGTATTTTGAATTGCCCATCTATAAACCTGACTTCCAAAGATGCACGCAAGTCATGAACACCCTACAGCCAGCACTGCATGATCCACTGGTGCCAGAAGCCAGGGTTATGGATAAAGGAGGAGAGTGGGTCGTCATCCAATTTACACATGACTTAATTAAGGAAGCATTCGGATGGGAAAAGGACGGTGTCTCTATGATAAAAGAAGAGAGTCGTGGAGCAAAGACACGAACTTTTGTCGACATTAACAGAGTAGATATAGAAGAGGAAGTCAGACTGATTCACCAACACTTCTGCTTCCCAAACATGAATCGGTACACGGCTCCCCAAAAAATCATTGTTCAATTATTGTCTCATGCTATAAAGCAAATCGGCAATCAAGTTAATCTGACTCCCTATGTACAAGAAAGACTATTCGAGGCAAAGAAGCAATGGCATAATAAGAAGTTCCTCAATGGTACTACGGCCCTGACTATCTTGATTTACCATGCTTTGGGCATGAGAGAACACCTACAAGAAATGCCATCATCCACTGCTCTTGCGCAGTACGTCAAAGTCGCCACAATCCCTAAAAAGAAAAAAGGAAGTAAGATGGTAGAAGTGGCGGAAACTAGCTCTCAACCCAAAATGAGAGGCACAAAAAGACTACGAGAAGCCAAGCAAGCTGAAGAAGAAGCACCAATGACAAAGAGAATTCATGTGCTCCCCAGAACAACTATTGAAGGACAGAAACAAATCACAGAAGAAGACTTGACTAAAGCCCTGGAGGAGACCCATCAATATACAGAAGGGCAAATCAATTTACCGGTACAAGGTCATCACTATCAACAGTCACGACAAGCAATGGACACAAAAAGCAAACTTACAAAAGTCCATAGGTATCGGGAAATAGGATTGGATAACTCTAGTTCTTCATCGGAGGCCCAAGAGGAACCAAAAACTTCATTACTAAATGTCGATATTCAAAGTGAATCAAAAGACGATGGACAATGGGCTGAATTGAATGAGATTGACTACAACGAAGATCAAGAAGGCCTCAAGACAGATGACCAAGCCACACATGTTGAGCAAAGTATCACGAATAAGAATGCAGAACAGGAAGGTACGCATCATATAAAACTTAATGAAAATTCCAACATCCAAATCCAGGAGGCCACACCACCTCGTAAAACATCCATGAAGATACCCAAGAAGGAGACGCAGGAAGAGAAAACATACGATGAGGAACCCTTCACACCAATAAGGGTTGTGGCAGAACACTCCCCAATGGATATCACATATCAAGGGAGTGCCACAAAAGTTAATAAGTGTGATGAGCAAACTAATGTCCAAAACATACAATTACAAATTCGGCAACCACACAACGAAACTATTTATGTCGAACAGGGAAAAGATGTACAAACGAGAGAAACCCCGAGCATACCAAAGACGTGGTTGAATGTGGATATTACTCAACTAAAGCCCGTGGTGCAGGACATGATTAGAACCGCTCTGGACACGCAGCAACTCATGCTTGAAGCGGATGAAGACTACGACCAAGCAATGAATGACAAACATGAGCTTCAAGAAAAGAGTAAGAATGTTTTGGACGAGTTGGCATTGGAAAGAGAGCACGTCAGAAACAAAGAACAAGAAGTCCAAGAAGCTAGAAAGCAGTGCAGCGAGTTAATATCCGAAAATGAAAGTTTACAAATACAACTGCAAGAAAGCAAGAGCAAATATGAAGCTAGTGAAAATGAAAAGGCAAGAATGCAGGCTAGGAGCAAAATCTTGGAATCTCAGCTCAAAGTCTGCATGGAGGAAGCTGAAAACCTAAGGAACCGCAACAAGGAGCTCATGACAGCTCTCCTCAGTGATCAACCAATACCGGCTACTGACAATTCAGCAGGGAATTTCAAGGAATTACAAGAAAAAAAAAACTAAAATGGAAGATCAGCTCACACAGCAGCATGAAGTCATTGTTGATTGGGAAAAAAGATACATGGAGGACACAACTGCCCTAAGAAATAAGTGGAAAAAAGCGGAGAATCGTTATCTACTGCAATGTAAAGAAGACACCGATCATATGGATATCGTGGCACAAGAACTTCTCAAGCATAAAGACACAATTGAAAAGGCTACTGCGGAAATCAAGCAGAGAGATGACTGCATTAAGCAGCTTCAGGAGCAGTTAGAACAAAAAGAAAAGCAGGGGACACCAGTAGTTCCACGATCTGCAGAAGCTACTGTGGAGACTGAGGTACGTCCTCTCTCTCCCCCCTCATATCATTCACCGATAAGGGAGGAAAAGGAGGTTCACATTGAACCTAACACTCGAGAAATTGCAGAACTAAGCCGACCAAAAAGGGCACTACTGGTGTCCCAACTCACTACTGATTTTGAAGATCAGATCATAAGGATCATGAAGGAAGCTCAAATAGAAAATAAGCAATTAGAGCAAATTTTGAAGCCATTCAATGTACCATACGGACTACTTAAAGAACAAACGCAAAATTATATAAGGTCTACGACAAATAAAGATCCGGATCACAACCTCCACTTCAGGCATGATACCTTCAAATATACCCAAGAAGAGTTTGAGAAGGCGGATCCTATATGGAGAAGAAAGCTGTTGGAAAAGAATCCTACACTACGAGTACAGTGGGAGGCATCACCTTATGAGCTTCAAGTAAATCCATCTTTTTGTCCACTACCCCGCCGAAGAGCCTGGACGCAATTTTGGGAAGGTCAGCGCCAGGGAAATATAAATAATCAATGGCTAAACTACCCATTGCTACCTAGTCCGCCACATAACTACCTACCGACAGAAGAATATATGGTAAAAACTATGGAATTTTGGATTGCACGATATGCTACAGTACCCAATTTAGCGGTAAAAATGACAAATAAGATATTCAGCATGATCCTTACGGTAATCAAGGTGTTCCAACACGCACAATACACATTTTTGAATTTCATCGGCATTACACAAGGATCGGAAGCACTTATTTTTGATCTATCCACTATTCCAAGCCGCTTAACAATCATGGCATATTATTCTCGCTTAATGTTTTTGCCGTCGCCCTATATGCAAACTTTTGAAGAAGCATTTTTCACCGGCTACTTTGAAATTGACTCCGAAATTTCAGTGAAAATGAATTCCAATTTGAACGCACGCCTGGTTGCCTATGAAACGAGTTTCTTTGCGGATCATCGACAAGCGCCAGAGGACGGAGTAAAGTCCCAACAATGGAAAGAATTCATGATTTGTCACGCTAATGTGCTAAATCAACGAGAGCAAAAAGCCATACAGACATACACACGTCGCCACAAAAAGCCTGTCGGGGACGACAGAATTCAGGAGGAGGGACGTGTAGAGGGACAATCAAGCAAAAAGAAAAGAAGAAGGAAATCAAAGTCCAAAACTGCTCATTAAAGATCAAAAGAACCACTCTCTGCACAGAGCCCCATAGGGGCACACACACCAAGGAAAAGCACGCAGCCGGAAGGAGGAACCAGGGCCAACAAGTATCCATGAAGTGCAAGATGATATCAGGCGGTTCCATAGCCATGAGGGTGCTTCAACCTCTTGAGTAACAGAGGATTCTGATCAAGGCTTACGAGCTACATCCTCATATGTGCACTGATGGCGTGTGTGGCAACCCGAATTAACAGGCTTTGAGTAATACAGCAAGGTCCGATGAGTGCAACCAGGACAAATCAGAGGGCCACTAAAACGTAATGCAAGATCAAGGATCAAGCAGAACTGACCAAAGGATGCGTGTGCTGATCGAGACAAACAAGAAGTAAAGCCTGTCAAGGGACGACAGAGACAAAGAGGGGGAGAGTGTTGCAGAGTAAAGGAGCATAAGAGGAGAGTCCCAAAATTTTCAAAATGATGAGTATATTTTTTTCTTCTTCGAGGTCTTCAAGAATTCCCTCAAGCCATGTAAATGCACTAGAGGAGTCCTCTAGTTGCATAATCCCAAATTGTTGTAAAATATCCCTTGTAAATTAATAGGAAAGTCACTTTGCTAGTAATAAAGTGCCGGTCTCTTGTGTGAAAGGACCAAACTTAGGGCACATGTATATAAGTCACTTGGTGACTCTTTGTAGAGACTTTTTGCCATTGTGAAGAAGGAGCTTTCTGAAATTTCGAATTTGCCTCTTCCTTGCAGATTTTGATCCTCTTTTTGGTCTTGTATGTGTGTGTATTGCTTGAAATGCATGTGTAGGACTGTTGTCTACCGCTCCCCATTGATTTTGAGCTACTGTAGTGTGTGTGCGAACTAGTAGGAGTTGTGGTGTGAGTGTGGGTGCTTCCCGCCATTCACCATTCTGCCATAACTTGAAGCAGAGTTATCAGAATTGAGTGAAACCACCTCCAGTAGATGCGTCTCGTCGAGAGCTTTGAAACGAGCACCCTATTGCCCACATTCGGAGTTCGGAGCTAGGAGAAATCCTTGAATTTCTGAAAACTGCTGTAAGAGGTATCGCGGCAGCCACTTTCAGCATTTCAGTGAGTGTGAGAGGTGGATTAGTCTTTTCTCATGCATGCAAGCTTTGCCACTTCATTTTCCATCACGTGTGCACACGCCTTCATACACTTGGTTAGGTCGTTCGATCGGATTGACATTTAAATGTGTGTTAATTTCCCACTATACGCACTTGTGTGGCAATTGAGGTACAGTCTCATTGGCACAAGTCCTTGAGTCTTCAAGACGCAAGTACAAGTGAAGAGAATGAAATGACTCAAACCAAATGAACTACCTACAAGGGGACTTCCATGCCTTCTTCCTCTGTTCTTGAGTGTCCTCCCTTGCCTATTTTATATCCAAGTGTCCAAAAACTCTCATGATGAGTTTGAGAGCTCTTCTCCATAACTCTTCCACTACTTTGAGTAGCCACTCCTCTTCTAGTTCAGCTTTTTTGGATTTGATTATCTTTTGATTGAATCTCTTTTGACCTCCACTACTTGTTGAAGTAAATGCTTCCATTTTTCATTTTTGTATTTTCCTTCCATTTGAAGAAAATCCTTTTTGCAAAAATATATATGACGTTGCTTCTTTATTTTTTAACAAAATAGTGGGTTGCTTCTTGGATGACCATGAAATGAGCTTTGTACTTGCAAAAGTAAGATAACGTGAAGTACTTCTTCTGTCATCTTTAGAACTTGCCAAATGTGCATCAGAGAATAGCTCTATGTCTGTATCAAAGGTAAATGGATAATATAGACCTTCATTTATGGTTCCCTTCATATACTTGATTATCCTCTTAGCTTCTTCCATGTGTGGTTTCCACACTTACACTATAACAAATGTCTGCCCTAGTCAACATTGCATTGTTCAAACTTGCCACTAAGCTTTGATGGCATTTTATGTATTCAGTTGGCTCTCCTTCATGAGCACTTAGCTTCAATTTTATCTTGATGGGTGTACCTAAAGCCTTAGCATTCTCCCATCTCAAACTTGGCTAGCATATCTTTGATGTATTTCCTTTGAGTGAGATACATACAATTTCTTGTATACACAATTTCCAACCCTAGAAAGTACGTGAGTTGCCCCATGTCACTGATCTTGAATTCCTCCTTCATATGTAGCTTTATCCTCCTAATACCATCAACATCATCTAGATATACACAAAGATATATGACTTCTCCATGATTCCCCTTGATGAAGAGTGAAGGACTTGATTTGCTAACAATGAAAACCTTATTCTTGTCGAGATGGTTGCAATGCTCATAAGTACTCTAATTGTGTGTTTCATTAAAGAATATATAAGAAAGTGTGTGGTGACCATTTGTCCTTTCACATGGACACTAACATAACAACACATACACACATGCATGCCAAGAATAGTACATAGAGTGGAAAAATGGAATCTTGCATTCATGAACAAAAAGATTATAGTGGGTATTCTCTTTTCTTCACAATCTCTTCATAGTTAACCATGAGAAACCTCCCAAAAGGAGCCTAGATTCTCTATTTATAATTTTTAGACTAGTTTCATATTTGGGAGGTGTCACAGTTAAAACATAGGCTCTAAAGTTATTCCATGGTTCAACTAAGCTCCACAAAATGTGAGATTCAATATGCACATTCTATCTAAGCTCTTTGAGCTTGAGGACTCCTTTACTTGGACAAAAAGGAGGTAATATTTACAAGATGGGGTTTTTAATAAATTATACTAACAAAAATCAATGTTTTGATTATTAAAAAAATATGATATGTTGAACTATGTGGCCTTCTCTCTACATGCTCCCTCTTGTTTGGTATCTAATCCTATTGTGACTTCCACTTGGTCCACTTCATGCTTTTTCTTTTTCTTTTCCTTGCCCAAAGCTCCCCTCCCTCTCGCGTCTGTCATCCTTGATAGACCCTTGTTCTTGGGCGTTATATATATATGTTTGTAACAAATCAATAGCAAGTGTTCGTTCTGCAACATGCATGCCTCTTGCCAAGTGAGCTTCAAGATTCTGCCAATCAATGGAGCATGGTGTATCTGGTTTGCATATGTGGTAGTGTTTAGAATATTGTACAATTTCATTGGAAAACAAGTGAAATATAGTTGTAACAAGTGGGAAGGTATTTAATGCAAGAGTGCCAAGCACAAAATACATTCTATGAGGGAGTGGTACTCATATCATAGATGAGATCTAGATTTTTGTGATCTAATCCTGTTGCAATGGGGTGAGATGATTTTACTTTTTTAAAGACTTTGAACAATGTCTGAATAATATTAAAAATTTTGACCAACATATGAGTTTCAATATTTGGCATGTTGGAGAGACTTCGCAACCAATGGGGAATGGTAATCATCATGTATGAGATGGTGAGAGGCCCTCTGGATATGCAAAGTATGAATTTTTTACTCATTCTACACATTCAGGATCATTCTTGACTTTAATAGCAAAACTTTCCAATTGCATGTTTGGGGTATTGGTCCATAGCAAGGATTATAGAGTATATGCATTGGTGCCTTGCTCTAGGTTTCCATCATTTCATGGAAAGTTTGCAATAATTGGACATGTCAATTTAGTTGAAAGATAGTGTCTTTACAAAAAACCGCACATAAATATTGTAGCTTGAATTTTGTAGCAAATTTTGATGGCTTGCACACTATCTTTTGAATTTATTCCTTCTATTCATCCATGAGTATGAAGTAAGCATAGGACTGTAATTCATCCATTTTAATGGGGCAATGGGGTGCTAAATACTATACCTAGGGTGATTCAAGAATCAGGTCCTTAAATAATGACATTATTGCTTGTTGCACTTCCACTCATGTTGAATGGGTTTCTACCAATATCATCAATCTTCTTAATCCATGCAACCCTTTGTAGTTTGAAAAAATCTTTTCCTTCTTCTGTAACTTGACTATCAATAGTCGGTTGTGGGTCATATTCTTCTTCCTAAATAGGGTTCAATGGTACTCTGAACACTTCTTCGTGTTCATGTAGGTAAGGTGATGACCTAGGTCGTTTAGGGGGAAAATCGCATGGTTAGTTCATATTCTTGTATTTTGGAATTCATGTGTGCCACTTGCTTTTGTAATTGCTCTAGTTTTGCCAATAGCTCTAGTGCGAAGTGGAAGAGGACACAATAACCAAGACCAAGGGCAACAAAAAAAATCATGCAGGAGGAAGAGGACAGTTTCGAGGCAGGGGGAGCCAAAGAGGTCGCATAAATTTCCAAAGAAATGATTCAGGTAATGACAATAAAGGATGCTAGAATTTTGGTAAACTTGGATACTTTGAACGTGATTGCAGGTTGAAGAATCAAAATAACACAAGACAACAAAACAACTATGCATCCACAAGTGCAGATGATTCTGACAAGCTGTTCATGGTTCAACATCATATGATGAATACGATGTCTGTTGATAATTCAAAATCGAATGGTAATGTCTGGTATGTTGATTCAGGTGCTTCAAATCACATGACCAGTCATGGGGAATGGTTTAGTAGTTTGCAAAAATTGCCAGTTCTTGGATATGTTGAAACAAGTGATGATACATCACATCCTATTGAGCGTACAAGTGCGTGTGTGAGCTCCCTTCCTTATCTCCTTCCTCGTGGCAAGAATTACTTTTCTATGCCATTGTTTATGTCTTACAGTTCTCTATATAATCCATTTGCCCCTTCCCTACCCCCCGCCATGAACCACCTCACTATTCAGAGGACTCCCAACCTCATGACACACAATGATTCCACTATTCATTGTTTCCACTACACTAGTGTAGTCCAAAAATAGATGGATATTTCATCTTGTGCCGCCATTTCCCCACTCTCCACTACTCCCCATCTACAATACCCTATTTTCCCTCCACCACCATCACTCACAAGCATATTCACTACCCTCCAACGACCCCCTTCCCCTTTGAAAAACCTATTTCCCCTTTCTAGATTTGTGCATAACAATCTACTTTACGTGATATTGGGTATCAAATATGCTTTGGCCTAGATGTTAAGCTACATGAATCACGTTTGAGAAGAGTATGCAACACTCAGTCCGCTAAACAACAACCTTCAAGAACAAATTTTGACATTAAAATCCCAAGTCAATCCCCTTATAGTCAAGAATGCCTTTGATCGCAAGGTATAGCACATTGAAGGAGGATCATACCATCTTAGAAACTCAATAGGAAGAAGAAAACAAAGAAGCCATCAAGGAGCTAGAAGAAAATTTTTGTGCACAAATGGATCACAACACCAAAATTAGCACAACATGGGCCTACTACACAGGGACCTTGTGGCCACAATGAGGAAAACACATGTCTATGAATTCAAAATGCAAAGAACTTGGAAGCCACCACGGATCTCACAATAGGTGCTCCATCTAACCCTTCTTGCTTCCAAGTAGTTTTGTTTGACAACATCAAAGTTATTCTTGAGGACTACAAAACCCTCTTAGAGGCACACGACAATCTAACACAATAATTCCAAGCCTTAAAAGCCACAAGAGCCTCTCAAGCACCAACAAGTCACACCACCATAAATACTAAAGCCTCTGTCTCTACCTCTTCCTCTTCCAAATTAGAATACCTACTTAGAACTGGTTTTTCCATGGGAGTTTGCATCCTCACCAAGATTCTTTTCTTCAATAATCAGCATAGATACCAGATCAACAAAATTTAGAATATTTTTCCTGGTTTGTATAGAAGTTATGAACTACTTATATGCAGATCCTAAACCACGAGGGCCTTCTTCCACCTTATCATCATCATCTACATTCACTCCAATAGATGCAAGTGACTCATATATGCTTTTGATTTTTAGGGTATAGTCACTTACTGACATGCTCTTTTTCTCCAATGTATGCAACTCATTCTTGAGTTGCAATTTTCGTGCCTTTTTATTGGTCTCATACAATGTGACCAAACTATTCCAAGCCTCTTTTGGAGTCTTGGAATCCTATATGCACCCAATCATGCTATCCTATATGCTAACAGATAGCCAATACATTACCTTTCGTGCTCCTTGATTCCATTCTTCATATGCTCGTAATTGTTCTGCACTTTGATTCCTTTCTGGTAACTGTGGAGTGTTTTTGTTCTCTTCTTCGATGTACTTCTAGTAGCCTTTTCCCATTAGGAAATTTATCATCCTGAATCTCCAAGCATGGAAGTTGTTCTTGTCCATCTTATCACTCATAAGCTGACTCATTCCATCTGCCATTTCTGCAGCTATTCACAACACTGCAAAACACTACAAGCAGCACTTTTGCTTGAACACTGTCGCACTATGATGTGACAGTTTGATCTTAGAAAAACACAGTTTTCGTGTATCACCAGTACATAGAATCGCTTGAAATTCTCGATCTAGAATATATGAGTGTTTCCGAACACGGTGCAAGTTACAATTTTTGAAACTAACCTGGTTTTTTTGGGGGCCCCACCTTGTAGACTCAAAACGAAGATCGAGATGACTCCGAAACTTTGATCTGACAAAAACGAGTGACCCTAAAGGGATAACACAAGAAAATAATTTGAGGTCTTCTACCTTCATGCCAATTTTCGTAGCAATCTAAGGTCGTCTGTGAATCACGATTTCTCCACCCCTTGCCACGTGCTCTTCATCGCCGGCCTTCTTCGCGAGCTCTCTACAGCCACACTGGCTTTGATACCATGTCATGAGGGAGGAGATAAGGAAGAGAGCTCACACACACTCTCACAATCAAAGAGAAGCACACACTCAGATTGAGGCAAGGAAGAATGATCTTCTTCTTCTTCTTCTTCTATTACATAAAAAGGAATTTACAAGAATGACCTAAACCAAGAATACAACTAGTGCAATATATAAAGAATAGTACATAAGGAAAAACCTAATGTTCGTGAATGAGTGAGCTTGCAAGAAACAAATGTGCCATCACTCTCGGTAGATAAATCTAATAAAGTTCAATGAAGTGTCCCTGATATATACCAGCATCACCACTATACTTGTCAGAGAAATGAAACAATAATACGTGTCAACTTGGATCATCACATGTTGAGCTTGATATCTCAACAATTCTTGGAAAGGGATTTTTGATAAGGCCAAGTGATGATTAGGATGCACCAAGGTCAACGAATATGGGGCTTATAGGATATTGGGTTTTCATGAAGGTGGTCACACACAAGGAAGAGGTTTTCTACATTGCTCCACACATGGATGCCACATGGCACTCATGTATGAGCCCACATAAACTCTTATCTAAGGGGTGATTCCCACTCTCCCTTAGCCTATTCTCCGATATAACATTTCCCTCCCCTGAAGTCCATTTTTCCCCTCAAAAATGGTATTGGAAGTTTGTCATGAAAGAGAGAGAATTCATGGAGTAGCACTCCCACTAAAACCCATGTATCCTATGTACATGGTCATATCTCTATGGTGTTTCCCCGTATCCTTCCGCTTAAGAAGACCTTTGGAAGGAAACATAAAGTTGGGAGACTATCGCTGAAGGTTACTAACTTGCTCCCATTTAGCACTATCTTCTAAACTATTTTTCCACTTTACTAGGAGCTCTTCATATAGGTGACCACTCTTCCATTTCTCTTGAGTGCATAGTATCCTCTCAGGATCATGTGGAATAGATTCAATAGAAATAGGCTCTACTACCTCACTATTTGGAATGAGGTTGTAATATTCACCTAGTCTCTTCTTAAGCCAATTAACATGAAATACTTGGTGGATCTCACTACCCTCTGGAAGTTTGAGTTGGTAATCCATCTCTCCTATTCTCTTCAGTATTGGGAATGGTCCATGATACCTAGGCCATAGTTTTGGAAAAGTTCCCATCTTCATGGTTTCAGACCTAGAGGGAACTCTAAGACATGCTTACTGTCCTACCTCAAATTTGATTTCCCTCCTTTAAGGTTAGCATAGGTGCTAGCTCTATCCTGAGCTCTCCTTATGCTATCCTTCGCAAGCCTAAACATATCATTCATCTCTTTCAAGAAGTCCTTTACAGCTTGGACTTTTTCATGTTGCAATCCTACTCCGTAAGGAGCTCTTGGCAAAAACCCATACATAAGCATAAATGGACTATGCCTAGTGGAAGAGTGCTTGGCACTATTATATGAAAACTCTACTATAGGTAAGTACTCTTACCAACTAGTTTGCCTTTCATTTACATATGCTCAAAGAATATCTTCTAGGATTTGGTTAACCCTCTTTGTTTGCCCATTCATCAATGGATGCTTTGCCATGATCATGCCAAGTTTAGTATCCAGCCTCTTGAAAATTGATAATCAAAAGTAGCTTGTAAACTTCTTATCCCAATTCTAAAACAATGTCTAATGGAAGACCATATAATTGGTACAGGTTCTCAACAAATAACCTATCAACCTAGTTTCCTTCACTACACTACATATCAAAATAAACCTAGCCATTTTAGTTGAATTATCCATGATTAACTAGACTAAGTCATGCCCTCTCCATGTCTGAGATAAGCCTACTATAAAATCCATGGAGATACTCTCCCACTTCTAATCCACTATATGTAAAAGTGGAGCTATAGCAATTGTTGTTACCGTTAGTATCCATGTGAAAGTCCAAATGGCCACCGTACACTTTTGTATATGTTCTTTAATAAACCTATAGTGGTTTGTTCAGCCACAGACTATAAGTTTGATCACATCTATAACACCTAAGAAGTTTGTGTTCAGGCTCCATGTGTACTGTGTTTCTTTATGTATTATATAGCTTCTGTGCGGAGTATCATGTGCAGTGCTAGGAGCTTGGTTTTCTACTCTGAGGATATCTTCATGGAGCTCTTGCAAAGGAGAACAATTGTGGTGCACTTTCATCGAAATAGTTCACTAGTATCAGAGCATTTCGACACAAAAGCTTTATTCCTTTTGTGTGAGCGAAGCAAGCACCTGCCCACCCACCCAAGGCTTATGACTAAGTCAACGACCAAGGCATAGACCTTAGCATATCTTGTCATCGGAGTCACCAAATTCATCATTGGTGCCGTTGGCTATGTGCGAGGGAGGACATCAACGATCAAGGAAGATGGAGGTTCTTAGTACTTCTCGAGAGTTCACCCATCCCAGTATTATTCCCCTCGAATCTTGCTTAACCGTGGCAATCTCTTGCCACTAAGCTACAATGTTATGGTGCTTGAAGAAGGGGAAAGACTAAGATTCACATTATCTTCAACACATTTTGGGCCCGCAAAGCTTCATTCTTTGCTTTGAAAGCCTATTTTTGAAGCATTTTTGGGGTGATTTTTGGAGCCATTTTGGAGTACTTTCCTGCATAGTTCTCTTCACAAAGGTCCAAGAACATCAAGAAGACTGTTCTTTGTACTTCTTTGACAATGAATGTTCGCCTTTTGGGGCTGTGTTTTTAGCCACACTAGTTAATCTACAAGTTTCTTCAAAGGTTTTAGTTGTGGTGGGAGAAGCCACCGCAAGTCTATGTAGGTTTTTTGAGCCTAAAGAACAGAGTTGACAAACATTTGCAAGTGCTGTTTGCTAGTGTTGGCTAGTGAATTCAGCCATTTAGTGCCATTTTACTGCATATATTAAGCACATAGTTTGGCAAAATTTTTATAGATTTTTGGTTTTTTCAACTATATAGTGGTCGATTTACTCCTTGATACACTTATTGGTGTGAGCACACTTATTCTCACATAATCCTTTTGGTTGGTCATTATTTTTCAATAATTCATTTTTCTTGGAAGACTACTAAATTCTCTTACAGAATCTAACACCTGGTCATCCTTCTTTGAGCCTTAGTGGTGTTTGGACTCTTATAGATCCATTATCATTCTATTCATTTCTCTACCATCATGGCATCAAAGGTCTCAGGCACCTCTAGTGGATCACGGTCTAGTGCCAGTGCTCTGAGGAGGAGCAATAACTTGCACAACAAAGAACATTTTGAGATCCGAAAATATGATGGCACAAAATTTTCTCCATGGAAGAATAAGATTAAAGATGTGCTAATTCAGAGGCGGTAATGGAAGCCAGTAAATGGAATATCAAAGAAGCCTACTAACATGGATGAAGATGATTAGGAGGAGTTAGATGAAATGGCCAGGTCTACGATTTGATTGCATTTGGTAGACAATGTTTACTTTACATAATTAGATTGTGAAAGTGCAGAGGAGCTTTGGAAGAAGTTATGCAATACATATGAAAAGGGACGGCATCAAATGAAGTGTATCTGATGAGAAAATTATATGACCTTCACATGAAGGACATAGATAGTTTTGTTGCTCATCTTAATGAGTTTGATGTTATATTCTCCCAATTACATGCTCAAAAAATTGATATGGATGATGAAATGAAAGCACTTGTGTTGTTATGGACCTTGCCATCATCATGGGATATGTTTTGCACAGCTATTAGCAATAGTGCAACTGGTGGTAAATTGATCTATGATGACATACGTGGAGCACTCTTGGGTGAGGAGATTCATAGAAAATCTATGGTTAGCACTCAGAGCGGAGATGAATATGATGTTCATGATTCTTACAAAGGAAAGAATCAGCAATGTGGCAGAAGCAAGAACAAGGAAAAGAATGGTCAATAGAATAAGAGAAGAAGTAAATAAAGGAACAGAGATATCAAATGTCATTATTTTCATAAGAAAGGACACATGAAGTAATATTTTTATGCATTAAAGAATGCTAAAGGTAAAGGATAAAATGTTAATGGGCATGTTTAAAAACAACTACTTGCACCATCTACTTCAATTGTGAAGATTGAAGAAATTAATGCTATTTTTGATCTTGTCTGTACTACGGCTGCTTGTGAATCAACTGGGGAAATATAAACCATATTTGTCATAGGATTTTTCCTTTCCTTTTTTCTTTTGTCATACTCATGCGGCTTCTTTACAAAATCTACGAATATGCCCAAGCTCGCCGCAGAAATGACAACCAGGGGGTGGTAGAGAAGTACCTTCAGCTGATGTACCCGCGTGCCATCGATTTTGATTGAAATTGTTACTTCGCGGACCTCGATAGTTCCTGTATCCCTGCTGCTGGTTGCCCCGCAATTGTGGCGGTACGTAATGGTTGGCTGGCTGCCCCTGCTCCTGTATTATGGCATTTACTGCCGCTCTACTCTGCACCTTTGCATTGTATGCACAGGTTTCGGTTGAGTGCCTTGATGTGTTACAAATGGCACAATACATTTCGTTGAGAGCACATGTGGAACTAGTGTGATCGGGGTTCTTACACTTAGTACAGTACACTTGTTTGGATGGATCCTCGGTCACGTTCTTACTTGCTTTCAACCATTCCAAATCCTCCGTAAACCCTCCAACTTTGTGCTCCAACTCTAAGGCCATTGCAATGACAGCATCCAATGTCATTCCGCCTACACATGGAATGATCATGACCTGTTTTAGCTGTGGATTCAATCCGTTGATGAACCATTGTGTTATGACATCGTCTAGTAGGTTGGCATGCGCCGGTGGCGGCTGCCGCAAGTGAGTTCTGAACAATGTCGCATACTCCTGGACACTGTGGTGTGGTTTTTGTCGATTGTTTTGCAAATAGTAAAAAATTTCTGCAGGGTTCTTCTTCAAGTGAAACCTCTGCAAGAACGCGTCCTTCACATTGTCATAATTACCAAAATGATTAATATCGTATTCTATCAACCACCTTGTTGCTTCATTAACCAGCGTGGCCTGGAACACGATGGCCTTATACACCGGATCTGGTGGGTGGTTCAACACTGCATAACTGATTTCAAATGTGCGAACATGTGCATCAGGGTCATCCCCCGGAAATCCACCGAATTTCTTATAGGTCACTTTGGTTGGGACCGATCGAGGTGGAGCGATTGGTTGTGACTGCTGTTGTTGTTGCTGCTGAAATTGCGGTTGTGGCTGTGGCGGTGTTTGTTGTTGTTGCTGTGAGCCACTCATGGTGCTATTGTTGCTGGCGTTGTTATTAGCTGAATTTTGAGGAGGTATCTCTAGATCTTCCGAGTCTGTATGGTGAGCCTGCTCACTTTTCGGTCCAAAAATGTCATCGAACCGTTTGCTTAACTCCAAATCTAGCCGCCTTTCCTCAGCTTTGGTGTCGAAATTAGGTAGACTTGCACAGAAAAGTGGTGAACGCAGTAAGTGTCCACCAAGCAGCACCGCAATGTCACCGAAAAACTTCAAATTGCCACCGAGTGATACCGAGCTTCCACCGGAACTCGCCGAAGTCTCACCGGACGAGGCTACACTATCATCGAAAACGTTCTTGCCAGATAACGTAAACGTGCCACCGATAGTGACCGAATTCTGACCAGATAGTGTGGAACTGTCTCCGCACTGTGTCTTTGTACACCCAAAAATCACCATACTTTCTCCAAAAAGTACCAGACTCACATCGAAATTCATCGGAATCTCGTCATGTGCTACCGAACTAGCACCGGAATCACTAGTGACTGGCTCCGATCCTTCTGCAACTTGACTTAATTGGCGTGTACTTCTACCACCAAGGGGTGTTCCTAATAAGTTTGGAACTGCCTAGGGATGTTGATCTCTGCGGTATTTGGGATATGATTCACCAGAGCGTGTTATCGGCACATATCAAAGAATTATTCGTCAATGTTTAATCTTCTGTGTAAACAACTAATCTAGTTCCCACAAACCGCGCCAGTGTTAAAAGTGCTTTTGGTTAAGCCCTTTTAATCTCGTTTTTGGGTTCTTGGGATGGACAGGGGTCTACTAGTACAAATGCCCTTTTTAATTTTCCCAATTCACCATTCAGTTAACAACTAAATACTTTCTGATTCAACACTTATCACCATGCAATGCGTCTACTCTATGTATCAAGTACTTACGAAGTCGCGCAGAACTGTTAAAGTTTAATCGCAACTGTAACTTAATACTCAGACACAATGCTCAGAATTCTGCAAATCTGCAACACAGCGACTCCAGCACGATCGCCCAGATAGACAGTCTGGCAATTTCTCTCTCTCCCAAAGAATACCGTGCTTGCCTTTTCAGTACTCAAAGAAGGTTACATCTTTTCGCCACGCCTTTTCAGTGCATGCGGATATAGAAAATAAAATTACAAAGAGATCCAATCCGGTGGCTATCATGTGTTAACACTCGATAGCACTATGTCAACTAAGGCACTTATGGCTGATTCTCTTTCCCACATATGGGTGCTAGATTCTAGTGCTTCTTTCCATGTGACACCACACAAAGAATGGTTCTCTAATTATGCAACAAAGTCTCTTCGTACCATGAGACTTGGTGACTCTTACCATTGTGACATTGTGGGGATCAGAGATGTGGTTGTGCAATTCATTGATGGTTCAAAATTTACTATGCACAATATACACCATGTACCTCTATTATCACATAGTTTGATGTCATTTGGTCAACTTGATGACCTTGGTTACAAGGTGGTCTTCTATGCTCAGACCTTTTTCATATCAAAGGGCAATATGCTTATTGCAAAAGGAAGCAATGTTGTCTCACTTTATCCTTTATTTGTGTCACAGAAAGAATACTTGTTAACTGTTACTTACCCCTATGGCTTGTATTTGGCATGGTCGTTTGGGCCATATACCACATAGTGGAATGGAAAATCTTTCTCATTTTGGCTACTTATCTGTGTTATCTCTCTTTGATTTTTCATTTTGTGAGCAGGAAAACTAGGAATGTGCAGAAGATGCACATTGAATCTTCAATTCAGCCTTTAGATCTTGTTCATACAGATGTGTGTGGTGCCCACAAGGTCATTAGGTGGTTCTCTTTATTTTGTCACTTTCATAGATGATGCTACTAAAAAAAGTCTAGGTATATCCTATCAAAGCAAAGGATGAGGTACTTCCTACTTTCAAAAAATGGTTGGCTTCAGTTGAGATTGAAAAAGGAACTAAGATTAAGGCTTTACGTTCAAATAATGGGGGTGAGTATACCTCACATGAATTCAGCCTTTCTATGAGTCTAGAGGAATTCATAGAGAGTTTATAGCTCCTTATACCCTAGTATAGAATGGTGTAGCTGAAAGGATGAATAGAACTATTCAAGATAGATTAGCTTCTATGATGCATCATGCAAACCTTTCACAAGGCTTTTGGGTAGAAGTAGTATTAATTGCAGTTCATGTGATTAACCTTTCACCTAGCCAAAGGGTTGAAAGTGGCACAAGAGTTATGGACAGGGAAGCCACCATATTATGATCATTTTTGAATTTTTGGGTGTGAAGCATATGTTCATATACCCAAGAATCTTAGACAAAAGTTGGACCATAAGTCAAAGAAATACATTTTTCTTGGATATGGCCAAGAAGAACAATTTGGATATCACTTATGGGATCCTAAAAAATGATTAGTGATCAAAAGTGGTGATGTCATTTTCAATGATTCTAAGATGCATAAATAGCCCATTAAGGAGGTTGAAGTGAGAAGAATGGTTTTTGAGGATACTAATCCTTCAGTTAGCATGCATAAATGATGCATATAGGGATGTACAAGAGAATGTCTGATATCAGTCTGCAAATGTTCTATTCAACAATCATTAAGATGCTCTACACGTGTCTCACATCCACCTGATAGATATGTTCCACATTTGGATTTTTTTACGCTAATAGATGCTGGTGAACCTTCTTACCACAAAGAGGTTATGCAGACAATGGGTGATGTCAAAGACATGCCCGGGACATTCCTCCTTCGTGCAGAAAATGGCATATTTTACATGGTTCGAATTCACGGGAAACTGCAAGGGAGTGTGCCATGAAGAGTGAGTTGGATTTAGTACCTTTGCCAAAGGGTAGGAAAGCTTTACCATGTAAATGGGTATATAAGCTGAAATTCACATCAGAGAGTGCTTCTCCAAAGTATAAAGCACAACTTTTTGTAAAGGGTTTTAAGCAACAACATGGTGTTGATTTCAAGGAAATCTTCTCTCTAGCAGTCAAGATGACTACCCTGTGCATGTTGCTTGGATTCATTGCAATGGAGGACTTAGAGCTAGTCCAAATGGATGTGAAAATTGCTTTCTTGCATGAAGATATTACAGATAAAATCTATATGGAACAACTAGAGGGTTATGTAGTTCTTGGCAAAGAAAGTATAGTTTGTAAGCTCAAGAAGAGCATATATGGACTTAAATAGTCCCCTAGATAATGGTACCAAAATTTTGATGTTTTTATGAAGTCTCACGTCTATTCTCAAAGCAATGAGGATCATTTTCTCTACACAAAGAGATGCTCAGATGGCATCTTCATATGCTTGATACTTTATTCGATGATATGTTGATTGCTGGGAAGTTCTTATGACTTGCCAAGTGTCAAAAAGAAGTTCAGTCTGACATTTGATATGAAGGATTTGGGGGATGCCAAACGTATTCTTGGCATGTGCATTACTCGAGATAGGAGTAAAATATGCATATACTTGTCTCAAAATGAGTACATATCCAAAGTACTTCAGAGGTTCAATATGCAAGGGAGAAAGGAATTGAGTACACCTTTACCCATATATTTGAAATTGAGCAAGGATGATTTCCACAAATTAGATGAGGATGATTGCCACAAATTATATTTGAAATTGAGCAAGGATGATTGCCACAAGGAATTCATGACCAAAATTCTTTATCAGTCTACTGTTGGTAGTCTCATGTATGCTATGGTAGCTATGAGACTAGACATTGCATTTGCAGTGGGAGTTGTGAGCAGATATATGTCTAATCCTGGCAAGCAACATTGGGAAGTGGTCAAGTTGATTTTGGGATATCTGAGTGGCACTAAGACAATTGTCTATGCTTAGGTAGAGGAAAAGCATCTGTTATTGGTTACACAAATTTTGACTATGCTGGTTATGTAGACAATCATAAGTCTACATCAGGGTACATTTTTCATTTTGTTGGAGGTGCTATCTCTTGGAGATCTTGTCTTTAGGATTGTACAATTGTTTCCACCACAGAAGCAGAGTATGCTACAGCAACTAAGGCATGTAAGGAAGCATTGTGGCTTTCTCGTCTTGCTTGTGATATGGGTCTACCTCAGCATGTACCTCGTTTGATAAGTGATAGTTAGAATGCCATTGCTTTGGCTAAGAATCCAGTCTATCATGCAAAGACCAAGCACATTGAGGTGAGCTATCACTTCATTAGAGATTACTTGGCCACTGAGTGCATTATTCTTGATAAGTTTCATACTCGAGATAATGTTGTAGATGCTTTGACTAAAGCTCTACCACAAGATAGATTTCAACACTGTTGTCACTTGATGGGGGTTACTTGATTGATGATCTTACACAATCACTTGTATACTCTGTAACATGCCCATCAAGTGGGCGGTACAATTTGTATACTTACACTCAAGTATTCTTTATCATTCTTCATTTTTCTCCAATAGTTACTTTGGCTGTATTGGCCTTTGGTGAGAGATTGTTGCCATCAGTGTCCATGTGAAAGTCGAAATGGCCATCAAATACTTTTGTATATGTTCTTTAATAAAAGATATAGTGGTTTGGTCAGCCACAAAGTGTAATTTTAATCGCATTTGTAACATCTAAGAAGTCTGTGTTTGTGCTTGTTGTGTACTGTGTCTTTTTGCGTATTTTGAAGCCTCTATGTGGAGTACCATGTGCAATGCTAGGAGCTTGGTTTGCTACTCTAAGCATGCCAACTTGGAGCTCTCGCAAAGGAGAATGCACTGTGGTACATCACCTTTGAAATACTTCAATTTCTACCTTCAACTTTTTCATACTTTGCTTCTCTTCTTCTCCCCAATGAAAGTTTTCCCTTTTGTTTATGTTCCTCCGTCATCGAGACAAGAATTTTTGCATGATGCTTAATGAATCTATGATAGAAACGTGAGAAAATTTGGAATATTTGAAGCTCTTCTAGATTTTTTGGATGTGGCCATTCCATAGTAACCCTTACTTTATCAGGATCCATCTAGATTCTCTCTTGGGAGACTATATTCTCAAGGTATCTAACCTCTGTTTTCAAAATTCCACACTTTGATTCCTTAGCAAAAAGTGAATTTTCCCATAACACTTCGAATACTTTCCTCACCTGTTCCAAGTGTTCTTATTCTAATCTAGTATAGATCAAAATATCATCCAAAAAATCTACTACAAACTGCCCTAGATATAGCCATAGAGCACTATTAATGAACTTCATGAAAATGGCAAGAACATTGCTGAGACCAAAATGAATTACCAAAAATGCATGTCCATATCTAGTCCTTAAAGCACTTTTTACGGACATCCTCTTCCCTAATTCTAATATGATGATATCATGATTTAAGATCAAGCTTGGAAAAGTACCTACCTTCATGTAGATGATCAAATAGGTCTTCCAACATAGGCATTGGAAACCTTTTTTTTATCATTACATTATTTAATGCTCTATAATCTATACAAAGTCTCATTGATCCATATTTCTTTTTAAGGAGGAGAATTGGTGATGCCCAAGGTGAGTTAGTAGGTCTAATGAAGCCTTAATCAGTCGTGAAGTTTCTTCTCCACCTCTTGATGTTGAGATACAATAAGCCTATAAGGTGGCTTGCAAATAGGGTTTGTGTTAGTGACTACCTCAATGGCATGGTCAATTTCCCTTCTTTTTGGTGGTATCCTACTATGAAGGTCAGTGGGAAAAATGTATTTGAATGCAAACATTAAATCCTTCAAAACATTTAACTACACACTCTTGCTAAAATGAATGATGGAAATTCTTGTCCTTATTTACATTATTCTCATGAGAATATACAGCAGATGAGGTGCCTATACAATGCTTAAAATCATAACTATATAGTAAAAATATTTGTTGTACATGCTGAGAATGAAACAAACTATCTAACTCCAAAGATGCGATGAGAGGTGCACTAGGTATGTCTCTCTCTCTCCCTAAATACAAAATCTACTTCCATTCTTCACAAACTCAAAAGTGTTCTTCCAATAGCTACATTTAAGTGTGTTTCTCAACCCCCAATGCCGCTCTCTACCTAACACAAGGTTTGTCCTCTCCATATTCATAATTTGAAAGTTCACATGGTCTATGTATCCCTATATATAGACTTTTAAATCAGATACCATATATCCCATATCCTTTTATCCCCATCCTTAATAATAGATATGACATATTTATGTGCACTGGGTTATTGGGGAGTCTTTAATTTCTTGACTAGAGCACGGTTTATCAAATTATGTCTGGTGGAGTCATCTATCATGGCTTCTAAACCTGGTCGTGTAAACGTTACCTTGAAGCTTAACCAAGTCATGTGCCCCAAGCTATATAACCCAAAATGAATGAGTCAAACAATAAATATGCTCTATTTCTCATGCATCACTTCCACCTCCTTGCAACTCTATTCTATGGGTTTATTTTTTGAGCTCATCAAATTCTTTGTGTAACGAACTATTTCACTTCTCCATTATTTGAACATCTCTCCATTGTAGCACTAGTGACCTGATTGAACTCTCTTTCAATGAATCATGAAACTTATTCAAATTATAAATCCAAGGATGAGCTAACCCAATTGTTGCTTAAAGATTAAGGCAACAAATCACAAATCAAACATTCATACAAGAATCAAGTAATACTTTATATGAGATCATTAGTTATTGAAAGTAATATAAAATCAAGAAAAGCACGACTTTCTAAGAAGTTATAGCTGAAAACATGAAAGAATCATTAATCAAAGAATATTGTGCCAAATTGGATGATTCAAGTGTCTAATCATGCCATTTTTCATGCAAAATCCAAACATAATGTAAAAAGTTACTTATCTTGAGTCAACCTCAATGACAAAGCGTTTTTGAAACATTCCAATCTCTTCAATTCAACAATTGATCTTCAAATTGACTCAAAAACGCATCAATGATCTCATATACAAGTCTAATCTGATTCTAGTTATGAAGATTCAACCAAAAACACACAAAAATCCACATAATAGATTTCAAAAAAGAATCAAAGCAAGGAAGAAGATGGTAGGAAAAAGAGGAGCTCTCTATTCCCAAAAGTGAATGAATGCAAATGACTTCAATCCCCTCAACTCTTCTCATCAATGAATCATATACTAATCTAGAAATGAGCTAATTTCTTCCCAAATTCTCCATTTCAAAGCTTCTAAACTACTATCTATACTCATCCAATGACTCTCCAAATTTTTACATAGCTCTAGGATAAATTAAGGAAAAGTGTTCTTGAGTTTTACAAAATTTAGAGCTTTCTACCTCTACTTTTCCAAAGATATTTACAAAGAAATGCACTAAAATAAAAGTCGTTAGTGAGAATTCTTGTTCCCTTTAATATCTTCATTCAATATCCTCCCCCTCTTATACCTTTTGATTGTTGGAGGAGATGGTGGATAATCACAAGAGATGAGATGGTGTAGCTAAATCGTACTTCACACCTACTATAATTGATGGTTGCAGAGTGTTGTGGGCCTCTTTAGCTATCCAATAAGCATAAATGATCATATATGTTGCTTGAAAGATGATGCACAAATGATTGAATCAAAATAGATAGGTTGGCATATGATCCAATGCATAAAACTTGCTATTTTGGTTGAGACACTTGCTTAGTGTTTCACTTAATTCTCTGTATACAACATCAATTAGTAAAATTCCTTTTGAGGATCTTTAATTAGCTTAACAAGGTACCATTCATGAGTGGAATCATCTAAAATGATAAACTATATGCAGAGAATTTGTTTAGCAAGTAAAGCAACAATCCCGACTTTTACGGGTTTACACAGTCACAGACCAGTGAGCATTACGAGAATGATATCTAAGGATTGCGAGAACCAACTTCAATAAAACTTTGTAAGATCGAAATAGACAGTATGCTGAATATTTCATGCTTTGAATCATGCAAAATGATGCACTACATAGTGAGAACCAGCTCTGACAAAGTCATTGTTTGGATGGAGTGTGACAGAGATATGAGAGTAGCAAGT
The DNA here is from genome assembly GCA_020310875.1 of Ceratopteris richardii. Taxonomy (NCBI): domain Eukaryota; kingdom Viridiplantae; phylum Streptophyta; class Polypodiopsida; order Polypodiales; family Pteridaceae; genus Ceratopteris; species Ceratopteris richardii. Next base: position 114,754,572 of record CM035419.1, on the reverse strand, counting down.
AATGAACATTTATTGACTAAATCATATAAAATTACAGAGTCATTGGCAATACTGTGAAGAGATGGATAGGTATGTGCTTGAAGATGAAGAGGTGTTGCAAAATCCTTGATCTACACCAGCCAAATGAACTCCAGGAGTATATGGTGGGCCCTTTTAGCTAGCCAATGGATGTATTAGACACCCTATGTACCTTGGAAGATCACTCTCAAAAAGATAGATCAAAACAGATAAGTTGGAGTTAGCTCAGAGGTGAAAACTTGCTATTCTTGGTTCATACACATGTCCAGTGTTTTACATAATTCTCTGAGCACAGCAGCAATTAGCTCAATTCCTCTTGGGGAAGTCTAGGCAACTTAAAGAGCTAACTTTCAAGAGTAATCTCATCAAAAATAATGAACCACACACTGAGAATGAGTTTTAACAAGTGATGACATCATCCCGATTTTCACGGGCTGCTACAGAAATAGACGAGTGAGCAGAAAAATCACCATAACTCAACATGTAGAAACCCAATGATTATGAAAATTTGTATCGTCATACTAGACAGTAAGCTGAATCCAACAAGCTTTAAATCACTGAATTTGAATGAGTAAACACGGCGAAATGGCTCTGACAAGATGAGTGAAAAAGTCGGGTACCTGACAGAGAAGTGAAGATGAACAGACCCTGTTGACTTCAAATGAACATAACTGAAGATTGCAACATCCAAATGACATGAAAATTTGTGAGCATATAGTAGACTTATAGAGCTAACTTTACTAAGTTAAATCACGGAAAATGATGCACCAAGCTCAGAGAAAACATCTCTGCAAGCTGACTGAGAAAACTAAGAGTAATGGCAGTGAGTAGTACACTTCACAAGAAAATGGAAAGATGAACTCAAATAATCATGAAAATGAAAGTATATTGCTTGTACAATACAATGACTTACTGATACATATGTGTGCCTTGTAATCACACCTTGATATGGCATAAAGCTCAGCTCTTGGAGGTCTTCACATAGGTCTCTCTAACCACGACTAAAACTGCCATCTATTTATAGTTGAGTTTGGGAGGCTAACTTCCCTCAATCACTCTCCAATCAATCAATGATTGATTTGATTCTCTACCTACCACAAGTCACGAATTCGTGGCTCCTCTTTCCATTCTTGATCAAGTGGACTCAACCACTTAAGATTCTCTTACTTTTACATTAAGTAAACTCTTCAAAAAATTACAAGAGGTAGTTCACAAGTGAACTTTACATAGTCTTTATTTTAAGGCTTTTTCTATGACTTTGTGGGACTCAAGCCAATACTTAGGCTTGTCATAGACTTGCTCCAACAGCTCCCCCTCAGGCCAAGTATGCTTGAGGTCTTCAATCTTCCAAGATTACCTGCAAACCAATCATAGCCTTGAATTTGCAAAGCTTTGTACCATCCAATGCTTTGGTTAGAATATCTGCACATTGTTGATGAGTGGACACATATGATATTTGAATCTCTTTGCTTAGAACCTTCTCTCGTACATAGTGATAATGAACTTCAATATGTTTAGTCCTTGCATGAAAAATAGGATTAGCAGCCAAGTGAATAGAACTCATATTGTCACCAAAAATAGTTGGAGTTCCAAACTCCAATCCAAGATCTTTGAATAATGTCTTCATCCACATAGCTTCTTGTGTAGCTATGGCAAGACCTCTATATTCAGCTTCAGTAGAAGAGAGAGCAACTGTGGGTTGCTTCTTGGATGACCATGAAATAAGCTTTGAACCTGCAAAGGTAAGATAACCTGAAGTGCTCCTTCTATCTTCCTTGGAGCCAGCCCAATCTGCATCAGAAAATAGCTTCAAACCTAAATCAGATACATAAGGATAATAAAGTCCTTCATTTATGGTTCCTTTGAGATACTTGAGAATCCTTTTGGCAGCATCCATATGTGGTTTCCTTGGTGTGTGCATAAATTGACTTAGCACACTCACACTGTAACATATATCTACTCTTGTCAATGTGGCATAGTTGAGACTACCCACTAGACTTTGATATGATGTGATGTCCTCTATGAGTTCACCTTCATGTGAGCTCAATTTGTGATTGACCTCCATTGGAGTACCTGCAATCTTACAATCTTGCATCTTGAATTTTTCCAACATGTCCTTAATGTACTTTCTTTGAGTGAGAAACAAACCATGATCTTTGTAGACAACTTCCAAACCTAGGAAGTAGGTAAGTGAACCCAAATCACTTATCTTGAACTCTTCTCTCATCTGATCTTTGATCTTCTTCATACCATCTGCATCATTTCCTGTCAATATAATATCATCTACATATACACATAGGTAGATGACCTCATAATTACTCTTTTTAATAAAGAGTGAAGGATCTGCCTTGCTTGGTTGAAAGCCTTTGTCCTGCAAGAATGAAACAAGCCTGAAATTCCAAGCTCTTGGAGCTTGCTTGAGACCATACAATGCTTTGTTAAGTTTACACACATAATCAGGATAAACTTGATTCTCAAAACCAGGTGGTTGTGCCATATATACCTCTTCTGTTATCCAACCATTCAAGAATGCATTCTTTACATCTAGTTGAAGTATCTTCCAATTCTTGGAAGAGGCAATACTAAGCAAAACCCTAATAGTAGGCATCTTTGCCACAGGAGAGAAGGTCTCCTCATAATCAATTCCGTGAGTTTGTGCAAAGCCTTTTGCTACAAGCCTTGCCTTATACCTGTTAATGGAACCATCAGAATTCTTCTTGAGTTTATAGACCCATCTTGAGCCTATTACCTTCATGGATGAAGTCTTGGGAACCAAATCCCAAGTGTTGTTTTCCTCAAGTGCTTCAATCTCTTCCTTCATTGCATGCTTCCATTCTGTTTTTGCTTTGGCCTCTTCAAATGATGATGGCTCCTCTTGGTTTATGTCCTGTGCTATGTAGATCGAATGTTTAGTTACTAATGAGGTGTCAAACCCATACCTTTCTGGTTTTTTCTTTTCCCTCATAGATCTTCTTAGGCCATGATGTGATGATTCTGCCTCATGTCCAAGTTCTTGCAATTTTGCTTTACCTTTAGACTTCCATGCTTTGATCTTTTCCATATGAGATTCTTCATCATCCTCTGAGGTGTCTTGTTCTTCAATCTTCGGTTGTTCTCTACCAAGCTTTGGAAAATCTTCTTCAAGATTATATGGTAAATTGACCTTCCTGCATGAATCTTCATACCATGAATTGTTCTCATCAAAAACTACATCTCTGCTTACCAAGAATCCTTTGTTGGTAGGGTTGTATAACCTGTAGCCCTTTTGATTGTTGTCATATCCAATAAATACACACCTTTCTGCCTTTGGATCCATCTTGCCTCTAACCTGTGAAGGAACATGAGCAAAAGCAATACATCCAAAAATTTTACAATGATCTAAGCTTGGTCTTCTTCCATTCCAAGCCTCATATGGAGTCATCCCAACAAGGGATTTTGAAGGCAACCTGTTAATCAAGTAAGTGGCTGTAGATACAGCCTCAGCCCATAAGTAATTAGGTAAATGCTTTTCATTTAACATAGACCTTGCAGCTTCAACAATTGTCCTATTCCTCCTTTCTGCCACTCCATTTTGCTCAGGAGTGTACCTTGTAGTTACCTCTCTTTTGATTCCTCTTTCTTGAAGAAAAGAATCAAAATCATGGGAGAAGTATTCTCCCCCTCCATCTGACCTTAGCCTTTTTAGTGATTTACCTGTTTGATTCTCCACAAGAGCCAAATATCTTTTGAAACATGAAAAAACTTCATCTTTGTGTTTCATAAAGAATAGGATAGTCCATCTGCTGCAATCATCAATAAAGGAAACATAATACCTTGATCTAGATATTGAAGCGTCCTTGCTAGGTCCCCATACATCTGTATGAACCAACTCTAAGAGATCTCCATGCATATAACCTTTCTTCATGAATGGTAACCTGTGAGACTTTCCAAATTGACATGCACTACACTTATAAATCATATGTTGTTTTGACAAATTAGGAAGTCCAAGTACACTTTGGTCCCTGCAGATTTGCTTTAATGACCTTTCACCAATATGTGCTAACCTTTTGTGCCATACTTCCAATTCTGTGAGTGTCTGACTACCATAATTAAAGAGAGCAATGTTTCTAGTGTCCTGTAGTTCAAATGTGAACAATCTACCTGTCTTTTCACCTTTTGCAATTCTTCTGAATCCTTGACTTGGATCTTCAACAAATGCTCCTGCTTTTGTGAACCTGACTTGCAACCCTTTCTCTACTATCTGCCCAACACTTATCAAATTCTTTGTAATGGTAGGGACATAGAGTACCTTACTGAGTAGGTTGATGTTTCCATCAGGTGCTTTGACATTGCCTATTTTCTCCACAGGATGTTTTGTATCATCTCCTGTTTGTACCTCATGCTTATTCCTTGGATCTTCTAAATCTGATAGGAGTGCCACATTTCCTGCCACATGATTTGAACAACCTGAATCTATGTAGAAAATATGCTCATCAGATTTACCTTGTGGCATAGCCATGTTCATGATCAATAATGAATCCTCTTTGTTTGAGTCTTCTGTGTAGTTATTGTAGTCTCTCCTTCCTTTGTAGCCTCTTTGATAGTTTGAATGATTGTAGTTGTTGTAGTTGCCATGGTAGTTGTTGAACCTTCCTCTTGAGTAGCCATAACTTCCTCTATTGTATCCTCTGCCTCTTTGATTCCTGGAATTCCTAAAGCAATTTTCAGTTGTATGATTAGTTAATCCACAAATAGAACATGAGTTGGAGTCTTGGGATCTCCCCCTGCCTTGTCTACCTCCTCTTCCTCTACCTCTGCCATGTCTCCTCTACCTGCATAGTTAGCTTGATATGTACCTGCTTCATCATCCACTTTCTTTGCCTTTCCTTTGTTATCTTTTGACTTGCTTTTATCCGTGTATAAAGCTGAAGATTGATTACCTTTAGAGCTTTCTCCATTTTTGATAAGCTTTGCCTCTTGAGTAAGTAGTTGTCCAATGAGTGTGTTGAAATGAGGTACATGCATGTCCATGTACAAATCCATAGCTGTGGTGAATGCTTCCCACTTATCATCTGCCTTCAAGCCATTGATGACCTGCCTTACAATTTGCTCTTCATCTATTACCTCTCCAATGCTTCCCAACTGATCCGCTATGTCCTTGAGCTTTGTGACAAAATCAGTCACATTTTGTTTGGGAGCCTTCTTGAGAGTTGTGAAATCCAGCCATAGTTGATGCTTCCTAGCTTTGGTACTTGAAGAAAAGAAAGCTTCAAGTGCATCCCACACTTCCTCAGATGTCTTACAACTTCTAATGTGAGGCAACAAAAAATCTGAGATAGAGTTGAGGAGATAAGACCTTGCAAGTGCATCCTTGGAGCACCATGTGCTCAATCTTTCTTGCTCTTCTTGTGTTGGTTGACTTTTGTTCCTGAAACTTGGCATAACTTCATCTCCAGCCACATAACCATATAAACTTCTACCTTGGAGATAAGCTTCCATCCTTAATGACCAAGCTGAGTAGTTACCTCTGTCCAATTTGTCAATTGATGAAGGAAATCCATCTGCCATGTTGTCCAACCTTGCTCTGATACCACTGTGAAGAGATGGATAGGTATGTGCTTGAAGATGAAGAGGTGTTGCAAAATCCTTGATCTACACCAGCCAAATGAACTCCAGGAGTATATGGTGGGCCCTTTTAGCTTGCCAATGGATGTATTAGACACCCTATGTACCTTGGAAGATCACTCTCAAAAAGATAGATCAAAACAGATAAGTTGGAGTTAGCTCAGAGGTGAAAACTTGCTATTCTTGGTTCATACACATGTCCAGTGTTTTACATAATTCTCTGAGCACAGCAGCAATTAGCTCAATTCCTCTTGGGGAAGTCTAGGCAACTTAAAGAGCTAACTTTCAAGAGTAATCTCATAAAAATAATGAACCACACACTGAGAATGAGTTTTAACAAGTGATGACATCATCCCGATTTTCACGGGCTGCTATAGAAATAGACGAGTGAGCAGAAAAATCACCATAACTCAACATGTAGAAATCCAATGATTATGAAAATTTGTATGGTTATACTAGACAGTAAGCTGAATCCAACAAGCTTTAAATCACTGAATTTGGATAAGTAACCACTGAGAAATGACTCTGACAAGATGAGTGAAAAAGTCGGGTACCTGACAGAGAAGTGAAGATGAACAGACCCTGTTGACTTCAAATGAACATAACTGAAGATTGCAACATCCAAATGACATGAAAATTTGTGAGAATATAGTAGAATTATAGAGCTAACTTTACCAAGTTAAATCACGGAAAATGATGCACCAAGCTCAGAGAAAACATCTCTGCAAGCTGACTGAGAAAACTGAGAGTAATGGCAGTGAGTAGTACACTTCACAAGAACATGGAAAGATGAACTCAAATAATCATGAAAATGAAAGTATATTGCTTGTACAATACAATGACTTACTGATACATATGTGTGCCTTGTAATCACACCTTGATATGGCATAAAGCTCAGCTTTTGGAGGTCTTCACATAGGTCTCTCTAACCACGACTAAAACTGCCATCTATTTATAGTTGAGTTTGGGAGGCTAACTTCCCTCAATCACTCTCCAATCAATCAATGATTGATTTGATTCTCTACCTACCACAAATCACGAATTCATGGCTCCTCTTTCCATTCTTGATCAAGTGGACTCAACCACTTAAGATTCTCTTACTTTTACATTAAGTAAACTCTTCAAAAAATTACAAGAGGTAGTTCACAAGTGAACTTTACATAGTCTTCATTTTAAGGCTTTTTCTATGACTTTGTGGGACGCAAGCCAATACTTAGGCTTGTCATAGACTTGCTCCAACAAATACGACATTGCTCAATGAATGTAGAGTGAGTAAGCTATGGTATGATATCCTCTTCACAATGAAGTTACATAGAATTGATCTCAGAACCTCGAGATACATGTGAGATCTTCATCTTCATGTTTTATAGCTTTTTGTTGGAGCCAAGTATTGGAATTCAAATTCAAATCCTCACCTAAAAGTGATCCTAAAGTGTAGGATTGATTCTCTCTTGAATTTAACTACCAAATGATACAAGATTCCAAGCTTCCTAATTCCTCGTGGATTTACATCACTTTTACAATGAGTAATGAGGCTCAAAGTTACAAGAGGTAGTACATATGAAGCTTCTCAAGTGATATGCTAATACATCAAGTTAATATGTATACATCAAGTATGTAGGCTTGGGCTGGATTGCACCAATAGCTCCCACTCAAGCCTAACATGCTTGATCTTCATTGCTCCTTGATCTCTTGCAATCCAATCAGCATTTGGACCTATTCGACTTTGTTCCATCCAATGATTTAGTAAGTAAATCTGCACATTGCAAATGAGTTATGCTAATTGAATATCCTTGCTTAGAAATTTCTCTCTAACATAATGATAATGCACTTCAATGTGCTTAGTCCTGGCATGGTACACACGATTAGCAACCAAGTGAAGTGAGTTGGTATTATCTCCAAAAATGGTTGGAGTGTAGGAATGTATCTCCAAATCTGCATACAATTGCTTAAGACACATAGCTTCCTGAGTTGCATTAGCCAAAACTCTATATTCTCCTTCTATGGAAGATAAGGCAACAGTTGGTTGCTTCTTGGATGACCATGATATGAGTTTTGAACCTGCAAAATATAGGTATCCTGAAGTGCTCGTCCTATCATCCTTGGAGCCAGCCCAATCTACATCAGAATATAAGTTTATATATATGTTAGAAGTGAAGGGATAGAATAACCCCTCATTCATTGTACCCTTTAGGTACCTAAGCACCCTCTTTGTAGCTTCCATGTGTGGCTTCCTTGCATGCATGAATTGGCTCAATGTACTCAGAGCATATGTAATATCCACTCTTGTCAAAGTAGCATAATTAAGACTATCCACAAGTTGTTGATACCCTGTAATATCATCAAGTGGTTCATCTTCATGTGAACTTAGTTTATGATTGATCTCCATAGGAATACCTGCATCTTTAGTGTCTCCATCTTAAAATTTATCAACATATCATTTATGTACTTTCTTTGTGTGATGAATATACCTGAATCTATATACACAAGTTCTAAGCCAAGGAAATAGGTTAACAACCCTAAATCACTAATTTTGAATTCCTTCATCAATTGAGCTGACCTACTTGATACCTTCAGAATCATAACCTGTAATTATTCTTCTTCACAAACAAAGAAGAATCTTCCTTGCTTGCTACAAAGCCTTGATCCTGCAAATAGGTAAGAAGTCTATGGTCCCAAGCTCTAGGAGCTTGCTTGAGACCATAGAGTGCTTTTCTAAGAGTTCTTTGTGACTAAGGTTGTATCATATCCATACCTTATGGGCTTCTTACTTTCTCTATGTGTCCTCCTTAAAGCTTGATTGGAAGACTCGAGTAGATCCTCTAGTTGCTTGTGTTTGCACTTGCCTCTTAACTTCCAAGATTTGAAGTCAACATGATCCTCATCTTCTAAGTTGATGTCCTCTACTTGGTGTTGATCTTCTTGAGTTTGGGTTGGAAAATCATTTTCCAAATCATATGATAATTTGACTTTCTTGCAATCATCTTCAAACGAAGAGTTATTCTCATCAAAGACTACATCGTTACTAACTATGAATGCCTTGTTAGTGGGATTATAAAGTCTATACCCCTTTTGATTCTGATCATACCCAACGAATATGCACTTCTCAGCCTTAGGGTCAAGTTTCCCTATGATTTGTGATGGGATGTATGCATAGGCAATGCACCCAAATATCTTGCAATGATCCAATGAGGGTCTCCTGCTATTCCAAGCTTCATATGGTGTCATACCATCCAATTACTTGGATGGAAGCCTATTAACCAAATAGGTGGCTATAGAAATAGCCTCTGCCCATAAATAATTAGGTAATGTTTTTCTCATTTAACATAGACCTGGTTGCCTCAACATTTAACCTGATCCTTCTCTCTACCACGCCATTCAATTTAGGAGTATACCTTGTTGTTAATTCCCTCTTTATGCCTCTATACTGTAGAAATAGATCAAACTCATGTGAAAAGTACTCGCCACCTCCATCAGACCTGATTCTCTTCGAGCTTTTTCCTGTTTGATTTTCCACTAATGCTAAGTATTTCTTGAAACATGTAAACACCTCATCCTTATGCTTTATAAAATAGAGAATTGTCCACCTACTGTAATCATCAATAAATGACACATAGTACCTTGAACCTGAGATGGATGGATCTTTGCTAGGACCCCACACATCAGTGTGTACAAGCTCCAAATAATCTTCATGGATGTATCCTTTCCAGTTGAATGGTTGTCTATGAGCTTTTCCAAATTGACAAGCTCCACATATGTAGATCATATTTCATTTCATCACATTAGGAATCCCATGCACACTTTGATCCCTGCAAATTTGCTTCAGAGTTCTTTCTCCTATGTTTCCTAGCCTCTTGTGCCATATTTCCAACTCAAATAGGATTTGGTCTCTATAACTGAATAGTGCTATGTTCCTTGTGTCTTCAATTTCAAAATTAAACAATCTACTCCACTTCTCACCTTTGGTTATCCTTTTGAATCCTTGTTGGAGGTCTTCCACATATGCTCCATGCTTTGTGAACCTGACTTGTAGACCTTTCTCTACAATCTTCCCAACACTAATTAAATTTTTGGTTATGGTAGGCACATACAGAACTTTTCTCAAAAGGTTCATTCTACCTCTGATGTCTTAACAGTTCCAATTTTCTTGACTGAATGCTTGGTGTCATCACCTGTTTGTACCTCATGCTTTCCCTTTGGTTCTTCTAGATTAGATAAGAGTGCTACATTCCCTGCCACATGATTTGAACAACCTGAGTCAATGTAAAAGAGATTCTCATCATCTTTACCTTGCTTGGATTTCATGTCCATAATGAGTAGAGAATCCTCTTGATCTTTAGTGTAGTTATTGAAGTCCCTTCTTCCTCTAAAGCCTCCTTGATAGTTGTTGTTGTTTTTTTTGTAGCTTTGATTGTATTTGTGGTTGTAGTTGCCTCCACCATTGTTGTATCTGCCTCTAGTTTGTCCATAGCTTCCTCTATGGAAGCCTCTTCCCCTTTGGTTTCTTGCATGTTTTTAGCATTCTTCAGTACTGTGGTTGTTGAGACCACATATGTTGCATGGTGAACTATTGTAGGTTCTCCCCCTACCTTGCTTACCTCCTCTGCCCCTACCTCTAGCACCTCTTCCTCTTCTTGCATAATTGGCTTCAGTTGAGAGGTACTAGCCTCTTCATGTTGTTTCTTACTTTTTCCTTTATCCTTAGCTTTATTCTTATCTGTATAAAGGGCAGAAGATTGGTTACCTCTTGAGTTGTCACCATTTCTATTGAGCTTTGCTTCATGGGTGAAGAGTTGTCCCATCAAGGTGTTAAGATCAGGTATCTGCATATCCATGTAGAGATCCATTGAAGTGGTGAAGGATTCCCACTTTTTGTCAGCTTTAATCCCATTGATGATCTACCTCACTATGTGCTCTTCCTCCATCTCCTCGCCAATGCTTGCAAGTTGTTCTTCAACATCCTTCATTTTGGTTACATAGTCGGCTAATCCTTGCTTTGATTGCTTCTTGAGAGTTGTGAATTCCATCCACAACTGATTCTTCCTTGCTCTTGTGTTGGAGGAGAAGTATGATGAAGGCACTTCCCAAGTCTCTTGGGAGGTTTTACAGTTTCTAACATGAGCTAACAAGAAATCAGAAATTGAGTCTAGTAAGTATGACCTTGCAAGAGCATCCTTTGCAAAACATGTGGTTAGCTTCTCTTGCTCTTCCCTTGTTGGTTGATTCTTGCTTCTAAAGATTGGCATGTCTTCATCTCTTGAGATGTATCCATACAAGCTTCTCCCTTGGAGGTATGCTTGCATCCTTAGGGACCCTTCTGAGTAGTTGTTCCTATCCAATTTTTCAATGAAGGATGGAAAACCATCTCCATTATGCTTGCTCTCATACCACTGTTGGAGGAGATGGTGGATAATCACAAGAGATGAGATGGTGTAGCTAAATCCTGCTTCACACCTGCTATGATTGATGGCTGGAGAGTGTTGTGGGCTCTTTAGCTATCTAATAAGCATAAATGATCATATATGTTGCTTGGAAGATGATGCACAAATGATTGAATCAAAACAGATAGGTTGGCATATGATCCTATGCACAAAACTTGTTATTTTGGTTGAGACACCTGCTCAGTGTTTCACTTAATTCTCTGTGTACAGTGGCAATTAGTAAACTTCCCTTTGGGGATCTCTGATTTAGCTTAACAAGCTACCATTCATGAGTGGAATCATCTAAAATGATAAACTATATGCAAAGAATTATGTTTAGCAAGTAAAGCAACATTCCTGACTTTTATGGGTTTACACAGTCACAAACCAGTGAGCATTACTAGACTGATATCTAACGATTGCGAGAACCAACTTCAATGAAACTTTGTATGATCAAAATAGATAGTATGCTGAATATGGAATGCTTTGAATCATGCAAAATTATCCACTACACAGTGAGAACCAGCTCTAACAAAGTCAATGTTCTGATGGAGTGTGGTAGAGATATGAGAGTAGCAAGTAATGAACATGTATTGACTAAATCATATCGAAGTACAGAGTCATTGGCAATAAGACATTTCTCAATGAATGTAGAGTGAGAGAGCTATGGTATGAGCTCCTCTTCACAATGAAGCTACATAGAATTGATCTCAGAACCTTGAGATACATGCACGATCTTCATCTTCATGTTTTATAGCTTTTTGTTGGAGCCAAGCATTTGCACTCAAATTCAAATCCTCACCTAAAAGTGATCCTAAAGTGTAGGATTGATTATCTCTTGACTTTAACTATTAAATGATATGAGATTCCAAGCTTCCTAACTCCTTGAGAATTTACATCACTTTTACAATGATTAATTAGGCTCAAAGTTACAAGAGGTAGTACAAATGAAGCTTCTCAAGTGATATGCTAATACATCAAGTTAATGTGTATACATCAAGTATGTAGGCTTGGGCTTAATTGCACCAACATTGATGTCCTCATCAACCTTTATAATTGCTATCTTTTAAATCTTGACATCCTTTGTCTTCTGCTTTATACTTGTTGAATCATGGTGCATCAAGTGTATTCTTGCTTTTATGTTCCAAATATATAGCTTCATAAGTAGTTAATCTCACCTCATGAGCCAGGGAAACTCTTCCAAAATCTCTGACTCCTTTTCAAAAAATCTTGTAGCAAATGCATTTTCAAAAGTATGTAAATGTACACTTTGCATAAAAATGACTCCAATAAAATAAGCCATTAAGCATTTTCAATCTCAATCTTCACTCATATAAAAAAGAAGAGGCTCTATCAAAGAATGAGATCCTAAAAATTTCATAGATCTGATAGGTATCCTTGAGAAAGTTTCTAGAAAAGCTTTAATGATCTTCAAAATTCTTATTTGTACAATGCAAGTGTAATCATGTACTCCCTTTGTATCTGTTACAAAAGTATCAAGTATGTTTATCATATAGCATTCGGTTGAACAACATCTTCTTCAAGGTCTTGCTTATTTTGGAAAGTTTAGTCGTGTTTTAGGTATATCCGCATTTCATTCTTTTCCCAAAAATAAGGTCAATTTCTTCTTCTTGCATAGGTATAGTATGATGGATTTAACCTTAAGCTCATTGGTGCCTTTGTCCACACTCTTTTGCACTCTTTATGTGTTGACAAAAAAATTCTCCTCCACACGAGATTGACCTTATGAAAGAAGTCTTTAGTCAAAACAAATTGACTATCTGATACCAAAAATATGTCAGACTCTTTGCCCAAAATACATATTTGATATTCCCTAATATATTCGTGAAGATAAGGTCGTGGTAAATCCAAAATATCAAAAATTCTTAATGATTGAATTGGTTTCTTGATTATTTAGAGTAAAAAATTGATGATTTTAGCCTTATATCTATGATACAAACCCTAGAAGTATGCTAATCTAGAATTCTTGTCTATCATCAAGGATTTCAAGTGATTTTCAGTATCATGATCTGTTTCATCTAATTTCGCATACATTGTTGATTCTTTTTCTGTTCTATTCTCAAATTCTTCTCTTGTTGCTAGTGAGCTATCCTCTTGTTGCTTGATATTAATTTCCTCTTTTGTTATCTGAATATTGTCTTTGATTAGTTCTAGATTTTTAATATTTTCTTCTATATTCTCTATTCCCTATCTAATGTTCTTCCAACTTCTTCCACAATATACTTAATTCCTCTTTGAAACCATCCATTTCCTTCCTCACACATACTTGATATTGTCGATACCCCTTTGATAAGCTCTATATTTGTTGTGCTATGTGCCCTTGCCTTTGATCTTGCTCTTTCTTATGTTAAACGTGTTGTTTTAGTCTTTGATTTTCTTTTCAGAGCTCTTCTCTTTCTCTTTCCAACTATTCCAATCTTTTCCCACCTTTTTCTCCTTGTATTGCAGTATTATTATCAAGGTCCAACATAGATCATAATTCCTCATTATGCGCTTGAATATTTTGAGTGATCAATAAGACACATTGTATATTTTTGTCTAATTGTCTATCTTCTTATCTTTATTCTTCAATTCTTCACTCTAATTTTGAATCCACAACATCTTCTTCTTTCTTCTCTATTGTCTCAATCTTTTGATCAATGTCACCTTCTCACTATTGTTTTTTTATCTATGAGTATTTTGAATTGTTCTATATATCTTACCACTTCCTCAATCATTTTCATAAGTTCATCTTGGAGATAGGAATTATCCTCATAGAGAGTTTTATTATCTGCTTGTAAATATTTTATTTCTTCCCTATTTTGTTGTTTTTCCTTCAAACTTGTTATGTATTCTTTCTCCATGTAAATTCTTTAGATGACTTATAATCTTGAACCTTCTAAAAATGAATCCAAATATTCTTTAAGAACATTTTTCATTCCCTTTATCCACATATTTCTTTTGATCATCTTTTGGGATTCTGACAATAGTTTTATTAATATCTACCTCCATTTTCATTTGTTTTACTTCTAATTTGGATTCTTCTTCTACAAATTCTACACCTTCCATAGCTTCAATAACTTTTTCTTCAATTCTGAGCTCTTCCCTCACTTCCTACATGCTTCCTTCTCTCTTTTAGATCTAAGAGTATCCGATGATTTCCAAAAATTCTAGCAAAGAACTCTTTGTTGTTTGAACTTCTTTGTTATCACCTTCCTATATTGTTCCTCCTTAATTGGTTCTGATTTCTCCTCTATGCCCATCCTTTCGGTATTTTCATGAATCTATTTCTCTTGACTTTATTCTTTTGTAGTGGTAAAAAACATTTAATCTATATGTTCCTCTTGATTCTCCATAACTATCTATATCCCAAATCCCATGGATGCATTGAAAAATTCATCAATGTCTGTATCCTTCTCTAATTCTCTAATCTTCTTGATACAAAAATCCTTCACTTGTTTGGCTTCTTGAGATGACATTTCAATATCTTGTAATAGATGATAATCTTCTATATCTTTTGTGTTTTCTTCTACACTTTTCTTTTCATCATCTTTTGAAGGTTGAGGCACACATATTAATTGATCCATTTTATGGGTCAAGATTGAGATCCCTAGTAATAGAATTGGTGGAGCCTCTAATAATGTTGGGACTTGTTGCTCATACTTTCTTTATTCATATTGAATAATCACCACTTTCTTTTTTTTCAACTCCTTTACCTTTTGTTTTTCTTTCTTTGGTTTTGCTTCATTTACATGTTTCAACACCAAGTTCCATTATTCTTTGGCTATGCAAAGATCATAAAAAATAAACTCTTTTTCTCTTTTGACAAATGTAGTTTCTATTTTGGCATTCATGAGATTCTAATGTAATTTTTCATATAAACTAAGTTCCTCCTCTATCCAATCAGTAGCCTTGTTAGAAAATTCTTCCAACATTTTTTGATATTTCTCTTCATACTTTGTTCTTTTATCCTCACTTCCCTGTCAATAATATGTGTATAATTTTTTCTTAGTTTTCATCAATGGGTGTGGAGCAATATCCACTTTTACCTACTTTTGAGCAGCTACCACTTCTTTTGGAGTGGTTTCTTCCAAATCTATTGGTACCTTTCTTGGATCCTCCTTGATTTTGATGGTTATTGAGTCCTCTTATGATATTTTCAATCTTTTCTTTATAGTTACGGACTCTTCCAATTCCACCATGTTGGGAAATTATTTACTTGCAAGCTTTCTGGTTATAGCGTTTGGTGAATTCTTTGGTTCCTTTCTTTTCTTCCTTGATATTTTCTTCTATTGAGCAGCTTTGATTGTAATAAACTCCTCAATATCCCTTTCGATCAGCATATGTTCTAGTTCTTCTTTTTCTTGCAATTTATATATAATCCCTGTTAGTATTTGTCCTCCTTTCAAGATTCTTTTCTCATTCCAATGGGCTCTTGCTTCATATGAATATTTGAGGATTTATCCTAACATATCCATGTTCTTCTGAGTCCCTATGTTCACAAATGCTAGAGTGACTACTTTGAGAGGTTGAGTGTATCTAATCATTTGGATTGAAAAGATTTATTGATGAAAAAATATGAGAGCCAAGTTTACTACTTCTAGAGTAAAGTATGTAAACTTTTGAATATTCTTGTATGGATCCATACCCTTTTTGACATCATTGATATTTTAATTGGTTCCTTCCTTCAGGTTGATTACTATGTATTCCCCTATACATCCATTCAAAATTAGTTACATTGCACCTATTGATTAATATGTATTCCCCTATACATCCATTCAAAATCAGTATTCCTTTTGAATACTTTTCTAATAATCTATTGATTAATATGTATTCGCCTATAAATCCATTCAAAATCAGTATTCCTTTTGAATACTTTTCAAATAATATATTGATTAATATGTATTCCCCTATACATCCATTCAAAATCAGTTACATTGCACCTAAAATATTTTTTTGAGTCATTTTCATTCCCCATATATTTTTCCATGGAATCCATTGCCTCAATACATTTGGGTATGTCAATCATTACAATAGGGAGTTCTAAAAAACTTATATTCCCAACTTCCTCCCAAATCTCCAGGATATATTCACTTTTGTTTATTTTTTATATGTCTCTTCTCATATTTGTAAACTTGAGTTGGCATGATTTTGCTAAGTAAACATACTTGGCCACGTTAGCTAGGTGCTTTTTTGCCTCCTCTGATGTTTCCCTTGCATCCAAGAACCAATGACCTCATGCCGATGAGATCATTGTTCCTTTGAGCATTTCCTGTGCATCTGCATATTTCTCCAATCATGATTCCCATTAGTTTTTCATTTTTAGAATATTATTCTCAAACTCAAAATCCAATAATAAAAAAACTCATCACATAAAGAAATAAAAATATTACTAAGTATATTCACATTCAAAAGACTTTTTGTTTTGAAAGGAAAAATTTGACTTTTTTTTATATAAAATTTTACATTTTCAATTTATTACCTTAAAATAAATAAAGCTATACTTATATTTCTTTCTTATTTTATTGATTTATTTCTTAAAGGAAAATTTTATAAAATAAGTGTGTGGAGTGTGAGTTTAAATGAAACAAAAAAATATTTATACTTTATTATTATATATAATTTATGAGAAAATGTTTCTCCCTCTTTTTATAATCTATGCTTCTAATTCCTTTGCTAGTCCATTTCTATTTTCTCTCCTCCTCCTCGTATTTATCCTTACATATGAGAACATAGGATTTGATTTGCATATGCTTCGGATGTCTAATGATAATGATCTGCCTTTGAATTCCTTTTTCAATGCTGAAGAAATAAAAGAAGTGTTGAAGATTGTGCAATTGATTGGTCTCTATGGTGTCTCCATGATCAAAGAAAATAACAATGTAAAATCAAAGATCATAAAAGATTAAAATTTTCAAAAACAAAATAAAATTAAAAAAATGATAATAATGCAAAACTTCAAACAATAAAGTGAAATATACAATCATACATTTGCATGCCATTTCATCTTTTCTTTTATTTTCTAGATTATTTCTCGTGCTTCTTCTTGGGATTCTTTCTTAATTCTTTCTTTTCCTTGTTTTATTTTTTAAGCAATTTGGATTTTTTGCCATTGTTTTTCTTGTCAAAGATTCCAAATATTTTTTGATTCTGAAGCCACTTATGTAATTAGGTAGTATATTTCCATCTAAGGTGATTAGTTGAGTTGCATGACTAGGGGCTGATTTATAAAGTATATATGGTCCATGCCCTCTTTTATGCAATTTTCTTTCTTGAATCTTTTTATTGTAAATCCAGTATAAAACTCCTTCTCTCAAATCCTTATCATGAATATGCATGTCAAAATATGTTCTTTTTCTTCTTTTGTTTGCATTCAAATGAAAGTAGAAAAAATTAGGGACATTGTAGTTACAAAGCACATGAGTTCGATTGTAAGAATTTTCTCTCAGAATCATTGCTCAAGATACGATCATTTGGTGAGGAATAGACTAGTTTTTCAAAAAAAATATTGATCTCTCTAGAGAAAATACAACCTTTTTAATGAAAAAAACACTTTGATTCTTGATTCTTGTGAATACCCACAAGGAACTTGGCTACTCCTAACAAAGTTTTACCACCAAAATCAAGAGGAAAGGAAGAGCTTTTGATGAAAAGCTTTCCTGATTGGTTTTTTCTTTGGTTTGTTGGAGTTTGAGATTTGTGGAAACACAAAAACATCACAAGGAAGAAGAAGAATCTTGGAGCATAACACAATATTGAATGTATTACCAAATGAATGTACAAGGATAAGTGGCCCATTAGAGTTGTAGGCGTATATACAAGCAGGGGGAAAACCTCATAAAGAGGGAAAAAAATCCCCCATAGTCCTAAGTGTGTTCACACACAGACTACCAAAATATATCGACTAGCCCCCCATGGGAGCGATGTGCTGAATAGGAATTGGCATTCATGTATAAGGAATTGCCAAGCTATGTGGAAAGAATCAATCCACAAAATCAAGTAGTCCCAAAGCTTTGAAAAAAGCTCCAAACGTCTCCAACACAAGGCCTTTCTAAAAAGTTCTACAATATTATCCTATGTGGGCACATAAGCAAACCTGAACTCCATCAGAGAACCTATCCATGATGTAATGACCATGGATCAATGTGCTTTGTGTGATCGTGGAACACAAGGTTCCTCACAACTTCCAATGCACTCCAATTTTCAATAAAGATGATGGTTGCAAAAGAAACCCAAATCATCCAAAAGGCATTTGAGCCATGTACACTCACATTCGCTATGGGAATTTCCCTATACTCAACCTTACAATTAGAAGTGGCCAGAATATTCTTGCTCAAGCAAGATATGCATGAGCTACCAAACATGAATAAAAAACCACTAGTACACATGAGTTTCATAGAAATCAACCCATCTTGAGTCAGAAAAGCATGAAAATATGACAATAATGATCATACCTTGCGATAAAACAATCCAAGTATCTGGGATCCACTCAAGTGGCAAAAGTTGTGCTTAACCGCCTACCAATGCTTCACATTTAGGCAATGCATAAACTAGGTTTGCAATCCCGAAGGCCCAATGTTGCAATAATGTGTCAATATATGTTTTTTGCACAAAGCTATTCCTCCATCAACTTGCATGAACTAAATGCCCAAATAATGATGAAAATGCCCCAAATCTGACATCTCAAAAGATGCATGCAAATTAGTCTTAAATTTAGCAATATGCTTCTCATTAGGACAAGTGAGGATCATAGCATCAACATATACAATAATAATCAAAAGTGTGTAAGCTACACACTTAACATATGAGCTGCTCTAAGTAGAAGTATTCTCAAAACCATGTGCTAGCAAGTAGCCATGTATTTTCTCATACCAAGCATGTGATGCTTGCTTCAAACCATATAATGCCTTTTTCAACATGAACACTTTGTTTTCATGCCCTTTTTGCACTAAACCATGGGGCTAGAATATATACACCTATTCATGTAAGTCATCATTCAAAAATGTAGTTTTAATGTCCAAATGATGTATATTCCAACCATGATGAGGTGCAAGTGCGCAAATGCTATGAACAATGTTCATTCCACATGTGATGGCAAAGATCTCATCAAAATCAATGCCTCTATCTTGATCATAACATTTGGCAACAAGTGTACACTTATACTTGACAACTGTTCCATCTAGCTTAAATTTTAGCTTGTATACCCATTTAATGCCAATGGCCTTTTTACTAGGAGTAAAATCACATAAATACCAAGTACCATAACATCATATTTTGATTTCATAACATCCATCCAATTTCTCAAATTATGTACTTCATCAAAAGAAATAGGCTCATTCTTATTACAGAGACTAGAGGCATCCATTGCATAGAAATCTCATGCAAAGGAATAAGTTGGATTGTACCTATTACCCATTATGGGCATATATGATGCATCATGTATTGGTTGCAAAAGGACTGTGGAATATTATGTAGGGTGTTGAAAAACGTCCTACTACAACTCAAAATACAATTATTGAAGGTGATGCAGATGGAGTTGAAGATGGTTGTTGACCTAAGTACCAACTTAGGGACTTGTGGAGAAAGAGACTATACCTCAATCCCCCTCAAGTGCATATAGTGGGGATTCACGCTTTAATTATCAATCCGATGAGTATACAAACCTAGCCGAGTGTATGAGGACATGCATTCAAGAGATGATCAATGCAAATGAACTACTCAAAGAGTGCAAACAAGGCAACGACTAATCCAAACAAGCTTCAACTGATAGTCATGGTGTCACGATACTTGGTGCAACAGCCAACAGTAAATTGAGCTTTTCTCTCATCTCCGAACTCCAAATATAGGAATAGAATATGCGTTTCGAAGCTCTCAAGAAGACGCATCCAATGCCGGTAGTTTCACTCAATTCTGACACTCCTACTTCAAAGTTATGACCAAAATACTGAGTCACGAGAAGACCTTCCTACACTTCAGCACTTCCTACACCTCGCACACACCTTAACAACAGCAAACAAACACTTTCATGGATCGACAACACTTCCTAACACTCTTTCCAAGCAATACACATGCACACAAGCTCACAAAGAAGAAGATACAGAGAGAAGAAGACACAAATTCGAATTTCTGTGCTCTTGATTCTCACAATGGCAAAAAGTCTTTACAAAGAGTCACAAATTGACTTATATACTTGTGCCCTAAAAATGGTCCTTTCACATAAGAGACCGGCACTTTATTCACTAACAGACTTATTCCTACTATTTTACATGGGTAAGTTTCTAATCTTCTGAGGGGATGCATCTAGAGGACTCCTCTAGTGCATTTACAACGGAAAATATATTACAAGAAAGGTTATAATACAAAAATTGGGTGTCCAAATCGGAAAAATTTTGGGGCCCGTCTTTTTCTCTACCTTGTGCTCTCTTTAGCTCTGCAACACTCTCCCCCTCTTTGTCTCTGTCGTCCCTTGACAGGCTTTACTTCTTGTCTTCAGTTTGTTGTCCGCATGCAACCCTTGCTCAATTTTGCCTGTTTGTTAAACAAGTGTTCAGTTTTGACGGCCTCTTCTTAATTCTTGTTTTACATCCTCTGGGCCTGATACATTTGTTTTGCCTAATAAGTCCGGTTGCCACGCATGCCACCAGTGGAAGGTATGAGGATGTGGTGCTTCAGTCTTCGATCTGGACTTGCCAAAGATCAAGAGGTTGAAGCACCCTTGTGTGGCTGCGTCCTTTCGTTGGTGTGTGTGCCCCTGCGGGGCTCTGTGCATAGATGGGTGTTGCGCCCCTGCGGGGCTTCTTGCAGAGATATGTCTTCAAGTATTCCTTTTTAGTGAAGCTTCTTTTGTTGTCTTCTTCTTTTCTTTCTTTTACTTGATTCTCTCTCAACACTGTCCCCCTCCTGAACTCTGTCGTCCCCGACAGGCCTTGACGATCGACGGGCATATGTTCTATATACTTTCTGCTCTGTGTCATTAAGCAAATTGGCTTCACGTATCATTAATTGTTTCCATTGTTCTGCCTTCACACCGTCATTGGGTGGCTGTCTGTGATCTGCGAAGAAGCTAAGTTCATATGCCACTAATCTGGCATTCAAATTAGAGGACATCTTCAAAAAGACTTCTGAATCGATTTCAAAAAATCCAGTAAAGAACGCTTCTTCAAACGTTTGCATATATACACTTGGCAAAAACATCAATCTGGAATAATAAGCCATTATTGTTGGTCGGCTAGGCATAACAGATAGGTCAAGAATGAGTATGTCTGTTCCCTGATTAATACCAATGAAATTCAAAAATGTGTAGGCTGCATGCTTGAAGACCTTTAATACTGTAAGAATCATGCTGAGTATTTTATTTGTCATTTTGACAGTTAAGTCGGGTACTGTTGCATAATTTTGCAGCCAAAATTCGATGGTTTTGACCATATAATCTTCCGTTGGCAAGTAATTATGTGGCGGGCTTGGAAGCAGAGGGCAATTCAGCCACTGTTTATTTATAGCGCCATTTCTTTGCAGGTCCAAAAATTCTCTAGTATCCCTTCGGCGTGGTATAGGACAAAAGGAAGGGTTTACCTGTAATGAATAAGGTGCTGCTTGCCAATGCACCCGTAGTGTGGGATGTTTCTCTAAAAGCTTTCTTCTCCAAACAGGTTGTGCAGCTTCGAATTCTTCTTGACTATATGCGAATGTGTCATGTTTAAAATTTAGCTGCTCATCTGGACTTTTCTTTGTAATCTTCTTTATATATTGTCTTGTTTTCTCTTTCAATAATCCGTACGGAATGTTGAAAGGCTTCATGATCTTTTCCAAGTCCTTACCCTTGATTTTGGCTTCCTTCATTACTTTGATTACTTCATTTTCAAAATTTTCCGTCAATCGGGACACCACTAGTGCCCGCTCCTTCTGACTTATTTCTGCAGTGTATGGCATGGGATGATCATCATGTATATCCGCCATCTGCTCATGTAATGGAGAATTATAGATCGGGGGAGATAGAGGACGTACCTCTACCTCGTCAGTAGAATTTTCCTTAGCTAGCACTACTGGTGTCCCGATCGCTGCGTTCTGGTTGATTTGGATTTCTAATTGCTCTATTCGTTCAATTTTTGCTTTACTTTCCTGTATGGCTGTTCTAAGTGCTTCTTTTGCTGCAAGCAATTCATTACCAATTTCAGCGACATGTTTCATGTTTTCACTGTAGCTTGCTGCAAGTTTCCCATGTGCTCTATTCAATTGTTTTTTTAGTTCATTTGTTTCCTGACTATACTTCCGTTCCCATTTTTCTTTCAATTCTCGCTCTTGTCTCAGCAAATTTGCGTATTGTGCCACCTGATCTCTTAATTCTTTTTCTTTAGTTTCGGATATCTCCTGCTGTTCAATAGGTTGATCATATAACAATGATTTCATCAATTCTTTATTCGTGCTTCGTAAAGTGTCATTGTCTTCCATGTACAACTTTAGCTGTGTCTCAAGTAGAGTGCTTCTAGCCTTCATTCTTTCTTTGTCAGCCTCACTTGTATCATGTAACTTTCGTAAATTAGCGAGCTGTGCCTGGAGTTGGTGATGTTGAGTCACTAATGTATCATATTGCCTTTTTACTTCGAGCAACTCCGTGTTTTTGGCTGCTATCTCTTTTTGGGCCTGGATTACTTGTGATGACAATTGTTCGCTCATTATTTGGAATTGACTCTTTTCCCTCATGGCCTTATCATAATCTGCATCTATTTCCATCATCTGTTGTTGGGTATCCATAGCCGTTTGAATCATTTGCTTGACCACAGGCTTCAACTGAGTAACATCCACATTGAGCCATGTGGTTGGTATACTAGGTTCTTCGCCTGTTGTGACGTCTTTGCCCTGTGCCACATGTAACGTAGTGTCATGGGGCTGCCTAATCTGAAGCTGGATCCTTGGCTCAACCACCATGTGTGCAATATGTCCTTGAGGTGTATCATCTGGGACCTCAATTACAATCTGCTCTTTGTTTTGTAATAGCTCGGAATCCGTGTTCATTGGAGTTTGTATTTCCTCTTTGATAGGTGGTTTTGCAGACGTAGCAGTTGTTGGAGCTTCTTTGATGCTGATTTTTGTAGTATCATTCAATTGAATGACATGCTCAGGCTTATTGGAATCTTCTATGTTCTTTTCCTTTTCTTCGTGGTTGTCTGGCGTTACTTCGACTTGATTGATCTCAGTCCATTCTTCTTTGTGAGTTTCTGTCCTTATATCAGTGTCTAGAGTGTCTTTTTCGTGACTGGATTCTGCATCGGAACTAGAATCATCTAAGCCCAGTTCTTTGTATCTCCCAGGTTGTTTTGGGGTCTTTTCTTGACGCATTTGTTGTTTCTCTTGACTTGCTTGTCTATAATGATGACCTTGAACACTCAGATTTACCTGCCCTTGCATGTACTGATGTGTCTCTTCTAGGGCGGCAGAGAGATCTCTCTTGGTAATAGGCATTTGGGTCATCGTAATCTTTGGAAGAATGTGTGTCCGCTTTGATTGGGGTGTAGCTTGGGCTTCTTCCTCTCTTAGACGCTTTGTACCCCTCATGGGTTTCTGTGAACTGGTTCCTGCCTCTGCTACGACAACAGCTGCTTTTTTTTTCTTGGGGACCGTAGCAGATTTGGCATATTTGGCTAGCCCTTCTGAGGTTGGCATCTCACGTAAGCAGTTTTTCATTTCAAGAGCTTCATATATAAGTAATGTCAAAGCCGAACTCCCATTGAGAAACTTCTTCTGGCCCCACTTCTTCTGGGCTTCAAATAATCTTTCTTGGACATAGCCAGTCATGTTTACTTTATTTCCCACTTGTCTCATTGCATGCGAGAGTAGTTGTACTACAATCTTTTGTGGTGCAGTATATCTGTGCATACTTGGGAAACAAAAATGTTGATGCACCAGGCGGACAACATCTTCAATATCAGTCCTGTTGATATCCAAAAAGGACCTCTTTTTAGGATCATGACATTCCTCTTTGACATTAGTGATCCCTTCTTGATTCCATCCGAAGGCTTTGTTGATTAGTTCATGTGTGAATTGAATGGTTTTCCATGTTCCTACTTTATCCAATACTCGTGCTTCGGGAACTGATATCTTCGTTGCTACAGGCTGCAGTGTATTCATTACTTGTGTACATCTTTGAAAATCTGGTAGATAAATTGGCAATTTGAGAAATGCCTCTAGGCCCGCCTGTGTCCATACATCCTCTATATGCGGTAATCCTTGTATTATAGTTTTGAAGTCTTGCGACATAATAGGGAAATAATGATCCCTATCCATAATCTTGACAGTGGCCATGAAAATGAGGTCTGACACTGGTTGGTCATCCAAAAATCAATGGCCTCTTGCTTTTGTTATGGATTCGAGTGGAAGAAGCTGGACCTCTTCCTCTTGCGTAGCTTCAGAATTAGTAGATGCCATCTGCACTCAATATAGAATATGAATTAGTGGCCATATACTGTCAGAAATCCTCCTTTATTTGTTTGTCAAAATCTTGACATTGCTCCGAGTGAATGGTGTCGTCCCTTTCCCGTGGGTGTGAGAAAGGTAATACCTGGATTAGTCCAAAATTTTATAGATTTTTTATGTTTCCATCTGAAAGGAAAAACAGAAAAGTTAGATCATAGCCGAAGCGGTTATTATTTTTTGAGTGATTTTCTTAATGTATGTACAATTGCTCTCCTATTTCCCAATAGGAAAATGTGATCGACTATCCTAGAATAGAAGAAAGATGTGCCGAATGCTTGGCCTTGTAATGTGGTCCTATCATGCATACTTTGGGACCTGATAACTCCAAATGTGTGCAACTTGAAGTAGTTGGATGATGCATGCAGTTTGTTTTGTCTTTCGGCATCCAAATCTGCTTCATTCTATTGGGACGTTATGTATCCCTAACATTCCTGATGAATGTGGTTTTTCTCATGTTGTACGTCTGCTCCATCTGCTTTTTGAATCTTGGACTGGTTGTTGTTGCAACTACAGACTTCTTTTCTTTTCTGTAGCTAGTCTTCTTTGGTTGTTTTGCTCGTAGACTATATTGGTTTTTCTTATGCTGAGGTTCATCGTTTAGGTTTAGCATCTTTGGAGCACATGATTTTGGAATCCATATTTGCACTCGATCCGGTTGGGCGGCTACTACTTTCTTTGGAATCCATATCCTAGCACTTCGTTGTTGACTTTGGTGCTCAAAATGATTTGCTTTGTTATTTGATTGGTTGCTCTGATGTCGAAGATGTTTCAGTTGTTGAAGATATGCATCCCTTTGATCCTTTCTTATCCAAGCTTGTTTAGTGTATAGAATAGGGTATATTCTAATATGTACAGATTTTGAATTACTCAGAGGACTGGTCCCTCTTGTGCATGGTGCTTCACTCAGGTTGGCTTCAGATTGATTGACACTCTTGTGACTTGCTAGACTAGAAGATGGAACACAAGCAGGATTCAATGTGTCCTCACATGAAGTACTTGAGGAAGGGGTTTCTATAGTGCTATTGAACATACACTCATGATTGTGTTTATTAGAGTGAATTTTTGGCTCTATGCTTGCGGCTTTTATTGGTCGTTCATCTAGCAAACTGAATACTTCAGGATGTCCTATCTTGGCTGAGATGTATCCTAAAGCCAATTGAATGGTCACCTCATATTCGTAAATCCAGTCTTGACCTAACACTACCTCTTCGAGTAAATCCTGATCATGACACACTACTAGCTTCTGTTCCATAGTGTTGTTGCCAAGATGCAGAGGTAAGGTGTTTTCACCTATACATTGAGTAATTGTTCCTCCTATTCCTATCAACTGTGCCATTGATGGACGTAATTCCTCCTTGAGTTTCTGAGTCAAAGAAAGTTTGATACAGCTTATGGCGGCTCCTGTGTCAATGAGAGCATCCACTAAGTGGTACTCTGTTTTACCCGCTCCCAAATTCAAATATGGTTGTGTTCTCGGTGAACCTAGGTTTTTAGTGCTCTAAAATTAGCCATTGGGATGAGTTCTTCTCCTAGTCGATATCTCTCATCTCTCTCTCTCATCCACTCTTTCCGTTTCTTAATTCATTCTAGTGCTTCCTGTCTTGCTTCTTCTCGTATCCTTTCCTCCTCAATACGTCTATTCTTACCCTTGATTAATCGTGACATTATTTCTTTAGTCAACGGTTCTAGGTATTTTTTCACCCGATATCCACTGATATAGTTTGGTAATACATCCCCATCTAGGGTTGCTAAGCTGATGGCTCCACTTGTCGATATACGATTGATGATTAATGGGCCATATCCTCTCTTCTGCAACTTCTTAGCGTGTTGTTTCAAGGTATATACCAATACTAAATCTCCTTCCTTCGAATGTTTGTCCTTAATGTGAGCATCAAAGTAGGCTTTCTGTCGCCGTTTAGCAGCATAAATGCCTGCTACTGCTTGTAACCTAGTTTCGTGAAGCTTTTCTATTTGATCCAATTGAGCTGATAGTTCATGTCCCGTCCACTCGTAAGTAGTTGCTACTCTGAGAGTGGGAATTAAGAAATCAATTGGCAAAATAGCATTTTGTCCATATACTAAGTTAAAAGGAGTAGTGCCTATGGCGGTTTTGTAGGCTACACGAAATGCCCATAAAGCATGATGTAATTGCTTGTCCCAATCCGATCTACCATTGTTAACAATTTTTGTGAGAACTGTACACAAGATTTTATTCGAACTTTTGGCTTGTCCATTGGCTTGTGGGTGATAAGGAGCTGATTTCTTATGAATTACCAAGAATTCATTCAATAAGGCTTCTATAACTTCATTCACAAAGTGTGTACTCACAATTTCTATTGGTAGTCCAAATCTAGTGAAAACGTTCTCAAAGAGAAACTTGGCCGTAGTTCTTGCATCATTTTTCTTGGTTGCTTTGGCTTCTACCCATTTGGTCAGATAGTCTGTGGCTACAATTATATATTCGGCATGGGATCCTTTCGCTGGGGGGCTAATAGGTCCTATGAAGTCTATTCCCCATTTAGTAAAAGCTCTGGCACTCATCATGGGTCTCAGTGGCATCTCATCTCTTCTAATTGGATATTTTGTTCGTTGACAAGTATCACATCGTTGCACATACGTTAAGGCATCTTGATGTAGAGTTGGCCACCACATTCCAGCAAAGAGGATCATTTTTGCTGTTTTATCTGCAGAGAAATGCCCTCCTGTAGCTCCTGTATGTGCCATCTCTAAAACAACCAGATATTCGTCTTCATGAATGCACAATTGTAATTGATCATCTCTCCCTCGCTTGAAAAGTTGTTTTCCTATAATGGAATAATCCTTGCTCTGTTCTACAAGTGCACGTTTCCTTGCTATAGTGGCTCCTTCTAGGTATTCTTGGGTCTTTAAGAATTTTACCAGAGGCATGCTCCATCTTGGTGCTACTGTGGAGTAGCATAGAGTAGAGTTATCTTCTAGATTTTGTTCTTGACAGGTTTGGCAGGCTGATACATAGTTATGCGCATCCCTCTGCATGGTTGGCCAATATATGCCTAATCTCTTCAGGGTTTGCCATGTTCCGTTTGCATTCAAATGAGTTTTCCATTGATTCACATGTGCTTTCTTAAGACACATTTCCTGTTCCTCCTCTTCAACGCATCTCATTAGCAATCCACTTGAATCTTGGTGATACAAACTTCCTGCAATGATATGAAGGTTTTTAGTCTTCCAAAGGTCTTGGGTTTGGTTTGGTGTGATCCCATCTTTAGGTCCATGCGTGAGTATAGGGATCAACTTTTCTGCCCATTGGGGGCATACTTCCAAGTTAAAAAGGTATGTATCTGGTAGATCATCGCGTACTCCTATGGGTGGTTCTCCATGGGTCATTCTTGATAAGTGATCTGCTCTTATGTGGGTATTTCCTTTCTTGACTACTACCTCAAAGTCAAATTCCATTAGCAATAAAAACCATCGTACTAGCCTTCCTCTATTGCAAGGTTTATTGACTAAGTACAGTAGGACTTGATGATCAATGAAGAATTTGAATTTGTTTGCCAACAGGTAATGTCTGAACTTTTTCACTGCATACACCATCCCTAGGCCTTCTCTCTCAGTGGTGGTATAATTACGTTCTGCTTGATTTAATTGTCTATTGGCATAGGCTATAGGGTGGTCTAGCTTTCCTGTATCTACAGGTTGAGCTAAGATGCAACCAATGGCAAACTTGGAAGCATCCACATGAATGTGAAATGGCATATTCCAGTTAGGTACTCGAAGGATTGGTGCTGAACTCAATCGATTCTTTAACTCATTGAAGGCTCTCTCACATTCTTCGGTCCAATTAAATTGAGTCAAGAGTGCATATAGAGGTCTAGCAATTATGGCGTACATATGTATAAATCTTCGGTAGTATCCATAGTGTCCCATAAATGCTTGTACTTCTTTAGCAGTCTTTGGTCTTGGTAAATCCAGAATTACTTTGATTTTGTCTTCATCAGTTGAAATTCCATTTTTAGAGACAATATGTCCTAATATTTTTCGTTGTCGAACCATGAAGACACATTTTTCTGGGTTGAGGCACACTCGGTATTGTCGACACTTGGCAAAGATCTTTTCTAGTTCAGGGATGTGCTCTGATCGTATAGCTGAATAAGTACATAGATCGTCCACGTATACCTCCATACTTTTTCTTAGGAACTCTTTGAATACATGGCACATCAATCTTTGGAAGGTGGCTGGGGCATTAGTTAGACCAAAAGGCATGACTCTAAAGGCGTATACTCCCCATTCAGTTGCGAAAGCGGTTTTGTGTTGGTCCTCAGGAGCAATGGCTACCTGATTATACCCTAAAAAGCCATCCAAAAAACTATAAACTTCCTTCCTTGCCACTCTTTCCAACAGATGATCCGTAATGGGTAATGGGTAACTATCCCTTATGGTAGCGGCATTTACTTTCTTCAGATTGATGCACACTCTTAACTTCCCATTCTTTTTCGGTACAACCACCAAAGGTGACACCCATTCCGTGTGCTCAATCTCATATATGAATCCAGCCTCTAACAACTTATCTATCTCTTCCTTTATCTTTGCTGAATAGACATCATTATATGTATACGGTCTTTGTTTAGAAGGTTTGATTGGCATGATGTCAATCATTGAGGGAGAGTATCGGACCTCTTTGGAGTATGTGAACACCAACCAAAATGAGATCCCTATTTATTTGGATGGTTTAAACAGATCAGTGGCTAGGTTAAAGAAGGCTTCAGAGGCTTACATAGTGCCTAGACCAGCAGTCAAGTATGTAGGAGGATTTTACATGGACAAAAGAGATATCCAGTATGTTGTCACGAAACACCCAGAAAACATTAATGAACATGGGGAAGAAAACAATGCTTCAAACCTAAATGGGGAAGGGAATGAAGAGCGAGTAACTACACCTAGAGGGAGATCTACTATTGCTAGGGTTTGGAGAGGAGACCTGTTGGAAGGAGTGATTTTGAAGGAGCATTTTTGATGAAAAAATTAGTAAAAAGTCAAAAAAAATTGTAAAATATTTATGCAATGATTGTAAAAATAAGGAAGAGTCTTCCTTATGTGGTTGAGGATCTTATGTAATTTTTGTAGAATTTTTAGAAACTCTTAGATAGCATTTTTTTAGAAAATAAGAGAAAAAGACCTAATTTCAAGTGTGAAAAGGGACACTTGAAAATGTATATAAGTCAATTTTCTCTATTTTGGAGAGGTTGGTTAGCCATTTGCTCAAGCTATCAATAGAGAAGAAAGAGTTTCTGCAAAATCGTGTTTTCTCCTGTTGAGTGTATTTCTTTTGATGTATGAGCTTGTCTCTTGCTTAATCATGGAGATTTGTGAGTTATACTTGTGTATTACTGAGTAAGTTGCATGAAGAGAGAGACCTATTGCTGTAATTGAGTGGAAAGGACTGAAGGAAGTTCCAAAATTGTGAAAATCATCTGTTGGTACAGAATCGCGATTGTCTCGTCATGGTGATACAGGTGATATTTTTCAGTTTTGAGTTCATATTTGTATTCTGCTAATGAAATGGCATGGTTTTGACACAAAGAACATGGAAAATGATGGAGATTTGCCTTAGTTATGGTAAACTCAAGATTTTCTCTTCATCTTCAATTTCTCTCAGCAATCCAGCCATCAATCTCTTATTTCCTTGAATCTATTATCTTGAAGGGGCTGTGGTCTTGTGGATATTCCTAGGATTGACAAAATAAAGATGATTTGTTGATTCTTTGTTACTTCATGATTGGAGAGGACAACTTGGAGTCCAAAACAAAACATTTTTTGGCGCCGTTGCCGGGGAACATTCCAAGAACTTCTTTGAAGTTGGACCTTTGCTGGATCTTCAGTTGATGATGGTAAACAAGGTAAAGCTCATCAATAAAGAAAAGTGCACATGAATAGGTAGATATCATTGTTTGTCTTTAGGGAAGAAGAAAGCAATGGATGTCTTGTAGAAGTGGAAGTGCTGAAATTTTTGTAGATTGATAGTTGCTCATCATTTTGGTGAAGTAAAAGTGCAAGTGTGTGGAGGATTTGAGCCAAAAAGCTGAAGATGGAGGTAACTTGAATCTATTCTTGCATTTCTAGATTTCTTTTTGCCCAAGTACTAGACACCATGGGTGATCTTGGGAAGATAACATGGTGATACTAAGGAAAGGACAGTTAAAGTAGCTAGATGTGGGAATGAGGGATTCAGTTGTTGACCAAGTCTGAGCATTAAATCTTGAGTTGTGCTGCATTTTGAAAAAAATCATATGATTGAGTTTATCTTTACAAAAATTGATTGCCTTTCATAACACTTTTTCATTGGAGAACCTTTCTTTGATACTTTAGTGATAGCTCAGGACATAGAAACTCATAACCAATCAAGAACCATAGGATCAGTTGATTTCCAAAACCAGAAACCCTAAGTAAAGTGTTCACCTTTATTTTTAGGGCAAAAATACCAAACAAATTCACAAAACTCATAAAAAACAATCAAACAAATTTCCTTTCTTGATAAGAAGTTGAAGTGAGGTGTTGTGGTTAGGAGTGATTGTGAAAAACTGGAAAAGAAAGCAAAAAATGATCAAAAAATCAGGAAATTGAAAAACACGATTCTCTGCACAGAATCGCGATTTTCTGAAAAAAGTAATTGATTTTGAAATAACAGTGTAAGTGAAGGTTGAATTGAAGTGGTTGAAGGATTTTGAAGGTAATCAAGAAGAAAAAGCTACTCAAAGTGGCATAAATTCAAAAATAGAGAAAAACACGATTTTCTGCACAAAGTCGCGATTTTCTGAGGGAGATTGTGATTTTGGTGCAAAAAATTCAGGAGTAAAGTCAATTACAAAGAAAATAAGAAATTGAAGCAAAACAAAGAGAAAGAAAGCTTAAAAAACAAAAAATTATCAAAAAAACCAGAAAATTGAAAAACACGATTCTCTGCACAGAATCGCGATTTTCTATAAAAAAGTGTTGTTTTGGAAAAACTTTTCAGATGACTCATGAATTGAAGTTGTGAAGGATATTGAGAGAAGGCAAGGACAAAGAATACTCAAAATTTGCACAAAAAAAAAAAAAAAAAAAAAAAAAAGATCTGCAGAAAAAACACGATTCTCTACACAAAATCGCGATTTTCTGTAAAGAAAATTTTTTGGAATATGTGGTAAATTTGGGTACTTGACATAAGAAAGTGTAGAGGGAGTCATAAAGATTGAGTAAGTGAAGTCAAAGAAGTGAAAGAGTGTGAAAAACTGAAATTTGATCAAAATCGCGACTTTCTGAGTACAAAATCGTGATTTTTTTTGAGCACTATATAAACAGATAATTGAAGGAAAAATTCATTTGAGTGAGAGTGAGGGAGAGAGAGAGTGTGCAGAAGCAACAAAATCGCGACTTTCAGCTACAAGCAAGCTTTGGAGATTTTTTCAACTTGGCAAGCAAGGTAAAAAGTCTAGTAGCATTTTGAGTACATATTTTTTGCATAAAAGTGAGTAAATAACACAAAAAAGTAGGAAAATAGTAAAATCACGAAATCGCGATTTCCTGTTTTTGTTGGTTTTCAGTAAGAAAAAAATGTGTGTCAAGAAATTTCTTTCATTGCATGTTAAAAATTTGATAAGGCGATTCTATAGGTGAAAGAATATTGAAAAAATCAATAAGTTGAAACTCTGCCAAAAATTGGACAAAATCGCGATTCTGAGTTTTACTCAAAATCGCGATTCTGTGAAAAAGTGCCAACAAAATCGCGATTCCCAGAACGCGATTTTCATAAGAAAATCGTGTTTTTAACAATCTGTGAGCAATCACGATTGTCTGGGAACAAAATCGTGGAAAAACGCGATTTTGACACAAAATCGTGAACAACACGATTTTCACTCAAAATCGTGGAAAACTCGATTTTGAACACAAAATCGTGAAAAACACGATTTTCAACAGAAAATCGTGGAAAA
This sequence comes from Ceratopteris richardii, assembly GCA_020310875.1. Lineage (NCBI taxonomy): Eukaryota > Viridiplantae > Streptophyta > Polypodiopsida > Polypodiales > Pteridaceae > Ceratopteris > Ceratopteris richardii. The sequence continues at coordinate 114,722,114 of CM035419.1, read as the reverse complement.
CTCACAAGTAGGTGGAAAATCGTGAAAAACACGATTTTCAACAGAAAATCGTGGAAAACTCACAAGTAGGTAGAAAATCGTGAAAAACACGATTTTCAACAGAAAATCGTGAAAAACTCACAAGTAGACAGAAAATCGTGAAAAACACGATTTTCACTCAAAATCGTGGAAAACTCGATTTTGAACACAAAATCGTGAAAAACACGATTTTCAACAGAAAATCGTGGAAAACCCACAAGTAGACAGAAAATCGTGAAAAACACGATTTTCAACAGAAAATTGTGAAAAACTCACAAGTAAGTAGAAAATCGTGAAAAACACGATTTTCAACAGAAAAATTGTAAAAAACTCACAGGTAGGCACAAAATCGTGAAAAAACCTAAATCCAACAGAAAATCGTGAAAAAATCCAAATGCATCATAAAATCGTGAAAAACACGATTTTCATCTGAAAATCGTGAAAAAACACTACTGGCAGTAGAAAATCGTGAAAAACCCTAATTTCATTAGAAAGTGGTGAAAAGCACAAAACATAGAAAGAAAATTAAAACACACACAATTTTGGACAGAAAATTGTGGAAAACCAATACATTGGTGAGGAAACTGTGACAAACACTCCTTTGAGTATTAGAAATTTGTCAAAAATAGTTGAATGATACTAAGGTCTGGAAATAAAATAAATTCACTTTCTAAGCAAGACCTAACAAGGAAGGAAAAAGAGCCAGGAAGTAATAAAAGATCAGAAAGAAGTATAAGACAAGAGAATAACATGGAAAACCTAAATGAAACAAATGAGTCAATAGAAACTGGGGATTTTAGAAACATCCTTAAGTACATGTATACAAATAGGTTTGGAACCTATGTATACCAAGATGGAATGCATAAATTCCTAATTAGACTGAGAAATTTAGAAATTCCCCTGAATATAACTCCAGTAGCCCAATTCAAAGATGGAAGATATGAAGACAGGCAAGGATGTGTATACATCTTCTCTCAGGACCCAGAAAATTCAAATGATCTAGGGCAATGTGCTGACAAAGGACCTTGGGAACATAACATGGGACAACCAGACATACCTAGACCAAATGAAAACTACACTAATAATGAGCAAAATTATGGGAGAAGGACACATGCTTCACCAAATCCCTTTGACAGAGAACCAGAAGGAAACAATGACTTCCCACTCAGAAGAAGACCTCATTGGCAACCTCAGGGTAGGATGCTTAGACCATATCAAGTAGCCAAATGCATGAAGAACCAATATGAAGGGTATTCAGATCCTCATGCTCATGCTGCAGAATTTAGACAACTGATTAGAGCAGAGGAAGTAGAAGATTACAAGGTACAATTTGAAGCATTTGGTCTAACCCTAACAGGGCCAGCCTTATCATGGTTCATTCCTTTGAGAAAAGAAATGTACCTAGACATTGAATCTTTCTTAGAAGCTTTCATTGGTGAATTCTCTAAGACTGGAATCAAACATAGTACAGCCACATTGATACACAGCTTCAAACAACAAAAGGAGGAGAATGTTAGGGAAGCAGCCAGAAGGTTTAAACAGTACATTGATAGATGCCCAAGAGAAGAAGTACCTTCCATGGCAAAACAAGTATCCTTATTCATTGAAGGATTGAAAAGTGCCCAATTAAGGACCCTAGTGTACTATAGGAGATGTCCTGATTTAGCAAAAGAAGCAATAGATTTGGAGGACAACAGAGGTCAAGATTTGTTAGCATTTGATCAACCCAGAGCTTATGAAGACAAAATTCCTCCAGCAGAAGAGTTGGCCCAGGCTATTGCTAAAGCCCTAGAGGTAAACACTAAAACTAATCTGATAAACTCTAGGATAAACACAAACAAGAAATGTTATATTTGTGGAGAAAATCATCTGGCACAACAATGCCCTTATCAGAAACCACAACACCTACAAGATAGGAAGACACTCAAGTATTGTACACTAGAGAGAAAATGGACAAACCATACCAGGGAGGATTGCTTCTATAACAAACAACCTGTCAAGGAAAGAGACTATATGGCTCAAAGGGAATCAGGTTATACTGAGCAACCAAGACCAGTATTGGGACAACAACCTCCCATTCCAACCAATGTGGTACCAGTCAAATATACACCCATTGACGAAGGAAATTCAAGATTCAGATCACCTTATAAGGAAGAGTATCAATGGAGTGAGGACATCAGGAAGAATGGGAAGACTATGAAATAAGGGAACCTGAGCTTAAAGCCCTAGATCTGGGAAATGGAAAAATTGAAATGGACACAGCAACATTCATGTACATTACTAACAACTACATGTCCAATCAAAAACCTCAATTCAAAGGGGGACCAAAGATAACATGTTATAGGTGTGGGGGAGAGCATTTTATTAGAGATTGTCCACAACCTCCAACATTCAGAATAGAGGGAGCATATTGTAAGGATTGTGGTAGAGAACATCTGATCAAGGACTGTCCAAAAAATCCCCAAAAACAACAGAACACACCTAATAACATACCTTTAAAACAGTCAAAATTATGGAACAAGAGGAATTGAGTGACAATGATCAAATTGAACTTAATGTTATAACAAGGGCACAAGCCAAACAACAAGGAACAATTAAAGAGCAAAATGAGGGTTCCACATCAAAAGGAAAGAAAAATAGACAAAGAGGGAAATGGGAAAAGAAAAGAAAAGTGGGCAAAAGTCTGGAAGAAGACAATCAGGAACAAACAAATTCAAAACATACTTCTCCTCAAAAGACCCAGAATCTGTCTGAATTAGGAAATTCTCAGAGCCTAGACACCCTAATCAAAGCCTATAAAGGAAGGATTCAAGAGGGACCAAGCCCTGCAGATCATGCAATGGCTTATCCCATACCAGATTTAGAGCATGAAAGGATGCTAAAATGCAAACAAATTTTCCAGGAAACACAACTCAGATTAGGGGAAGAAGACAGCTCTCGGAGAACATTTGAACAGCATGAGAAAACAAAAACCAAGGAAAATGATAAAGAAGGAAATTCACACATAACATTCCAAATGAGTTTAGGTGAACATTGCAGTATTACATGTCATACAACATGGGAAAATTTGCTGAAACAAAATCCTCATATACAAAACAAGATGAACAAAGAAGAAACAATATCTGAAAACCTTCATTCACCAACACAAGAATTAGAGGAACTATGGTATATTCCTATTGACAAAATAGGAGGATATTGTGAAGGAGAAGAAGGGAATTCAACCTTAAAATTACAATATGAAAAACATTCAGCAAAAGCCATTTTGGATAGTGGATCAGGAGTGGCTATAATGACTAAACAAACCTGGGAGAAATGGGGAAGAAAGGAATTATTACCCACTAAAATGAAATTACAACTTGCAGATGGACATATAGAAAAGCCCCTAGGAATTTGGGAAAAAGTGATTGTGGACATATGTGGCATAGAAATAGAGCATACTTTTGCTATAGTAGAATTTCCACAATCCACATCTTATGAAATTATCCTAGGAAGACCCTTCATGAGACAAATGCAAATTGTACAAGATTGGGGTAATGATTGTTTATATCTTCAGAACCAGGGGAGAATAACAAGAGTAAACTTAAGAAATGGCCACTATTGTGACATATCTCCTAGAGAATGGTATAAAATACATCAAAATCAACCAGAAAGTGAAGAATCAGAGAGGGAGGATCAGGAAGAAGGGGAATCAGCAGTTTGGAAGTGTAACATATTAAGAAACATCACAAATAGGAAAAGGAAGTTAAGGAGAGAAGATTGTGTGGAAGAAAGACAAATACAAGATGAAAATTATGTGCCTCAACAATTCAAAGATGAAGAGTTTGAGCCTTATGGATGGAATCAAATCTTAGCTACCATGGATTTGGCCAGTGAGGAATATGTGGGAATGGAATTTCAAAATGAGGAAGGATTTGACATCTTCCACATTGGCATACACATGATAGGAGTATCACAAAGAGAAGAGGATCAAAATCAAGAAATGATATTAACAGAAGGAAAATCACAATATTTGGAAACAGTAAAAGCTGAGGATGCAATCAAAGATAAAATCTCAGGCAAATACAAGGAACATAAACACAAAGAAACAGAAAGAGACCAGGAAAAGGAAAAGAAAGAGAAAGAGATAAACAGAGATCAATACTTTGATGTACCAGCAAACTTTAAAACTTATGAAGTAGAAGACAGACTACTTCTGAGAATGAAACCAAAAAGAGAGAAGAAGAAAGGGGAAGCATATGATAACGAAGAACAAACAAAGAAAATTGTAATTACACAGGAAGAAGGGGAAGAGAGACAAATAGTAATAGCTGATGACATGACATCACAAGAAGAAGAAGCATTAAGGAACCTAGCAAAGAACTATAGGGATGTATTTGCTTACAGTTATAAAGATTTGAAAGGAATTGATCCAAAAATTTGTGAGCATAAGATCCCTATGACACCTGATGCAAAACCAAGCAAACAGAGACATTATACATTTAATGACAAATACTCTGCCAAAATAAAGGAAGAAATTGACAAGTTGTTGGCTGCTAATTTCATTTATGAAATAGAGTACACTGAATGGATATCACCTATAGTTGTGGTACCAAAAAAGAACGGGAAACTTAGGGTATGCATTAACTTGAAGAAAGTAAATGCAGCAACTATAAGGGATAGTTATCCACTGCCAATAACAGATCATCTTCTTGAGAGAGTTGCAGGAAAGGAAGTCTATAGTTTTCTAGATGGCTTCTCAGGATACAATCAAGTACCTATAGCCTTAGAGGACCAACATAAGACTGCCTTTTCTACAGAATGGGGGGTTTATGCTTTTAGGGTTATGCCCTTTGGATTGACCAATGCCCCAGCAACTTTTCAAAGGTTGATGTGTCATATTTTCAAAGAATTCCTGAGAAATGTGATGGAAATCTATGTAGATGACTTATGCACTTTTTCTTTAAAAAGACAAGATCATTTACAAGATTTGGAAAGAATATTCAGGAAGTGCAGGACATATAGAGTATGCCTAAACCCAGAAAAGTGTGTATTCTATGTCAGACAAGGAAGAATGTTGGGTCACATAGTGTCAAAAAATGGAATTTCTACTGATGAGAAAAAAATAAAAGCCATAATAGAGCTTCCTAGACCAACAAATGTGAAGGAACTCCAAACTTTTATGGGACATTGTGGGTACTATAGAAAATTTGTATACAAATTTGCTGATATAGCCAAGCCCTTATATGCCCTCATCACAAAGTTTGAGTGGACTGAAGAATGTGACCAAGCATTTGAAACATTAAAAACTTGTTTGGTGACAGCACCAATCTTGAAAACACCTCAGTGGGATAAAATCTTTCATGTACATGTCGATGCTTCAAATTATGCTCTGGGATGTGTGTTAGCACAACCTATAGAAGGAAGCAAATTAGATTTCCCAGTAGCATATGCAAGTAGACAATTAAACATTGCAGAAAAAAACTACACAACTACTGAGAGAGAAGGGTTGGGAATGATCTTTGCTGTTAAAAAATACAGACATTATCTATTGGCCAACAAGTTTAAATTCTTTGTGGATCACCAAGCTCTCCTCTATTTAGTAAATAAACCATGTCATACAGGAAGAATAGTAAGATGGTTTCTTTTACTAATGGAATTTGAGTTTGAGGTGGTGGTTAGACAAGGAAAAACACACTTGAGAGCAGATCATTTATCAAGAATTCAGTCAAAAGAACCTAGTTCACCTATAGATGATGATTTGCCAGATACATACTTATTCAAGGTGGAAAGTGTTCCTGAATGGTCGATGTCATTAATTCCTTTGCTAACCATGGGACCTTGTAGGTCATTAGCAAATAATACACATCTGGTGTTACAAAGCAGGAATTTCATGTTGTTAGCTGGACATTTGTATCACCTCAATCAGTCAGGTATACTGGAATATTGTACTCCAGAAGAAGAGCAACATGAATATGTAAGAAAAGCTCATTGCTGGAATCCATGTACTCATGCTTCTACAATTGTCACTCTTAGTAACCTTAATAGGATGGGAGTACATTGGCCAAATAAGATTCAAGACGTGGAGAGATATATTGATAATTGTCAAAAATGTCAAACATGGCAGAAAGCAGAATTAATAACTCTATATTGGTTTCAGAAAAACCCTGATTGGAGTGAAAATATTGTTGAGAAGTTGAAGAGAAAGGAGAAAGGGGAACAAGTAATAGCTGGTGCTGATTCAAGAAATCTACAAGTAATCTCAGAGGAATATCAACTCATAGGAGAACAATTATACAAGAGAGGAATGGATGGATATCTGAGAATCTGTGTTCCAGAAGAAAAGTATTTAGAGATGTTGGAAATGGCACACTCAGGAGTAGTTGGAGGACATTTCTCAAGTGATAGAACAGCCAAACTCATCTTATATTCTGGCTTTTGGTGGCCAACCCTATTTCCCGATGCTAGAACTTATGTAAAAAGATGTGATGTCTGTCAAAGGGTAAGCCAACCAAACAAAAGAGATAACATGCCATTAATTCCTTTAATTTCAGCCAGAGCTTTTAGTAAATGGGGATTGGACTTTATTGGACCAATACATCCTCCAGCCAGACAATCTCATGCAGAATACATATTAGTAGCTACAGATTATTTGACAAAATGGGCTGAGGCCAAAGCTACTAAAAGAAATGATGCTCACACCACTGCTAGATTTTTGTATGAAAACATTATCACTAGATTTGGACTACCAATTGAATTGGTAAGTGATAGGGGGACTCATTTTTTGAATCAGATCATAGAAAACATGACTAATTATTTCATGATTAGTCACAATAAGTCAGCCCCATATCACCCACAAGCCAATGGGTTAGCAGAAAGTACTAATAAAGTACTTTGCAATGTATTGACCAAATTAGTCAACACAAATAGAAATGACTGGGATTATCAACTGAATCATGTTCTTTGGGCTTATAGAGTGGCATACAAAACAGCTTTAGGGACCACACCATTCAATTTGGTGTATGGCCAGAATGCAGTTTTACCCATGGAATTTCTTATTCCAACACTGAAGGTGGGTAGCCAATACAATTGGACAGGACATGAATTATCTGAGAGAGTCATAGACTTAGAAAAACTGGGAGCATCGAGACTCCAAGCAGTGATGAGTATATACACAAACAAGAAAAGACAAAAAGCTTATCATGATGTTCACATAAAAGACAAAGATCTACAAGAAGGAGACCTGGTCTTAGCTTACACAATCAAAGAACATCAGAAAAAGTTTCAGAAAAAAGGTCATGGGCCATATATCATACATCAGATAAGCAAAAGTGGAGCTATTCAGTTAGCCAATATTGATGGGGAAATCATGCCAAATTTCATAAGTGGATGTAGAGTGAAGAGGTATGAGTGCCCATTAACTACTGAGGAATGGAGAAGATTGCAAAAGGCTCAAAATAGGAAAAAAGAGGAAGAAAGTGTTAGAAAGGAGGCTCAACTGGAAGCCAAAGAGAGAATTAGGAAATTGAAACAAGTGTGCTTATGTGAAAACACTCTAAAACAAAAAGAGCATTTGCCTTTGATTATGATGAATTACCAGAATGAAGACATAAGGGTTTTGATAGATTCGGGAGCTCAAGTGAATCTAATTAGCTCAGCCTTGATCAATAAGTTTAATCTTAAGAGAGCTGAAAGCAGAATTCTGATCAAAACTCTGGGAGGGAAAAGAATTCAAAGTATATATTCACTTTCTATTAAAGTTAAATTTAATAATGAATATATGGAGATAGATTGTGAAGAGTGGCCAGACCATTTAATGACTGAAAAGCTGATTTTAGGGCAGCCATGGCTCAAACAAGGTAAAGTCATCTTAAATTTTGAAAAAATGAAGCTTAATTTGACCATCAAGGACAAAAAGTTTTTAATGTTCTTTCTGAGTAATGAAGAGCAGGTAGTCCATATGGATGTTCATGACCCACATCTCGAAGGATTTGCTTTCTCAATGAAGGACAGGAATATTTTGACAATACAAAGTGATCAAGCTTCATACACTCAAGATCAGCAAAAGACTGAAGAGGTAAAGGTTGAGGAGGAGACAAAACAGAGAAAACTATTATTGCCAAAGTTGCAATATCAACAAAACAGAACAAAAAGAATATGGAAACAGGTCATGCACAGTTATGGCTCACCAGAACAGGAAATTAAAACAAAATGGATATGGAAGCCAAAAAATGACAAAAAATGTTCATCCACAGAGCATGGATATTTCCATAACAGAAGGACAGATGGAGTAAAATATTACTGGGTAAAAAAATCAGAATTAGGTCAATGGAAGAGAGATAATCCACAATGGACCTATTCTTGGAATTTTGGAAAGGACAAAGAAATATGTCCTTCTTTCCCCTTAGAAGAAAATTAGGAGGGGAAGGAAAGAAGGCAGAAAAAAAAAAAAAAAAAAATATATATATATATATATATATATATATATATATATATATATATATATTTTATTTTCTTGATTTTATTTCTAAAAATAAAAGAACACGAAGCAAGATATAGGGAGGGAAAGAGTAATTTATTATGGAAAAAAGTTGTTTTGTCTTATTGATTTTTAATTTTTTGTGATCATTTTTCTTTTTTACCATTACTTTTTCAAGTTTCTTCATTAATCATCTTTTCTAGCATCATCCTTTTAATTGAGGAATTGTTTTTTGGGTAAAGAAGTGACAATTGGAGAGAGCACAATAGATGTCTTGCTACACCTGTGTTGCTCACTTAAAATTGAGTCTCTTGAAAAAAAGCAAAAATTGCTGGGAACTTGTCTTTCATATTTTTTATATGTCAAGTAACATTCCAGAATAATATAGTATTTTCTTATGAAATCTTGTGACTCATGTGGGTGGAGTATTTTCTTTTCTGTTATATATAAATTCAGGATGGTGAATACAAAGGAGTTGGCAATCCACGACTTCAAAGCTGATTCAGTGACTTTGTCCAGAGGACACTGGTTTTTGGACAGTGATGCAGCAGAAGAACAAGTGGACTTAGAATCCGATGAAGACCAAGAAATCCCAGAAGCTGAAAAAATAGCAAAAGAACTTAAAGAAATTCTGGGAGTGATAGGACAGCATATCTTCACAGTTGCAGTAGGAGGATATAAGTACACCATGCTGTGTCAAGAATTCTACAGGTTTCAGAAAACTTCTGTCAACCTCAAAAGATGGAAAGCTGTGGGATTGCACAAGCTCTTAGAAGAACCTATTTTCTTTATTGACTTTGAAAGAGTGGCACAAGTGATGGGAAGCTTAGAGGAAGTGGGAAAAGGCAATGATGCCTACTTCAGATGTAAAGTGAAGAATAAAGACAATCAGGAGGCAGGGATAGTCATCAAAGCAGAACATATCAGAGCCGCCTTACAGTTCTATCCCATGGGCACTAAACTGGATCAAAGTTTTGTCAAGAAAAATAAGGAGACTTACACGGGATATGTAAAGTTCACTGACTTCAAGGGAAAAGAAAATGAAGAATATGCTATAAGAATGTTCTTGCAGTTCTTTTGTTTTCCTAAACTGCCTAGATACACCATGCCTCACAAATCAGTAACTCTGCTGATGTTCAATAACAAAGATAGAACCAAGCCATTTGGGGTGATGGATGTCTCACCTTACATCCATGAACAGCTGAAGGAAGCAGCAAAGCACTGGGAGCAGAAAAAATTCATGAATGGAGCCCAGTTTTTGACAAAAATCATTTATCATGTTCTAGGTATGGAAGAACAATTAAAGCTAGCTCCTGAGGCTCAGTACTTCAGAAATTTGATGTCAGGAATCAAAAGTCCCCCAAAGAAGGCACTTGGAAGAGAATCAGAAGGACAAACTCGCATGAGGGGAACAGGCATGAAGAGAAAAGTAATATCTGAGGAAGTGGTTCCAGTGAAGAAAAGAAGGTTGGACCCCAGAAAAGTAGAGTTAGAACAGGCGGAAGAGACAAGAGAGGAACAGGTGGCAGCACAGAAAAAGGTGCAATCCTCCAGTGAACCTCATCCTCCGCAGACAAGCAAAGAACAACTTTACACTTATCTCACTCAAGGAAACAGCACAAGAGCCATATACGAGGCACAATATCAGAAAATGCTGGAAGATTTTTCATGTAAAGCTACTGATTGGATCCAAGAAGAGGTGGAGCACTATGAAGCATTGCATGAAGAAATGATGGCAGCAGAAACTGAGGAGATATTTGTGAAGAAGGAGGTAGAATTGCTGGCATACTTCAAGGAGTTGCAAGGACCTCCAGAGGCCAGAACTACGGTGATAGTGAAAAAGAAGATGCCAAGGAAACCTGTTCAAAAGAAGAAGATGATAAAGAAAGGGAAAGGAAAGATGGCAGATGAACCTGTGATAAAAGAAAGGAGACAGGTAATTACCAAAGAAACACAAAAGCTAACCTCAGAGATGGAAGTGTCAAAGCCTATAGAACAAGAAGTGGGAGGATCTTCACGATTCTCATCTGATTCAGATAGCGACATTGAGAGTTTTTTGCTAAAAAGTTTAAATTTGTCAATACCCAACACTCCCAATATAGCTGTACAGGCTGTGGAAAAAGTGAAAACACCTGAGGATTCAAGTAATAAACCTCAAGAGAAGCAGACACAGGAGGAAATAGTTCCACAGATGAGTGCTGAAGAAAAAAGGAGGCAGTTAAAAGGAAAGGCAAAGATGACAGAAGAGGAAGACCAGAAGAGAAATGAAGATAGTGCTGGAATAATGAATGTTGACAAAAATTCAATATGGACCAACCCATCACAGACACAGTTCGAATTAAATGCAAGATTGACTGCAAGTTTGGAGGAACTAGCAAAGAAAGTATTCGGCAGTGTACTTAGCTCAAATAATCAGCAGAAGGATGCATCCAAAGAACAGGAAAGCAAGGAGTTAGAATCAGAAAAGAATACTCAAGAGGTCTTGGGACAAGTAGTAGAAGAAGGAATTGTTCAAAGTATAAAGGATGTGCTGCAGGATATAAAAAGCAGTGAGGAATTTACATCTAAGAATGATCAAGAACAGGAGGTGGAAGCAGATTTTATGGACATGGAGGAGCAAGATCAGGAATGCATAAAAGAGAAAAGTAATGACCAGGTTGCTGGTACAAAAGAAATTGAATCAGTAGAAGTTCAGGAAAAGCAGGAACAGGAAGACCAACTCAGAAAAGTTCAACAAATTCTTGTTGAAAAAGACTCAAATAAAAGTCAGGAAACCCTAACACAAGAGAAGGAGATACTAATTAAAGGAGACCAGCTCTTAACAGAAAAGCAACAAGTATTGGAAGACAAGAAGCCAATAGAAAAGAAGAAAGCTTCAGATTTCTCAGAGCAGAAGAGTGCAAATGACAGAGCACTAGTTTATGAAGAGGATGATAACAATCAGGATACAGAGAACTATGATCACAGTGATGAAGAACAAGACATGCAGGACATAGAAGATGAAACAGCAGTAGAAGAAGATGATGAGAATAAAGAAGATAAGCAAATTGAAGTTAGACAGACAGAAATAGAAGTAGGGTTGGAAAGAATACCCAAAAATATAAGATCAGCTTGTCAAATGATTATGAGCAACATTGAACAATTCAGACCATCGAGCAGAAATATGATCATATCAGGAATGGTGGCTGAATCAGAATTTGAAAAAGGCAGTTTAATTATCAAAGAACACAAGAAAGAAAAAGAGCAGATGACAGAGCAATTAAGGTTGATAAAGGAAAGGAATGAAGAATATCTCAATAGAATCATTGCTTTGGAAGAAGCTGAGGTTCAGAAGCGGAATAGAATACAATATTTGGAAGAAAAGAGTGTAAAGTTATCAGAACAGAATGCCAAAATGGATATGGAATTAAAAACCATTGGAGGAAGATACAGAACTTTACAAACATCTTATCAAATTCTGACTAGAGCACATGAAGAGATTAATAAAGTGCTGTTAGAAGAAGGTCAACTACAGGGTGGAAGCAAATCTGTTCAATTGACAGAGGAGGAAAAGGAAGAGCTGCATAAAGAAATTCAAAGACTTCAAACAGAATTAAAAGAGGCCAAAGAAATGGAGAAACAGGCAAATACTCATGCTGCCACATCAATGAGAGGATATCATCAATTACATTTGGAGGTAGAGAAGGAAAGAAGTGAATGGCAAGCAAAGATGGAGGAAGAAAGAAATGAGTGGAGGAAGGAAAAGGAGTTATGGGCAGCTCAGAACAAAAGTTCAATGATGACTATAGAAGAATTACAGAAACAGTTGGAGAAATCAAAAGTTCCAGAAGAAATTCAAGATCAAGTACAGGCAGAAGATACAGACAACAGGGAATATGAAACAGGGGATTTTGACAGGGAACAAGAGAACAAGGAATCAGCAGCTAAAGAAACAGAGGAAGAATCTTCTGAAGATTTTGTACAGAAGCTATTGACCAATAGAGAGGCAAGAATGGGTTTTATCAGACAAATGCATGATGAATATGAAGATCAAATAGTTACCTTTGCTCTGAATAAAGGCATTAACCCAGATCAGCATCATTGGGCTGCAGATGGATTGGGAATACCTTTCTGCATGATTTTGGAGAGTATAAAGAATTATCAATTAGCCAGAGTAGGGCTATCTCCGAACAAATACCTTGAGTATGAAGAAGATATTAATGTCACGAAAGAGTTATTTGAAAGAGCAAATCCTAAATGGAGGAATAAGTGGTTGGATGCCAATAAGGAGTGCAGGAAAATCTGGAAAGAGGCACCTTTGAATTTAAAGATAAACCCAGCCTATTGTCCAGTTGCCAGAAGAAGAGAATGGATTGTTTTTTGGGAAAGGAGGAAAACAGGGCAGATTCCAGCAAAATGGCTGAATTTCCCAAAAATAGCAGGTCCAAAGGCAGGCACTTGGCCTACAAAAAATTACATGGTGAATACTGCTGAGTCAGTTTTAACGACATATAAAGATGTTAATGATCCAGCCTGTATATTACTTGTCAGAATAATGAGATTGATTCTAGCTTGTATAGAGACCTACACCGATACAGATATCAGAATTTTGAACTACATAGGTTTTAATTCGCCAACCGATGCTCTTTTGTTTGATTTAAGTGAGACACCAGACAGGATCTGCTTAATGGCCTACTACAGCAGAATTATATTTTTGGGTAGCCATTACTTACAGATTTTTGAGGATGCTTTTGATTATGGATTTTTTGAGAGGGAGTCAGAGATTTTTGGAAACCTATTAGTTGTTACAAAATCAAGACTTACTGCCTATGAAGTTGCCTACACAGAATATTTGAAGAAGGATGTTATAGACAAGCCTGAAGCTGCAGTACAATGGAGGAAAGCTTTATTTGAAATGGTCAATAATTTGAATGTCACAGAAAGGAAGAGCCATGATTTGGTGTCACAGGTGTATCAAAGGAAGAAGAAATAAAGCTGAGCTCACATAAAGAAAATCTTTCGTCAGGAGCCGAAAGGCTTAGGAGGGGAAGGATGTTGGAAGGAGTGATTTTGAAGGAGCATTTTTGATGAAAAAATTAGTAAAAAGTCAAAAAAAATTGTAAAATATTTATGCAATGATTGTAAAAATAAGGAAGAGTCTTCCTTATGTGGTTGAGGATCTTATGTAATTTTTGTAGAATTTTTAGAAACTCTTAGATAGCATTTTTTTAGAAAATAAGAGAAAAAGACCTAATTTCAAGTGTGAAAAGGGACACTTGAAAATGTATATAAGTCAATTTTCTCTATTTTGGAGAGGTTGGTTAGCCATTTGCTCAAGCTATCAATAGAGAAGAAAGAGTTTCTGCAAAATCGTGTTTTCTCCTGTTGAGTGTATTTCTTTTGATGTATGAGCTTGTCTCTTGCTTAATCATGGAGATTTGTGAGTTATACTTGTGTATTACTGAGTAAGTTGCATGAAGAGAGAGACCTATTGCTGTAATTGAGTGGAAAGGACTGAAGGAAGTTCCAAAATTGTGAAAATCGTCTGTTGGTACAGAATCGCGATTGTCTCGTCATGGTGATACAGGTGATATTTTTCAGTTTTGAGTTCATATTTGTATTCTGCTAATGAAATGGCATGGTTTTGACACAAAGAACATGGAAAATGATGGAGATTTGCCTTAGTTATGGTAAACTCAAGATTTTCTCTTCATCTTCAATTTCTCTCAGCAATCCAGCCATCAATCTCTTATTTCCTTGAATCTATTATCTTGAAGGGGCTGTGGTCTTGTGGATATTCCTAGGATTGACAAAATAAAGATGATTTGTTGATTCTTTGTTACTTCATGATTGGAGAGGACAACTTGGAGTCCAAAACAAAACAAGACCTGATTCCTCAAGATGACTCCCTAATAGATGTATACTTGATCAATGGAATGGAGCCTCTTCTTAGAGCACATTCTTCAATATGGGAAGCTGCCCCTAATCCTGTCACCATCTATGAGTTACAAGATCCTGATTTCCCCACCATCATCACATATTTGGATAAGAATCAGAGAAGATATTGGCCCTTAACGGAATTAGAAAGAGCCGAGTTGAAATATTAGAATATTCCAGTGTTTCCCCCTAGGGACCAAGCCACTACTTCACAAAACCCACTTGGGACGTCTCAGAATGATTCATATCAACAGTCGGGGCAAACACAACAAACACAACAAACACAACAAACACAACAAACCCAAATCCCGGTTAGACCACATGTGTAGTTTGCAATGCCTGGAAATAACCCTAATTACCGACCTCAACCACCTGTTGACCCAAGACATGGAATTCCTGCCCCAGTCAGACCACCGGTAGCAAGAGGACCAGGCATACCCATAGGAAGACCAATTTTCCTAGTAATGCCTAGACCGCCCGAAGCAGGAAGAAGATTAAGGCCAATTCAAGTTGACAAATGCATGAGAAACCACTACGATGGCTCTAGTGAACCTTACAATCATATAGCCAAATTTAAACAAGTAATCAGAGCCAAACATGTAGAAGATTTTTTGATCCAATATGAGTCCTTTGGTCTTACTTTGTCAAACACTGCATTAGCATGGTTCCAGCCATTGGACCCTAATAATTTTCAAAACATGGAACAAGTCTATCAAGAAATGATTGAGGAATTCACTAAGTTGGGAATTAAAAACAACTCGTTATCTTTGATCCATAGCTTTAAGCAAGCCCCTATAGAATCAGTAAGATTGGCAGCAAGAAGATTCAAGCAGTATGTGGACAGATGCCCAGTGGAAGAAAGACCTACCCAAAATAAAATGGTGTCATTATTTTTGGAAGGATTATTGAATGGATCATTAAGATCTCTGGTATATGTAAAGAGAGTTCAAACTTTGCAAGAATGCATGAAGGAATGTATAGACCTAGAAGACAACCTAGCAGAAGACCTGAAAATACCTCAAGGAAGCTTGAAAAGTGAAGATTTGGCCAGTAGCACATCAAACCCTAAAAATAATGTAGAGGAAATAGCCGACTTGGTAGCAAAGAAGCTGAACATTCAAGGACAGAGGAACTACCCCAATAACCCTATAAGAGTGCCCATGCTTAGAAGATGTATGCAGTGCGGAGGTGATCATCCCTCTCACGTATGCACGAGGGGAGTAGTCCCACCACCTGCTTATGCTTATAATAGACCCACCGTCCCAGGACCTCTACAATATTGCAGTATAGAACAAAAATATACAAATCACAGTACAGAAAATTGCCCTTACAATAGGCAATCGAGACCAGCACAGCCATATATGAGACCTTATGGATACCCTCAGAGAGAGCAAGGAGGTGAAGCATGGAGGTACCCTACTTATCAGCAGCAGGCTCCAGTGCCACGACCATATGTGTATCAAGGATACACCCAACCACAACCAGTACTAGGACAACAACCGCCCCATCCTCAGAACATTGTCCCAGTCAAGATAGCTCAACCTGAAGAAAACCTAGAGAGAGCGATAGTCCCAGCCACACCGTTGGCTAGTAATGAACCATATGACTCATCTTACGACCATAGTCAAGGAGCATATCCCAATTATGAAATTTCTATGATAGAATATGGACAACTGTACGAACCATATGCCTATGGCATGGAAGTATTAGATAGTTCCTACGGATATGAGAAGGACTATGTATCATTAATGTACACAGCCCCGAGAGCAACCATACCACCCCGACCTAGGAACAGACCGCTTGTGCCCAGAGGACCATGCTACAGATGTGGAGGTGATCATTATATCAGAGAATGTACATTGCCAAACCCACCACCACCACAACGAGTCTGGGAAGGTTATTGTAGTGATTGTGGTAAGGAACACCTTTTCAGAGACTGCCCCAAGAACCCAAAAAAGGTTGCACCTAATGTGCAAATCAATGTGATTGAAGTAATCGAATCATCAGGGAGCGATAAGGAATACACTGTACCATTAAAGGCAATAACAAGAGCCAAAGCTAGAGGGACCCCAGAAAAACCTGAAAAACACAATCAAAGTGACCCAGAGATGAATACACCCACAGCTCAGAGAGTTGAAGACTCGGAAGAACCTGAGAAAAGTGTTGTAAGTAAAAGAACACAAAGATGGAAGAACCGTAGAGATAGGATAAAAGAAAAGAAGCTACTGCAGAAGAAGGAAAATGAGAAGAACGAACAGAACCCAAAAGAGGAACAGAAAATTGAAGAAGAAAACAGGTGGGATCAGTCTTAGCAGATCCCATGCTAGAAGAATTAGCCATGTGGATTCAGGCATACAAGGCACGAATAAGAGCAGGACCTACCATAGAACAACATGAAAGAGAATATCCTAGAGGTGACCTAGAGAAAGAGAGGTTGGAGATCTGCAAAAAATTAATAGAAGTTGCTCAACAGACCTTAGAAAAACTAGCGTTGCCATTACCCAATACCCTAATTTCTGAAAGAGAATTCCAAGAGTGTGTCATCACTCATGATCACGAAAAACCAGAAGCAAGTAAGACAGAGAATGGCAATTATTGTGAGGATAAAAGGGAAGGATCCATTGTTCTCGAAGTAGAAGGGGAATGGCCTAAAGATTTGTGGGCTAGAGTCCAAGAAGACAGATGGAAGAAAGTGGAAGGAATAGAACCACCCTTTGAAGAGATAGAAGCGGAAGAGGAAATACCTGAATTAAATTCAGAAGAAATATTACCAATTGATCCGAGTAGTGAAGAAAATGATAGTGTAAAGGTTTTGCCAAATTACACAGGAGAGTATGAACATAATTCAGAATTGTATTGCATCCCCTCAATAAGGAAAAAAGAACCGAACCCATCAGTCCAAACATCGGATATCATACAACACCTTAAAAAGGTAAAAATCCCTTGTACCCTAACATTAGAAGAATTGTTGAAGGTTAAACCACATTTGAAGGAGAAATTAACCAGTCAATTGGAGATCAAGATGGAGGAAAAAGAGATATCTGAAGAAGTAAACACAGTAAAGATCCTTGTGGATAAGGTAGGAGATTTTAGTGAGGGAGATGAAGGAAACACTTGCCTTCCAATTACTTATAGGGGTTATACCACCAAAGCCATCTTAGATTCCGGAGCTGGCGTAGGCATTGCTACTAGAGAAATCTGGGAGAAATGGGGAAAACCAGCTTTAAGACCAATGCGTATGAAGATACAAATGGTAGACGGACGCACAGAAAGACCCTTGGGATTATTGGAACGAGTACTTTTTACCACATGCGGAGTTGAATTTGAACACACCTTAGCAATATGTCAATTTGTAAGGGCGAGCAATTATGAAATGATACTTGGGAGACCTTTCATGAGACAGTTAAAGGTTGTGCAAGATTGGGGGAAAGATGTTGTATACCTACAACATGAAGGAACTACCACGAGAATAAATCTCCACACTTATACTTATCAAGATGGTCTCCCCTTACAATGGAATCAAATTCATAAGGAGGAAGACGATCAGTCAATTCACAGCATAGGTTCTAGTGACCAATCTTGGATGAACGAGGACACTCATCTATGGATATGCCAAACTGCCAAAAAGGAAGAGGATAGGAGAAAGGGATGGCAGCAAAGGCAAGGTGTAGTTAGGTCTGTACAAGATCCAGCTTACATGCCTCAAGTCTTTTCGGATGAAGAGTTTGAACCTCACGATTGGATGGAGATTTTAGCGACCCTCGATGTATGTGTGAACGAAGAAGTGATAACTATGAATGAATGTATTGATGAGGAAGGATATGATGTTAGTCTATATGTAGTATTCCTTCAGGAAGCTGAAGAAGGAGAAGTGATAGAGAAAGAATGGAAGGAGGACTATGAGAGCATTGAGATGGAACAATAACCAATGGAACCAGAGGATGAAAATCAAAAAATAGGTGTCACAGCTAACGAAAACAATCAGGAACCTACACAGGAAGAAGAGCTGGAGTTAGATAAAGAGCCAGAAGGTGAAGAAAACAAGCCTCAAGACCAATTTGAACCCGCACACTTCAAAAAATATGAAGTAGAAGAGAGAAAAATTGCTATTCAAATGTCTAAAAGAGAACCACAACCAGGAACAACATATGACAATAAAGAACAAACCAAGAAGATACTAGTAACTGTAGAAGAAGGAGAAGAACGATGTACTTTCATAGGACAGGATGTCTCAATGGAGGAAGAACAAGAGTTAATACGCCTCATAAGGGAATATCGGGATGTCTTTGCCTGGACCTATAAGGACTTGAAAGGAGTAGATCCATCTATATGTGCCCATAGAATCCCCATGGTACTGTGTTCTGCATATCCTCTAAAGCCATGGGAATTTCTTCCTCTGACTCACTGGAGGTCTCCGAGTAATGTGAACGGCTACTTGGCTCGGCTACACTACCTACAAAAGAGATTACACTTCTTCGGCTTCCTAGGGTTCTTCCAGATCTCAGGTTCATCCACTTAACAGCTCTGATCAGTCCTTGCTAACCTCTAGCTTCTAGAACTCTTCACTATGGATTAGAATTCTAGAAAAATTTTGGCTGGGAATTGACTGAAAATGAACTTTTTCAAGTCACGATACTTGAATTCAAAGTTACACGATACACGATCTTTGAACACAAACGATACACGATACTTGGTCAGGAACCACGATACACGATATCTGGATGCCCGCGATACTCGATACTTGAACTTACACGATACACGATACTTCTGAAGTATCACGATCAACAAAGCACGATACTCGATACCTGGATTTAAACGATACACGATACTTCAAGAGGACGATACTCGATACTCCAGAAAGACGATACACGATATCTGAGCCTCACGATACTTGACACGTGAGCACAAACGATACACGATACTTTTGAAGTATCGCGATCTTTCCAGTCGTGATACACGATACTTGTCCAAATGCGATACATGATACTTTGCAAGTATCGTGATCCATAGACCACGATACACGATATACGATACACGGTAAGTATCGCGATCTGTGAGCACGATACACGATACACGATCTTTGCAAAGTATCGCGATCGATGAACGACGATACACGATACTTGATAAAGCACGATACACGATCTGTGCAAAGTATCGCGATCTTTGCAATGCGATATACGATATCTGGGAAATATCGCGATACTCAACCACAGGAGATCATGATACCTGTCAGGTATCGCGATAATCGACCGCGGGAGAACACGATACTTGACCCTTTTTTTCCAAATTTTTGAGAGATTTTCAGAGTTTGATTCAATACACTTGTTTTCTATGCTTTGCTACTCTTTCCTCACTCTCTGTATCACTCAAAACACCTTTTTTGCCCCCTATAAGTCTTCCACGATACCTAATGCAGATCGTTTCCTTCTGAAAAACTTGAGTTATGTAATGAAGTTGATGGAATGATACAAGAACTTACCTTAGGACTATATCTCAGCCCTCTACCCCTCCTGACTAGCTCTGCGTAGCTCGGAATACTCGAATCTTCGTCCACGATACTCGATCTCAGTTTCTCATGATACTTGCTTTGAGCACAAGTGAAGTACAAAAGACAAGTTTTTGGGTTTTTATACTTTTTGAAAAATTCTTCCTAGTTAAAAGGCTGAAAGAACAAAGAGAAAGGAGAATGGAATCTAGTCTAACTTCCTTCTGCTCCTAATCTACTCACTCCACACACTTTCCTAAACTAACAACTCACTACACACACTCCAAGAATGAGAAGTAGTAAGTGCGGCTGAAAGTGACTTACCAAAGAAGAGAAAATCACCACTCCTCCTCTCGCTTCAATGCAAAAAGCTACTTACCATCACACGAATGCCTCGGTTTGATTCGACATTCCCCAGCAACGGCGCCAAAAAATGTGTTGACCTAAGTACCAACTTAGGGACTTGTGGAGAAAGAGACTATACCTCAATCCCCCTCAAGTGCATATAGTGGGGATTCACGCTTTAATTATCAATCCGATGAGTATACAAACCTAGCTGAGTGTATGAGGACATGCATTCAAGAGATGATCAATGCAAATGAACTACTCAAAGAGTGCAAACAAGGCAACGACTAATCCAAACAAGAACTGACAGTCATGGTGTCACGATACTTGGTGCAATAGCCAACAATAAATTGAGCTTTTCTCTCATCTCCGAACTCCAAATATAGCGAATAGAATATGCATTTTGAAGCTCTCGAGAAGACGCATCCAATGCCAGTGGTTTCACTCAATTTTGACACTCCTACTTCAAGTTATGAGCAAAATACTGAGTCACGGGAAGACCTTCCTACACTTCAGCATTTCCTACACCTCGCACACACCTTAACAACAGCAAACAAACACTTTCATGGATTGACAACACTTCCTAACACTCTTTCCAAGCAATACACATGCACACAAGCTCACAAAGAAGAAGATACAGAGAGAAGAAGACACAAATTCGAATTTCTGTGCTCTTGATTCTCACAATGGCAAAAAGTCTTTACAAAGAGTCACAAATTGACTTATATACTTGTGCTCTAAAAATGGTCCTTTCACATAAGAGACCGGGACTTTATTCACTAACAGACTAATTCCTACTATTTTACATGGTAATCTTCCGAGGGGATGCATCTAGAGGACTCCTCTAGTGCATTTACAACGGAAAATATATTACAAGAAAGGTTAAAATACAAAAATTGGGTGTCCAAATTGGAAAAATTTTGGGGCCCGTCTTTTTCTCTGCCTTGTGCTCTCTTTAGCTCTGCAACAATGGTGATCTTTAGGTTCATGTTCATGTTGTGGTTCTTCCTACACCTACTATAGAGCAACTTCCTTGGGATGGCAGAGATGCTTAGGCATATGCATTGATAGCCTTGTGTATCAAGCATGCCATTATTCCTCACATTCACTCTTGCAAAACAACAAAGGGTGCTTGGGATACACTTACCACTTTATGCCATGCAAGGAATGAAGCTTGTGTTGCTTATTTCTAAAAAAATTTGGAGAGTGAGCACATGAATGAAGGAGATTCCATGCACAATTCTTTGACAAAGATCAAAGATTTGAAGGAAGACTTGATTTCTGTTGATGAAGTCTTGCCTTACAATTCACTTATGCATACTGTTCTAAATGGTCTTCTTGATTCATATCAAATTTTTTCTTCTACTCTTTGATTGATGATGAAAGGCAATCCAAATTCCTTAACATTCAAGGATTTAGTCTCTATCCTATTGTAGGAAGATCAATCTAGGTAGAATAGGTCCATTCTGTGTGTTGTGGATCAAGCTTCCCTGGCTAGTCAGAAGGGCAAAAAGGTAAATGGAGCTCATTTACTATTAAGAAAAAATATGCTAATTTTGATTAATCAAAGAAGGATCATAAAGTTGAGAAGAAAAAAGAAAAGCATAAATTGTTTCACAAATATTGTAAAGGAAATGATTATTTCATAAAGATTTTTCCAAAATTGGATGCAAAAGAGGCAAAGAAAAAAGAGGTTGGAATGGTTGTTGTAGAGGCCTCTACACCCAAATCAAAGTCTGAAAATTTTGTGCAAAATGAAGAATGGGAATTTGCTACAATTTTCAATTATGATCCATTATTTGAACAATGTATGTCTATAGTATACTTAGATGTTTGGTACTTTGATAATAAGGCAACCAAAGATATTACCTCGCAGTGTAGTATCTTCACTTCACTTGAGGCTTCCCCTATAGGGAATACCATCACATGCACCAACAAGTCCTCTTATCCTGTCATGGGAGGTTGTAAGATCATTTTCACTATTGCTGATTGTTGGAGTTAGACGTCTACTGATTACGAACAACATAAGGAAGAAGAAGAAGCTTGGAGCACAAACACACAATACTGAATGTATTACTAAAGAATGTACAAAGATAAGTAGCCCATTAGGGCAATAGGTGTATATACAAGCCGGGGGAAAAAACCTCCTAAAGAGGGAAAAAAGTGCCCCGGCGGTCCTAGTGTGTTCACAAACATCACTACCTAAATATATCAACAAATCCCCCCTCGAAGTGATGCGGTGAACAAGGAGTTGGCACTCATGTATAAGGAAGTGCCAAGCTATGTGGAAATCACTCCAGAAAAGGAAGTAAGCCCAAAAATTTGCGAAAAGCTTCAAACTTCTCCCTAGGCAGAGCCTTCGTGAAAAGGTCTGCAATGTTCTCTTGCGTGGGCACATATGCCAAGCTGATCTCCCCAGTAGAGAACCTCTCCCTGACATAGTGATAATGCACCTCAATGGGCTTAGTGCGAGCATGGAACACAGGGTTCCACGCAACTACCAATCCGCTCTGACTGTCAGTGAAGATGGTGGTGGCAGAAGACTGGCCAACACCCAAATCAGCCATAAGGCGTCTGAGCCACACACACTCAACACTCGCTGTGAAAGCTGCCCTATACTCAGCCTCACAACTGGAAGTGGCCACAGTAGGCTGCTTCTTGCTCAACCAAGATATACATGAGCTACCAAGCATGAAGCAAAAACCACTGGTGGACACACGAGTGTCATAGCAACCAGCCCAATCTGAGTCAGAAAAATCATGCAAATCTGGCGGTACTGATCCCCCCTTGGGATAAAACAACCCAAATAGTCGAGTACCACTCAAGTAGCGAAAGATGCACTTAACCGCCTTCCAATGCGTGACTTCTGGGCAATGCATAAACCTGCTCATCTATGAGACAGCAAACTGAATATCTGGCCGAGTAATACATAAGTAAATCAAGCATCCAACAGCCTTTTGATAGAGAACAGCATCAAATGCATCTCTAGCATCATGAAGACTCAATCATAAACCTGTCTCCATAGGAGTGGCAATAGGCTTACGATTTCAAGGGCAAAACGCTGCAATAATGTGTCAATATATTTCGTTTGACACAAAGCCATTCCACCATCAACTTGCATAAACTGAATGCCCAAATAGTGATGCAAATGCCCCAAATCAGACATCTCAAATGAGGCATGCAAATCAGCCTTGAAATCAGCAATATGCTTCTCGATAGGACCAGTGAGCAGCATGTCGTCAACATAGACAACAATGATCAGAAGCACATCATTAGCACGCTTAACATATAAGGTGCTTTCAGTTGGACTATTCTCAAAACCATGTGCAACCAGATAGGCATGTATCTTCTCATACCAAGCACGTGGTGCTTGCTTTAAACCATATAATGCCTTCTTTAACCTGCACACCTGGTTTTCATGCCCTTTTTGCACAAAGCCACGGGGCTGAAAAACATACACTTCTTCATGCAAGTCACTATTCAGAAATGTTGTTTTAATGTCCAACTAATGTACATTCCAACCATGATGGGCTTCAAGTGCACAAATACTCCGAATAGTAGTCATACGGCATGTAGGTGCAAAGGTCTCATCAAAATCAATGCCTCTTTCCTGCGCTTAACCCTTTGCAACAAGCCTAGCCTTATACCTGTCAACTGTACCATCAGATTTACGCTTCAACTTGTATACCCACTTAGTGCCAATGGCCTTCTTGCTAGGAGGCAAGTCACATAAAGACCATGTACCATTCTTCATTATAGCATCATATTCAGATTGCATAGCAGCCATCAAATTTTTTGAATTTTGTGCTTCATCAAGAGAAACAGGCTCATTCTCATCACAGAGACTAGACGCAGCCATATCATAGCAATCTGATGCAAAAGAGGCACTATGAGAGCTTGAACGAGTATGATATGGCAAAGGTGCATCTAATTTGCTGTCACGCAAAGTTTGCACCAGCCATTTTGGCATAGTTTTTGCCTGCTCAATATCAACTCTCTCATCAACAAGTGCATCATGTAAATCTGCATCAGAAATGGAATGATCTGCATCATCATATGAAACCTGCAAAGGCTGAGAAGTTGCCTCATTAGGACCAGCACTAGACTGTCCACCTGTAAAAAGAGGCATCAAAGTACCATACATGTCTTTGGAGCTAACAGATGTCTCCTTAGTACATGAAAGCAATGGCTGAATAGCATCTTCCACAAAGACAACATCACGGCTAACCAGAATGTGTTTAGTCTGTGGATGATACAAATGATAGCCTTTACTTTCAGAACTGTACCCAACAAAAATACATTTTACTGCCTTATCATCCAATTTTCTGCGATGTTGTTCAGGCACTAGTGCATATGCCAAACAACCAAAAACTAGTAGATGAGCAATAGATGGCTTGCGATTAGGCTGTTGTGCTTTTATAAAGCCGCAAAGGAAGTGTTTTCTCACAAATAAACGGCTTTGATTTCTATGTTTGGGTAGACTTTACTCACCCTGAGCTTCAAAAACACTATTGGACACTGGCACATGCACACTTTGTTTCCATTCCTAAGTTCAACGAACCCATTTTCTTTGAGATGAGCGATCGTGCTAGTATTTAGAGGTAGCTTCAAGGCTAAGAAACCCAAGCCTCATCCAAGCCTTTCTATCTCAAATGCTTAAATGCCCTTGACATGTGTATATTTCCATCCCATTATCGTGCTTGAGAATTCATGTTATTTTTTCCTTCAAAGCTCTTTCGCATTTCCTATGCTCATTAACCCCCAATGTGATCATCCACAAGCAACAAAACGCACAATACTTGGTCCTTGTTTCTCTTATAAGTTTTGTAAGATTCTCAACCTAAACCCAAGCATTCTTCTCAAGTCAGAGGTATGCCAACATATGCATATATATATAAATGATTCATTTATCTCACATCTTAAGCGAATACATAACGCGTGAGCATCATATTGACTTTGACATTTGCCAAGTTTCCACTCCCACAAAACATTGCAAAATCATTAATTCCACCGACTAATGCAATGAACGGCTTACTAAAACCAAAACCAACTAATAGACCGGTGAACCAATATAGCATGGATTTGGAAATCTCAGGACGAAGAGCCCATGCCACGTATACGAAAATAGCAGCCCGTCCAATAGCCTTATCGCTTAAAGTTTTTGAAAAAGGGGAAGTATTTTCATTAACCCCTGGGAAAATTTGTTCACTCTCCACTTCCGTTCTCGTGAATAGTGAAGAACGAAGATAGCTTGTTGATAAGAAAGTCTAGTAAGGTACAGATATCACCCTTGAGGGTATTTGAAATCAACATATCATCATACATCAGAGAATGTCAAATGCTACTTACTAGAAACCCAAACTTGCGATGAAATATTAACTTGCATGACATAGGTTCTTCATAAAATCGAATAGCAAGTAACATTCTAGGACACCTCAATTTAATCACTTGAGAACATAAGAACGTTATCTTGAGGTTGGGATTCCGAAATCAGCGGTCATGCATGTCCATTCTTGAGAGCAGTCCTCACTCGGGAGCTTGTAAATAGCTGCGCTTAACCATTCCATTTTTCTGGAATCTCTCTTACAGATGTACATGACAACATTATAACAGTATGGCAATGTCAAACAAAATTTATGTACCAAGGGAGTTTAGCACAAACATGTCACATAGAGAACTCAGATGTCTTGCTAATAGCATCATGGGTATGGATACTTCCAATTAAAACTCAGCATGTGAGGCAAGTCGACCCGGGAAACTTTGTATCGCATGATTTACACGAAATCAAATATATGTGACTTACTCTTCTGAGTACATTTATTTCATCTCGATCGATCTACATACTGGTCTGTCTGAGGTCTTAAGATGTGAAACTCCCAAGTTCTTCTAATATATTGCAGAAAAAGTGAAAACATGCTTGGATTTCTTCTCTAACTCCCTATCACACACTCAGGACATCAATTGTCTGCAAAGTTCATGCTAATTGGAGAAAAGAAGGAGTTCAACCATGCATGCAAGATAGATCCCTAAAATTTCATACCTCTTTCTTTCATTAAGAAAACCCGATAAAGCTAAATGATTTGCGATGTGCTACATCGCTTCTCACTTGTATTCATTCGTACTTCCCATCATAACATTTCTCGTAGTTTGATATTCTATAACAATAACCATGAAAGCAGCATCAAAACAGAAGCAAGAAAACATATCTCTGTGATTTACCTCTTCTGCCTTAGTTGCGTGTTCAGTAAGTTGTACATTCGAGATGAGTAGCCATGCTTCTCTCACTCCCACATTGCACTTTACTTCTTCCTTTCTTCATTTGCAATGTCGAACATACAGGAATGCCCTTTTGTTTTAACGAACATGGCACTGAGAATTTTTTTGTTGTCACTTCTTCTCCTTTATGCTGTTAGTAGCATCGAACCATAAAGCTTCATTCCTGTTCCCTCTTTGCAGCTCCAAACACAATATTCTTCTGCCTGTATTACTACTAAGAATCGTGAGCCTTATTAGAACTTATACATCCTTCCCCAACTGCTATCGTGGCCTCAATGCTTTGCCTCAACATACAAACATTCCACAGAGCTCTCGTTCAAGAATCGATTCACACGACACTGTGTACCGCTCTCCCTATCAACTGTGGGCTGCTACCTCCACTATCCCGTGATCTTCTGCCAACTCCAAAGGAATGCAATTTCGAAGCTCATTTCTATCCTCACGAGCTACAGAAAGAAGTTTGATGGAGCCCCTCAGACCATGCTTCTCTCCTTTTCGTCTCTGCTAGAGCAGCAGCAGCTGCTACATCACTGCCTTCACTAGTAGAGACCCCCCGAATGCCCTCCACAGATCTCTGCACACCAAAAAAAACAAAAAAACAAATCTCCTTAGCACATACACATCTTTTGCAATTATGCGCTCGGCACCAAACCATGTTGGCATATGCACATATATCTATCAATGCAAAACACTTAGTCATCCTCATTTGGGGGATTATATATATTTTTTCCTGCATCAAAATCACATTAGTAGATCATCATTTTTACACCAATCCACATGTAACATACTCCCCCCTTCTGCTTGCGAAGTCGTCCCCGACGAGCCAAATTGTTCCTGCATCCCTGCAACCCACATCAACTCATCCAAACATTTCCATAGGTTAATTACTTGTCCCATCCTTTTCCTAAAGAGGTACCTGCAATCATACTCAACCCTCATGCATTAGTATCAAAAGCAATCACATCACTTACCAATTTTATATACCTTCTCTCATACCTTTCATTGCCATGTCCACCTGTCTACAAACTCATCAAACGTATTAGATCATTTCTTCATCAAACATAATGTTAGAATGGAAAGAACACACACACATCACTCACATCACACATGCAAGCTCATCCCACACAATATACATGCAAGCAAGAACCACATCCGCTCTTCCTTTCCAGTATTTTTTTTCGTCTATATGTTCACTTTCCTAATTTCTTTTCCATTTCCACTCAAATCCTCTTGCCCATTTTCCATGCCCCTTCTACCTAGGGTTTCTACTACTCGCTTTCCTTTTCATTGACTCTTTGCTTTTTTCAACTAGCTCCTATACTAGGTCACCACCACACCACTCTAACTTGATGGATACACGACAAGGACCACTCAAGCCTAACACGAGCTCACCTCAACAGGACCACTCATCATCAATGGGATTCAGGACTTCTCAAGTTTTCATACCACCTAAGAGCCAAACTGAACACTTTTCGAAGGTTTGCAGACGAACAATGCAACTAGCACGATTGGATTCCTCAAGTCCAAGCTTTCCACAGACACGTCGCAGCCAAAACCCTAGCCGAGCTTAAGCTTTGATTCGACATACCTCATCAGGAGTCCACACATTCCCAGATCCCCACAAACACAGACACATATTCCCATCCGAGCATCATGCTCTCTCACCTCTCTTCTGCCCCCCCTCGAGCGAGGAATTCGTCTCATTCTTTTTTTTTTCACATTTTTCTCTCTTTTTTTCTCTTTTTTTTCATCAATTTTTTTCACATATTTACCCACACTCGTCGGCCTACGTTGAAGCTGGATGCGACTCGTGGACTCGACCACCCGATCGACTTTGTTCCACCCATCTACCAACCCAACGTAGCCTACGAAACACAGACGGCTAGCCCTATGCGAAACCGACGTCGGTTCGTGGCTTTGACCACCCGGCCAAAGTGGGTCCACCCACCTATCGGCCCACATAGGGGCGTAGCCACATGCACACATACATAAACATATATTTTTTTTCTCTTTTTTTTTTCATTCCCGCATCTCGAGAATTAGGAGACAAAAGAAAGGATCTTTTCCCAACCATCCCAATCATGATGCACACATATAAATTCCGTGTGGACATCCCGATGAGACACCTCTCCTCTTTACCGCTACTCAAGCCAAGATCCGACCACTAATGCCATGGTCAACTTTTCCTCTCGAAATCTGCACACACGAACTACCTTATCGACCTGAAAACCTCGAAAAATGCCACTTTAGTTCCTAAGCGTACAACCAACTCGATCCATCCATCCTCACGTTTTAGATTCGCAATCCCACAAAGCAAACCCTAATAAGACCTAAGCTATCCTTGCCCGTGGCATACCTATTCAAACACACACTATAATGAGTTCACTTTTCTTTTCTCTCAAGTTTTCACTCGAGCTTTTCCAATTCTTAAGCTTTTCACTCCCTAAACTAACGCTCAACTCCACTTTTATTCATTCCCATTCTTTTTTATTTCCCGAGCTTCATCTTCTTGTCTCTTCTACCCTCACTTCTTTGACTCTCATCTGACCTCTTCGACCATCACCTCCACTTGAGGTTACCGGTTACCTTTTGAATCTACTCATCGCCACTCCTTTACCACTGGTCACATCCATTATATTTTTCACTCACCCGTTGTTCTACCTTTGGTCCTCCCTTTTTTATCCACCTCATCCTCTTTTTCTTTCTCTCTCTTGATCATAACCACTACCCAAACCATCTCTTCAACACCTCCTCAATCATTTCCCCTTTTATCTCCAAAACCGTCTTTGTAAAGATTCCACGTGGTTTGCTGGTTTTTGTAGATAGTCTTCTACCCAGGCAAGACGCTTCGTAAGATCTTGGGCACTATCTGTGAATATGTTTCTTAATTCGTCAACCTTCGTAGCTAGTTCCCTCAATCCTCGTGTATTTAAGTCCGTATCATTTCGATCTTGTGCTATTTTGCAATCTACATACGTCATCCGTTTTCTCAACTTCTCATTCTCAGGTTCCCTCTCATGCATCCTCTTTTCATTTTCTTGGAGAGCATTTTCAATTTTCTCAAATGAGTCATATATCCTCTCAATTTTCTCTCCCAACATCATTTCATCTACCTTCTCCACTAGACTAAGCTCTTCGCATCTTCTTGTTTCTAAATTCTCGAGCTTCTTTTCTAACTCATTCCCTCTTGACTCTACTCCTTCAACTCTTCTATTGACATCCTGAAAACCCTTCTCTAACTGACCAGCGAGGGCTTCTACAGTTTCCCCCAAAGTGTTCATCTTTTCTATCTCTCCTCCTAATGCACTCAACTTATCGAGCATTGTCTCCAACTCCTTTTCCATTCTATCTACTTTTTCATCTTCTCTACACACCTCCGTCTTTCCTCATCTCTTTGACTCCTCCATCCATCCAGCTCTCCTTTCAACCTTTCATTTTATTTTTCCAATTCTCCCATCTTTTTATCACTCTCTACTTGGGCGCACTTAATCTTTGCTAACTCAAACTCAAACTCCTCATTGATCCTACCTACTTGGTCATTGTATCTACAGATAACTTCTTGCACTCTACTAATCTCTTGCTCTCCTGGCTTGATCCGTCTCACCAAGTCATCCTCGTGTTGGATTTCATCTTCGGCTATAAACCCATAGCAATCTACTATCACTAAGCCAGTACTCATCTCAAGAGCCTCTCTTTCTATGTCCTTACTCTTCCCAACAACTTTTCGACTCTGATTACTTTCCATGCATTTCACCTTCTCCTCCCATTTCTCTAAGACGGCCTTTATTTCAGTTTGATTTTTCTCTAATCTCTCCATCTTGGTCCTATCGTTGTCTCGCTCCTCGCGTATCCAATTCACTTGACATTGTAGACTTTCCATGAGCTTTGCTAAAACTTTATCACCTTCCCTCACATAGCCAAAATCCTTATCTATTGATAGCTTCTCAAAACTATTGGTCATGCTAATTGGATGTATCAGCTTGGGTATGACCCCACTTTTCCTTGAGGTCCCTATCGATGAGAAGCCTCACCATTTTCAACCGCCACATAGAGAGAAGAGAGAGAAGAGAGAGAAGAACTAGGTTCTTTCATTTAGACAATATTCTTGGAAGAGACTCCCTTTACCTTGCACACATGCTCGCATAAGCTCTTCTTTCCACAATCCATACACACGGGTACAAAGTCCAAAGGAGTACACACTCGAGGGCAAAATTTGGCAATATGTACAATTTTCTCACAACACCAGCATCTCACATAGTTTGAGATTGGGCCAAACCGTAAACCTCTATTCATATGATTCCTCATTGTTCGGTCGAATTCAGTTTGTCCATTAGCCTGTCCAAAATTCATTTCCCTCGCACCGACCTTCTGAAAACCCAAACCTTCCCTTCGTTGCATTATTTCTTTTAACACGAACCAAGGCAATTGTTGTTGGAGATAGACGTCTGCGGAAGCATGCGAACAACACAAGGAAGAAGAAGAAGCTTGGAGCACAAACACACAATACTGAATGTATTACTAGAGAATGTACAAAGATTAGTAGCCCATTAGGGCAATAGGCGTATATACAAGCCGGGGGAAAAAAACCTCCTAAAGAGGGAAAAAAGTGCCCCGGCGGTCCTAGAGTGTTCACACACATCACTACCTAAATATATCAACAAATCCCCCCTAGGAGTGATGCGGTGAACAAGGAGTTGGCACTCATGTATAAGGAAGTGCCAAGCTATGTGGAAATCACTCCACAAAAGGAAGTAAGCCCAAAGCTTTGCGGAAAGCTTCAAACTTCTCCCTAGGCAGAGCCTTCGTGAAAAGGTCTGCAATGTTCTCCTGCGTGGGCACATATGCCAAGCTGATCTCCCCAGTAGAGAACCTCTCCCTGACATAGTGATAATGCACCTCAATGTGCTTAGTGCGAGCATGGAACACAGGGTTCCTCGCAACTGCCAATGCGCTCTGACTGTCAGTGAAGATGGTGGTGGCAGAAGACTAGCCAACACCCAAATCAGCCATAATGCGTCTGAGCCACACACACTCAACAGTCGCTGTGAAAGCTGCCCTATACTCAGCCTCACAACTGGAAGTGGCCACAGTAGGCTGCTTCTTGCTCAACCAAGATATACATGAGCTACCAAGCATGAAGCAAAAACCACTGGTGGACACACGAGTGTCATAGCAACCAGCCCAATCTGAGTCAGAAAAAGCATGCAAATCTGGCGGTAGTGATCCCCCCTTGGGATAGAACAACCCAAGTAGCCGAGTACCACTCAAGTAGCGAAAGATGCGCTTAACCGCTTTCCAATGCGTGACTCCTGGGCAATGCATAAACCTGCTCATCTGTGAGACAGCAAACTGAATGTCTGGCCGAGTAATGCATAAGTAAATCAAGCATCCAACAGCCTGCTGATAGAGAACAGCATCAAATGCATCTCCAGCATCATGAAGACTCAATCGTAAACCTGTCTCCATAGGAGTGGCAATAGGCTTACAGTCTTCAAGGCCAAAACGCTGCAATAATGTGTCAATATATTTCGTTTGACACAAAGCCATTCCACCATCAACGTGCATAAACTGAATGCCCAAATAGTGATGCAAATGCCCCAAATCAGACATCTCAAATGAGGCATGCAAATCAGCCTTAAAATCAGCAATATGTGTCTCAATAGGACTAGTGAGTAGCATGTCATCAACACAGACAACAATGATCAGAAGCACATCATTAGCACGTTTAACATATAAGGTGCTTTCAGTTGGACTGTTCTCAAAACCATGTGCAATCAGATAGGCATGTATCTTCTTATACCAAGCACGTGGTGCTTGTTTTAAACCATATAATGCCTTCTTTAACCTGCAATCCTAGTTTTCATGCCCTTTCTGCACAAAGCCACGGGGCTGAAAAACATACACTTCTTCATGCAAGTCACCATTCAGAAATGCTGTTTTAATGTCCAACTGATTTACATTCCAACCATGATGGGCTGCAAGTGCACAAATGCTCCGAACAGTAGTCATACGGCATGTATGTGCAAAGGTCTCATCAAAATCAATGCCTCTTTCCTGTGCATAACCCTTTGCAACAAGCCTAGCCTTATACTTGTCAACTGTACCATCAGGTTTACGCTTCAGCTTGTATACCCACTTAGTGCCAATGGCCTTCTTGCCAGGAGGCAAGTCACATAAAGACCATGTACCATTCTTCATTATAGCATCATATTCAGATTGCATAGCAGCCATCCAATTTTCTAAATTTTGTGCTTCATCAAAAGAAACAGGCTCATTCTCATCACAGAGACTAGATGCAGCCATAGCATAGCAATCTGATGCAAAGGAGGCACTATGAGAGCCTGAACGAGTACGATATGACAAAGGTGCATCTAATTTGCTGTCACGCAAAGTCTACACCAGCCATTTTGGCATAGTTTTTGCCTGCTCAATATCAACTCTCTCATCAACAAGTGCATCATGTAAATCTGCATCAGAAATGGAATGATCTGCATCATCATATGAAACCTGCAAAGGCTGAGAAGTTGCCTCATTAGGACCAACACTAGCCTGTCCACCTGTAAAAAGAGGCATCAAAGTATCATACATGTCTTTGGAGCTAATAGATGTCTCCTTAGTACATGAAAGCAATGGCTGAATAGCATCTTCCACAAAGACAACATCACGGCTAACCAGAATGCGTTTAGTCTGTGGATGATACAGACGATAACCTTTACTTTCAGAACTGTACCCAACAAAAATACATTTTACTGCCTTATCATCCAATTTTCTGCGATGTTGTTCAGACACTAATGCATATGCCAAACAACCAAAAACACGCAGATGAGCAACAGATGGCTTGCGGTCATGCCAAGCCTCATATGGAGTGATAGACTGCAACGCTTTAGTGGGACACCTGTTCAGTACATATGCTGCACACATGACAGCCTCAAGCCAGAAACTATGTGGTAAAGCCTGACTTTTGACCATGCACCTCGCCATCTCCATGAGTGACCTGTTCTTTCGTTCAGCAACTCCATTATGTTGAGGTGTATACGACACTGTACACTGGTGTTTTATCCCACGTTCAGCCAGAAATGCATTAAAATCTGAAGACATATATTCCCCCCCCTCGATCAGAATGGAGGGTGCCCATTTTACATGCTGACAGATTTTCAGCCAAAACCAAAAACTGTTTGAAGCACATGAACACTTCGGACTTTGCTTTGAGTGGATATACCCATGCATGCCTGGAAAAATCATCAATGAAAGTCACGAAGTAAAGGTAATTTCCAAAAGAGGGTGTCTGCATAGGACCACATACATCACTATGTACAAGCTGCAATTTCTGCGTAGCTCGAACTGAACCATCTTTTGGAAAGGAAGAACGCTGCATTTTGCCCAAAATACAGCCTTCACAAACATGTTTTCCAGGTGCCTCAAGTTTGGGCAAAGAGGACATCATTTCAGATTTCTGTAGGCGTAACAAACTAGCAAAATTCAGATGACCAAAGCGTGCATGCCAAAGCTTTGCATCTGACATAGCCTGAGAATCATGAACTGCACATGCCGAATCATTCACAGATCTTTCATAGTCTATGAGCTTATACAGCCCACGACATAAAATGCCAGAAGCAATAATCACATCGCCATTTGAGAGATCATGGACTGTACACCTGTCATCAACGAATTTCACAACCAAGCCAATCTTGGCTAATGCAGAAACTAATAACAGGTTCTTTTTGATCCCTGGCACAAATAAAGCATCTGACAAAGTGAAAGAACTACCATCAGCAGTAGTCAGAATGATATTACCAACTCCCATAATAGGATAAGAGGATTTATTGGCGCATGTGACAGTATTCCCTATAGGGGCAGGCTCGAGTGAAGAGAAGAAACTGCGCTGCGAGGTAATATGTTTGGTCGCCCCACTGTCAAAGTACCAAACATCTGAGTCTACTGCAGACATGCACTGATCATGAGAAGATGGGTCATAACTACAGACAGTAGTAAACGCCCATTCTTCTTCCTGCACAAGATTTGCAGACTCTGTTTTTGGTGTAGAGGCCTCTGCAACAACCATTCCAGCCTCTTTCTTCTTTGCCTCTTTAGCAGCCAGTTTTGGACAGTTCTTTATAATATGATCATTTCCTTTACAGTACTTGCAGAACAATTTCTGCTTTTCTGATTTCTTCTCATCTTTATCCTGGTTCTTCGATTGTGCAGCATTTGCACATTTCTACTTACTAGTAGAAGAGCTCCATTTTCCTTTGCCCTTCTGACTAGCCAGGAAAGCTTGATCTACAACACGCATAATGGACCTATTCTGCCTGGACTGATCTTCTTGCAACAGAACAGAGACTAATTCCTCAAATGACAAGGCATTCAGATTGCCTTTCATCATCAACCGAAGAGTAGAGGCAAAACTCTGATATGAATCAGGAAGACCATTCAGAACGGTCTGCACAAGTGAGCTATCTGGTATAACCTCATCAGCAGAAATCAATTGTTCCTTCAGGTCTTTGATCTTTGTAAGAAAACTGTCCATAGAATCACCTTCATTCATGTGCTCACTCTCCAACTGTTTTCGGAGGTAAGCAACACGAGCCTCATTCCTAGCCTGGTACAAAGTGGTAAGTGTATCCCAAGCATCCTTTGCTGTTCTACAAGAGCGAATGTGAGGAATAATGGCACGTTTAACAGACAAAGCTATCAATGCATGTGCTTGGGCATCTCTGCCATCCCAACGAATCTGCTCTGCAGTAGTGCAACAGAAACAGCAGCACGAACAGGAATCTACGGAATATCATCTTCGACACCATCTTCATCAGCTCCAAAACCTGTATTTGCAGTACCTGTCGTTACAGTTGTAACAGGACGTCTTTCAACACCCTGCACAATATTCCACAATCCTTTTGCAACCAGTACATGTTGCATCATATAAGCCCATAATGGGTAGTTGGTAGAAAATTGACTGTATCTCAAAAAGTTGAACAGAATTGCCCAGACAAGTTCTGCTAGACCTGTAGCAGACTTTGAGACGCTTAAACTGGCGAACAGAAACTGGTATATACCTTTGACACAAAAGGACGAAATAGCCTGCACAAGCGCTGCGATAGTGCGTTCGAAGGCCGAAACGAGCTCAGATCGCGATTTCGGCACCACAGAGCGAAGCGGTTTTAATCTCGGAAACACACTAAGTATGCTCACCAAATTTCGTGCGAATCTGAGACTGCAAACGGAGGAGTGTCGACGGCACCCTAGAAGAAGCGACGACCTGCTCTGATACCAATTGTTGGAGATAGACGTCTGCGGAAGCACGCGAACAGCACAAGGAAGAAGAAGAAGCTTGGAGCACAAACACACAATACTGAATGTATTACTAGAGAATGTACAAAGATTAGTAGCCCATTAGGGCAATAGGCGTATATACAAGCCGGGGGAATAAAACCTCCTAAAGAGGGAAAAAAGTGCCCCGACGGTCCTAGAGTGTTCACACACATCACTACCTAAATATATCAACAATTGTGGGGCCGGATGGCTATGCCGCACGAGCGGGGCACCAAGCGAACTCGTAGCACTCTCTATGAGATATGCTAAGCCAAGTCCCACCGGGCGTGCCAAATGTTGTGCTTTTATAAAGCCGCAAAGGAAGTGTTTTCTCACAAATAAAGTGCTTTGATTTCTATGTTTGGGTAGACTTTACTCACCCTAAGCTTCAAAAACACTATTGGACACTGGCACATGCACACTTTGTTTCCATTCCTAAGTTCAACGAACCCATTTTCTTTGAGATGAGCGATCGTGCTAGTATTTAGAGGTAGCTTCAAGGCTAAGAAACCCAAGCCTCATCCAAGCCTTCCTATCTCAAATTCTTAAATGCCCTTGACATGTGTATATTTCCATCCCATTATCGTGCTTGAGAATTCATGTTATTTTTTCCTTCAAAGCTCTTTTGCATTTCCTATGCTCATTAAACCCCTGTTTGTTATTGATCTTTGGAGTTGTCCTCTCCAATCATTTAGCATAAAGAATTAACAATACATCTTTATTTTGTCAATCC
Organism: Ceratopteris richardii; assembly: GCA_020310875.1. Taxonomy (NCBI): domain Eukaryota; kingdom Viridiplantae; phylum Streptophyta; class Polypodiopsida; order Polypodiales; family Pteridaceae; genus Ceratopteris; species Ceratopteris richardii. The sequence goes on along the minus strand of CM035419.1, from coordinate 114,685,577 downwards.
TGGAAGTATTCAAGAGACCACAGCCCCTTCTAGATGATAGAATCCAAGAAATAAGAGAATAATGGCTGGATTTCTGAGAATGGTGAAAATGAAGAGGAATTTCTAGGGTTTGGATTATCTTGAGCAAATCTCCACCATTTTCCACAATCTTGGTGTCTAATACATGCTATTTTCTCAGCAGAACACAATTATGAAGTCAAAACTCAAAAATGTTACCTGTACCATACAGACGAGACAATCGCGATTCTATGAAAACAAAGGATTTTCATCTCCAGCACCATTCTTCATCAATTTCTCACTCAACACATCAATATTCAACTCTCTTCATACACATTCAACAGAATTACACAATAGAAGCTCACAAATCTCCATGGATACACAAAGAATAGACTCAACAAATCAATGAAACCACACAAAGAGGATAAAACACGATTTTCAGCAGGAAACTCTCTCTATTCTCTTGGATAGCATGTAAACAAATAATCAACCAACCCCCTCATAATAGAGGAAATTGTCTTATATACATTTTCAAGTGTCCCTTTTCACACTTGAATTTTGGTCCTTTCCTCTATTATTCTAAAAATATGTTATCTAGGAGTTTCCAAAAATTCTAGAAAAATTACATAAAATTCTATTCTACATAAGGAAGACTCTTCCTTATTTTTACATCAGTTGCATAAATATTTTTACAAGTTTTTGGCATTTTACAATTATTTTTCATAAAAAATGCTTCAAAAAATACATCTTCTAACACCCCCAATGTGATCATCCACAAACAACAGAACGCACAATACTTGGTCCTTGTTTCTCTTATAAGTTTTGTAAGATTCTCAACCTAAACCCAAGCATTCTTCTCACGTCAGAGGTATGCCAACATATGCATATATATAAATGATTCATTTATCTCACATCTTAAGCGAATACATAACGCGTGAGCATCATATTGACTTTTACATTTGCCAAGTTTCCACTCCCACAAAACATTGCAAAATCACTAATTCCACCGACTAATGCAATGAACGGCTTACTAAAACCAAAACCAACTAATAGACCAGTGAACCAATATAGCATGGATTCAGAAATCTCAAGACGAAGAGCCCATGCCACATATACAAAAATAGCAGCCCGCCCAATAGCCTGATCGCTTAAATTTTTTGAAAAAGGGGAAGTATTTTCATTAATCCTTGGGAAAATTTGTTCACTCTCCACTTCCGTTCTCGTGAACAGTGAAGAACGAAGATAGCTTGTTGATAAGAAAGTCTAGTAAGGTACAGATATCACCCTTGAGGGTATTTGAAATCGTTGCAGAGCTAAAGAGCGCACAAAGCGGAGAAAAAGACGGGCCCCAAAATTTTTCCGATTTGGACATCAAACTTTTGTATTATATTCATTCTTGTAATATATTTCCATTGTAAATGCACTAGAGGAGTCCTCTAGATGCATCCCCACAGAAGAGTAGAGATCTACCCGTGTAAAACAGTAGGAAATTAGTCTTTTAGTGAATAAAGTGCCTGTCTCTTGTGTGAAAGGACCAAACTTAGGGCTCATGTATATAAGTCACTTTGTGACTCTTTGTAAAAAACTTCTTGCCATTGTGAAGAAGGAGCTCTTCAGAATTTTCGAGTTTGTCTCTTTCTTGCTGATTTTGATCTTCATTTCGCTCTTGTATGTGTGTGTGATGCTTGTAATGCATGTGTAGGACTGTTGTTTACTCCTTCCCCTTGGTTTTGAACTGCTGTAGTGCGTGCGTGAGCTAGGAGAAGCTGTGGCGCGGGTATTTGTGATTCCCTTCATTCACTGTCTCTGCCATAACTTGAAGCAGAGTGATCAGAATTGAGTGAAACCACACCGTTGGATGCGTCTCGTCGAGAGCTTCGAAAGGAGTACCCTATTGCCTATATTCGGAGTTCTGGGCTGGGAGAAAACCTCAAAATACCAAAACTGCTGTAAGAGGCTTGCGGCAAACACTTTCAGTATTTCAGAGAGTGTGAGAGGTAGTAGTCTTTTCTCATGCGTGCTAGCTAAACCACTTCATTTTCCATCACGTGTGCACACGTCTTCATACACTTGGTAAGTCGCTCCTTAGGATTGACATTTAAATGTGTGTTAAAGTACCCACTATATGCACTTGTGTGGCAATTGAGGTATAGTCTCATTGGCACAAGTCCTTGAGTCGTCTCGACTCAAGTACACACGTTTTTGGCGCCGTTGCCGGGGAACACTCAACCAAGGTGCCTTCGTGATGGTTATAGATCGAGTGTGATCGAATCGTACTTGTAGAGGTGAAATTGTCCTTTGGCAAGTAGTCCGTCACTTCAGCACTTGTTACTTCACATCCCCGAGGTGTGTGTGATAAGTTTCAGGTTTAGGAGTAGTAGGAGGATAGTAGGAAGAGTGAGGGAGTAGATTAGAGTAGCTTTCATTGTTTGTCTTGTTGTTTCATCTTCAGTAGACAGGAAAAAAACCAAGTATAAAAGCCAAAAAAAATTCATTTTGCAAGTCACTTGTTTCTGAGCAAGTATCGTGGGAGAGCTATCGAGTATCGCGAGCTGCCGAGTATCGTGTCTGAGCTTGTGGAGCGTCTTTGAACAAGAAAAAGGTGTTAGAGAGTGAGAAAGAGCATCAAAGGTGAGCCACTCAGTTGCTAGATCCTTTTGATCATTCAAATAATTCAACATTAGAGAGAAACGATCTGCGCCAAGTATCGTTTAGAGCTTTCAGGGGGCAAAAGGTGTGTTTTGATTGATATAGAGAGTGAGGAGAGGAGAGAGGAGATAGGAGGTCAAGGGCATCAAATCAAAACTTCAAAAACATTTTTCTAAATTTGTCTAAGGGTCAAGTATCGTTTTACTCCCGCGGTCGAGTATCGCGATACTTAGCAAGTATCGTGACCTCCTGTGGTCGAGTATCGCGATATTTCCCGTCGATCGTGTATCGTTTCATACCGATCGCGATACTTGGTCAGAGATCGTTTTCCCAGCGATCGTTGATCATGTATCGTAGATCGTGTATCGTTTCGTGCCAGTCGCGATACTTGAGAAGTATCGTTTGGTCAAAGATCGCGATACCTGATAAGTATCGTGTATCGGTTTTCCAGCGATCGTTTGAGAGAGGTCGTGTATTGTTTGGGTTAAGTATCGTGTATCGCTTTCACAGAGATCGCGATACTTACCAAATATCGTGTATCGTCGATCCTTCCCATTCAGAGATTGTGTATCGTGGATGTTGGCATACAAAGCAACAAAGGAGTCATGCACAATACGGCAACAAGGCCAGATTATTTTTTCCCATAGATTATGTACAACTCAAGTGATTTTAATCACTACACAAACATTGTAAATCCCGTTTTTGGTAGAATAGACTCCATTTTGTGCAAGCCGAGGAGTCCTCGAGCTTGAGGAGTATTAGAAGTACCATCGTACCAATTTTCATAATTTTTAGACTTCGTTTGAGCCCTCAAATAAGCCCTGGAACCTAATTTTTAACTAGGCCGGACACTAGGTCTGGACAGGGCCAAAACTAATCAAAAACTATAAAAAGAGCTAGAGAGCTCATTTTTGAGGTTAGACTGTAATTGAAACGAACTTGTTAGAGCTTTTGAAAGTAATCTAAAGAACTCCATTGATTCTCTCTCTTTGTCTTGCCGTGTGTGCGCGTGTGTGTGTATGTGTGTGCATGCTTGTGTGCTTCTCACTCACGCACTTGTGCCGCCACTTGCTCGAGGTCTTCATACCATCCTCACGTCTTCCCGGATTGACATTAAAGGAGGTGCTACTCATCACTGAGCTACACCAAATTTTGGCGCCGTTGCCGGGGATCGAGCTTTGAGGACGAGCGTGTGATGGTAAGACGTAGAGTTGGCGCGTTGGAGTTGTAGGTATTTTCTTCACTCTCATCCATTTTCTTTTACTTTCATCACCATCATCATCATCACCATCTCCCACCTTCATCTCCGTTATTGCGAAAACTTCAGTTTTTTGACTATATCCCCATCTCCACCTCATTCCCCTCATTTCACTTGTGAGAGAGAGAGCGAGAGAGCGAATTTGCATGTGCTGTTTTTTGCATGTTTCTTGAGCTATTTTGCAGGTTTTTTGCTGTACCATCATCCCCAGCAGTGTGCGCAGGCCTATTGAGAAGCAATTGAGAGTATCCAAGCAAGGGTGTTGCGCACGCTTGAGAATCAACTTCTCGAGCACTAAAGAGCAAGGTTCGGCAAGAAAGGTCGGAATATTCTCAACTCCTCTCCGTCAATTCCTAGCTTAGGCTAAGAACGATTAGAAGTAGGAGTAAGTCAGGGCGACGATAGGCCACCATCAAGTTGAAGACTACCTAAAAACTTAAGTTCAAGCTAAAAACTTAATCTCTGTACTGTCGACAACATAAAGGAAAGAACCTAACGTGGAACGATCAACCTGAAAGTACGAAGAACATTCAAGTATTCCTGACGACGTAATAACAGACAAGACTTTAAACACGAGGAATAACTAAAAAGAATCAAGTGACTGGTACCAATTGATCGGCAACGAGGTTGTACTCTGGGCAAAGAACTGTGCTACTTAGATAGGCATATGAACCTTAGATCAGGACGACATCTAGCAAGGGAGAGGCAAAGCCTTAGATCTTCAGAGGCTAGTGTTAACCACACTGCTAGGTCCTGGGCCCAGCAGTTGAGCCACCACTCTCACTACCCTAGCTCGGAGACCAGTGAGTCAGAGATGTCTCAAGGCATGGACAAACCTACGAGAAGTTCAGGTGTGCCTTACTTGTACAGGGTGGAAGGCCCTTACAAAACACAGTTGGAGTACCTTAGGACCAACCGATTAGGTGCTAGCATCTATGAGGACGGCCTTGGAAGATCTGTGGTCCAGATTAAAAATCCTGACCAATCCATTGGACTAGAGCACCCAGCTGTCAAGTTTGAAAATGGTGCATACGTGGACAAAGAAGGAACTATATATGTAGTCACTAGTCACCCGGATAGAACAGATGACTTTGGGAATGTAATCTCAGAAGCGGACTTAGGTGACCTGGAACAAGGGAACATGGGTGCGGAACCTAGAACCCCTCGAGGTAAATCAGTTCTCACTAGGATTATCACGCCTGAGTGGGTACCCCAAGACAACAAGAGCATAGAGTTGCTTATCCATCGAGAAACTGATGAAGCCTTTTGGAGGTATAAATCCAATCAGCCAACTGATATAGGAAATATCATGATCTATGAGTTTAAGGATCCAGATAGCCCAGGTAGAGTGACCTACTTAGATCACACTTCGGAACGGATCTTTGTGGTGACAGAAAATGATAGGCATGCTTACACTTGGAAGGGTGAATTTATTTTCCCCCAACCAAGATCAAATGTATCCTATGGTCACCCTGGAGCTGGAACATCCCAAGCTCATGGTATGCAAAGAGACAGAAGTAAAGATAGACCAGAAGTAAGTTTTGCCAATCCAGTGGGCAGAGAAAGAACGAGAACGGAGACGAATAGGGTAGAACCTGAGATGCTTAGAGCCCACAGGAACCAAAGAAATGTAGATGGATTCCCTCTGCCGAGGCCTAGAGAGCACACAAGAACTTTGAGACCCACCCAGCTAGTTAAGTCCATGAAGAATTACTTTGACGGCACAGGAGATCCCTATGATCATGTGGCGGAGTTCAAGCAAGTCTTGAGAGCTGAACAAGTTGAGGATCTATTCACGCAGTACAATGCCTTCGGTCTAACCCTTAGGAATACGACACTTACATGGTTTCAGCCATTGGATGAGCGCCAGTTCAGGAGCATAGACCAACTCCTAGAGGCATTTATTATTGAGTTCTCCAAGAGTGGCATAAGACACAATACCTCCTCATTGATTCACAGCTTCAAACAGACCCCCCAGGAGACTGTCAGATTGGCCGGGAGAAGATTTAGGCAATACCTCGAAAGATGTCCCATTTCGGAGCTACCCACATCTGCCAAACAAGTAGCCTTATTCCTTGACGGACTGCTGAGTCCAAAATTGAGATCCTACGTGTATCTGAAAGACCCTAGGACTATAGAAGAGTGTGTACGTATGTGCATTGACATTGAAGATAACCTAGGAGAAGAGCTAGAGCTGTCCAAAATTTACAAAGATTCAGATAGTGCATCTAGTCAATCTTCCACACAAGCCACATCAATTGAGGAACTTGCAGAGAAAGTGGCCCAGAAATTAGGTGTAACTAGCAAACAAATTCCAAGGTTTGCCCCTGTGAAAAGGTGCTATACATGCGGTGGTGACCATATGGCGAACGTCTGTCCCATTATGGCTCAACCCCAAGTTAATCCTAGTAGCCAGTACTGCACCATAGAACGGAAGTACACAAACCACACTGCGCAAGATTGCCCATACAACAAGCAGGCAGTTAGGCAACCCTACCCTCAGCCCTACCAACAAGGCAGATACCAGAACCAGTACCCACCACCACCACAATATGCTAGACCCCAACAATCCTATCAACCACAATATCAGGCCCAGCAGAGACCCCAACCGGTGCTAGCTCAACAGCCTCCAAACCCCGCTAACGTGATTCCAGTAAAGTATGCTGTTGCAGAAGAAAACCTGAATAGGGCCATAGTACCAGTAACCCCATTGATCTCAGAAAGTGTTCCGAGTGACCATAGCTTTGATTCTACACATGTTGATAGTCCCCAGGCTTACTACATGCAGTCTCCAGAACATGGTGAGTCCTACTATAGTGAAGAACCAAGTGAACCTAGTTGGGAGTCAGATTACACGAACGTCATGTATGCAAACCCCAACCCTAGGCCTCAACCTAGGCAGGTACGACCACCATTTCCTAGAGGACCATGCTACCGATGTCAGGGAGATCACTTCATTCGTGATTGTCCCTTACCTCCACCTACACAAAATCAGTCCGTGACCATCCAAGGCTTTTGCCAAGACTGTGGAAAAGAGCATCTCTTACGAGATTGCCCAAAAAACCCCAATCACATGCCAAAAATCACTCCCATCAACGTTGTTGGGTTAGTGGTAGATTCCACGGGAAGTGTCACTTCCACTGCTCCCGTACAGGTAGTCACTCGAGCTCAAGCATTGCACCAAAACCAAGGGGTAGGCCAGGAAAAGAGCCCAGATGCTAGCGATACTGAGAGCCAAAGTAAAAAGAGAACAAGAGCTTGGAGAGATAGCCGCGAACGCATGAAAAGGCAATGGGAAAAGAAGATGAGTGAACTTGAGGAAAGTCTACGAGAAACCAAGGCTAAAATCATAGAGATCACATCTCAACCGCACTCTCACACAGTCCCACCGCTACCATCCCCATCACTCTCCATCCCTCCACCCTCTAAGACACCCCACGTAACCCACCCACCACCCCAAACAGGATCAGTATTAGCTGATGCCACTCCCGAAGACATAGACATGATGCTTAAGGCGTATCAGGCCAGAATCCAAGAAGGGCCAAACGTCACGGATCATGACAAGTGCTATCCTAGAGCTGACCTAGAGATAGAAAGAACCAAACTGTGCGCGAAAATGGTCGCACTGGCTCAGACTATGTTTGAAGCCAGTCGCCTTTTCAATTACTCGGGCTCAGCCAAAACGCAATTACACTTGGATGGATTCCTAGAGAAATTAGAGAGAATAATTGCAAGATCTGCCAAGGACGAAAAAAATCAAGAGAGAGAGAAGGCAAGCAAAAACATGGATCCTTCCCCATCCGAAGTGTATGTGGCCAATTCCCCTAAACCGGACAACTTCCCCTCCTTAGAAAGAATAGAGAGGCTAATAGCACAGTCAGAAAAGGAACCTACCCCTCAAAGAAAGGAAAGGGCGAGAGAACAGATAAGTAAGCATCTTCAGGAAGCCCATGTACCTCCTCAAGAAGCTTATCTTCCCCCCCAAAAGGCAGATGAGCCTCCCTCGGAAGCTCACGTACCTCCACAGTCTGCCTACATTCCTTCTCAGGGAGTGTATGAGCCTGCTCGGAAAAGTAATAGAATAAGTAATCCCCCCCAAGAAGCTTGTGCTCCAGCCATTTACGAGAACGAGGAGAGAGTCAACGATAGAATAAGCCCTCCTTCCCAAGTTGCTTATGCGCCCAATTCTACGGAGCCAGACACTTCTTCTTCTATGAATCGGTTTGCACCAGACTTCCTACGAGAGATTCAAGAAGACAATTGGGATAACGAAAGTGAGGTCGCCCCTCCTTTTGAACTTGTGGACGATGCACACGACCAATTCCCACAAGACATCCCATCTATTTACGGGGAGCATGAGAGTGTTCAGTCTCACGAGAGATTAGACTTTGAGTCTAATTCCATACAAGAGCTACCCCACTTCACAGGCCCATGGGAAGCAAAGTCCACATGTATGAGAGCACCCACAGTCATGGTAAGGAACGACGACTCAGTCATACCAAGGAACACGGAGGTAGTAACGAACACCAAGGTGCAACGCGATCTCATTTTGAAAGAACTACCTGAGGATAGACCAAATGCGCGGAAATATGCAGCCAGTCGAGTCACTGAAGTCGCAAAACCTCGTTCCCGGGCAGGATCCCATAGGACAGTGCCAGAAATTCCCTTGGATAAGATAGGAGATATGTGTGAAGGTGAAGAAGGGAACACCTATCTTCCCATCACCTACCAGGAGTACACCACCAAGGCAATTTTGGACTCAGGTGCAGGAGTTGCAATTGCCACCACCTCCTTATGGAAGCGTTGGGGCAAGCCAGCACTCAGGCCAACGAGGATGAAATTGCAGATGGCCGATGGTCACATAGAGAAACCCCTAGGATTGCTAGAAGGCATAACTCTCTCCACTTGTGGTGTTGAGTTTGAGCATAGCTTTGCTATATGTGACTTCAGCAAAAATCATGCCTATGAGATGATTTTGGGAAGACCATTTATGCGACAGTTGCAAGTGGTACAGGATTGGGGAACCAACTCCTTGTATTTGCAACACTTGGGCGTTACGACCAAAGTCAATCTCAAGGACTATTCTCATAGAGATGTCCCTCCTATCCAATGGAATCCCATCCATAGAGCCAAAGATGATACAGAATCGGTGCATTCCATAGGGTCTGGATCCTCATGGATGCATGAAGACACTCACTTATGGATGTGCAAGGTAGCAGTAGAAGAAGAGAAGAGAGAGAAAGCCAGAGAGGTAGGTGCAAAAGAAACCCATAGATCAATCCAAGACCCAGCCTATGCACCTGTAGTTTTTCCAGACGAAGAATTTGAACCTCACGGTTGGGCAGAAATTTTAGCAACCATGGACGTAGCCATCAATGAAGAACAATGGACACCTCACTGTGATGAGGATGGCTATGACATTTCAGTCTTCTCCATAGAGCCGATCATGGGAGAGGCAGTTTTAGAAGAATGCGAACCTAGCCCTGATGCATTTGAGGATGCAAGTGACTCCGATCTCGAGTCTATCATTATGGACCCACCATTTGCATCAGATGAAGAATACTTCTATGAAGTAGAATTTCAACCCCAGAGGCATGGAGAAGTTACAAATGATGTAAGATTAGCAACACATGTGACCCCAAAGGAAGAAGGAAAGAAACGGAAAAAAAGAGAAACCTCACCAGAAGAGGAAGAATCTTTGTTTGAGGTCCCAGAAAATTTTAAGAAGTATGAGATAGATGACAGGAGAGTCATGATAAGAATGCCTAAATGAGAGGCACAATCAGGAGAGGCCTATGATAACAAAGAAACTACCAAGAAAATAGTTGTGGCCATAGAAGGAGAGGAGAGATGCACGTACATAGGCCATGACCTGACAGAAGAAGAAGAGTACGAATTGATTGCCTTGCTAAGAGAATACAGAGATGTATTCGCTTGGAGTTACAAGGACTTGAAAGGTGTTGACCCTGACATATGCTCACACACTATCCCCATGACCTCAGATGCCAAACCCTCTAAGCAAAAGCCTTATACATATAACGATAATTACGCTGCTAAAATCAAGGAAGAGATAGATAGACTGGTCGAAGCTGGATTTATCTATGAAATTGAGCACACTGAATGGGTATCCCCCATCGTAGTGGTGCCCAAGAAGAATGGCAAACTGCGTGTGTGCATTAACTTGAAGAAGGTTAACGCAGCCACAATCCGAGATAACTATCCGCTTCCCATCACAGAACATCTCTTAGAAAGAGTGGCAGGCAAGGAAGTGTACAGCTTCCTTGATGGATTTTCGGGCTACAATCAAGTAGCCATAGCTCCAGAGGATCAGCATAAGACAGCCTTTGCCACAGAGTGGGGCATTTTTGCTTTTAGAGTAATGCCATTTGGGCTCACCAATGCACCAGCTACCTTCCAGAGGCTGATGTGCCATGTGTTTAAGGAGTTCCTGAGGAAGAGTTTAGAAGTCTATGTTGATGATCTTTGTGCTCATTCCAATGTTAGACAAACCCATATTCCTGAACTCAGACAAATCTTTGACAAATGTAGAGAATATCAAGTCTGCCTGAACCCAGAAAAGTGCGTTTTTATGGTCAGGCAAGGCAAGATTCTAGGACACATAGTGTCAAAGAATGGCATATCTACCGACGAAGAAAAAGTGAGAGCCATAGCAGAGCTACCTAGGCCAAAGAATGTCAAGGAAGTACAAGCTTTCATGGGGCATTGTGGCTATTACCGACGATTTATACACATGTATGCTGTCATTGCAAAGCCCATGTACGGACTTCTGACAAACTTTGAGTGGACGGATGAATGTGAGAATTCCTTCCAAGAGCTTAAACGAAGATTATGTTCAGCACCAATCTTGACCACACCAGATTGGAATAAGCCATTCCATGTTCATGTGGATGCATCCAATTATGCCATTGGATGTGTGCTTGCACAACCTACTGGTGAAGGTAATATGGATCTTCCAATTGCCTATGCCAGTAGACAATTGAATGCGGCTGAACGGAATTACACCACTACGGAGAGAGAAGGATTAGGCATGGTATATGCAGTTAAGAAATTTAGACACTATTTGCTTGCAAATAAGTTTAAATTTTTTACTGATCATCAGGCATTGTTATATCTCGTAAACAAGCCATGCAATACAGGAAGATTAGTGAGATGGTTTCTCTTGCTAATGGAATATGACTTTGAGGTTGTGGTAAGAAAAGGTAGGACTCACTTGAGAGCAGATCACCTCTCTAGGCTCACATCAGGAGAAGCCCCACAAGGAGTATCAGATGACCTTCCTGATGCTTACTTGTTTAATTTGGAAGTTATACCGTAGTGGGCTAAGCCATTGGTGCCAGTATTGACGTACGGGCCCAACCATCCAGTGGTAAACACACGGAATAGAGAGATCGTAAAAGCCCAAAAGTATCACATCATGGCCGGAAGTATGTACAAGCACACAGATCAAGGGATCTTGGCTTGTTGCGTAGAAGAGGATGAGTACGCTAAATGGTTGCAATTAGCACATGTAGGTGCGTTAGAGCAACACCATTCAAAGCAACGAACTTTACAGACCCTAAAGAGACTCGGAGTACATTGGCCAACTATGGAAGCTGATGTCCAAAAGTTGTGCAAGGAATGCCCAATCTGTTGCACTAAACCACCTGTGGAACATGCCACTCTCTATCAAGTCTCCATTGTGCCAGATTGGAGTGAACCTCTAGTATCATTCTTGAGGACAAACACATTCCCTCCAGACATGACTCTAGCTAGGAAAAGGAGTTTAGAACAAGAAGCCCAGGATTATTCATTCATTGGTGATAATCTATATAAGCGTGGTAAAGATGGTTACCTGAGGCTATGTGTCCATGAAAGTGAGTATCTTAAGATCTTAGAAACTGCTCACCAAGGTGTAGCAGGAGGACACTTTGGACCGGATCGGGTGATCAAGGCAATCCTATTTGCGGGCTTTTGGTGGCCTACCCTTCACATGGATGCACATACCTATGTGAAACGGTGTGATGTCTGTCAGAGGACTCAGTATCCTATACGCAAAGATGAGATGCCACTGAAACCTATGATGGGTGGACGTGCATTTTCCAAGTGGGGAATAGACTTCGTAGGTCCTATTAATCCCCCAGCCAAGGGTTCTCATGCAGAATACATCATTGTTGCGACAGATTATCTCACCAAGTGGGTAGAGGTAAAGGCTACGACAAAGAACGATGCTCAAACAACTGCCAAATTCTTGTTTGAGAATGTATTCACGAGATATGGGCTACCTATAGAGCTTGTAAGTGATAGAGGCACTCATTTCTTGAACGAAGTGATTGAAAATCTACTCCAAGAATTCTTGGTAATACACAAGAAGTCTGCCCCCTATCATCCTCAAGCTAATGGACAAGCTGAGAGCACTAATAAGATTTTATGCAATGTACTGACGAAATTAGTGAACACTAAACGCTCTGATTGGGACAAACAGCTACACCATGCTGTTTGGGCATACCGAGTTGCCTACAAAACAGTACTCCAAGCCACCCCCTTTCAGATGGTATTCGGCCAAAACGCTGTGTTACCCTTGGACTTCTTGATCCCTACATTGAGAGTAGCACAAGAGCATGAATGGACAGGTCATGAGCTCTCCTCTAGGATCTTTGACCTTGAACGATTAGGAGAAACAAGACTGAGAGCTGCTGCTGGAATATATGCAGCTAAAAAGAGGCAGAAGGCATACTTCGATGCCCATGTGAAGGATAAAGGCTTGAAAGCCGGAGATCTAGTCCTAGTCTATACACTGAAACAACACGCGAGGAAGCTAGAAAAGAGAGGCTACGGACCTATGATTATCAATAGGATCTCCACGAGTGGAGCAGTACAATTAGCCACATTAGAGGGTGATGTTCTCCCTAACTATATTAGCGGATGCAGAGTCAAGTTGTATCAGGAACCCCTCACGGAGGAAATGCTCAGCCGACTCAACACTGCTAAGAAACGCAAAGAGGAAGAAAAGAGAATTAGAGAAGAAGCTCAAGCAGAAGCTTTAGAACACATCAGAAGGATGAAATTACGAAGGCAAGGTAGAAATCAGCCTAGAGCAAATGACTATGCAGATCAAGGATTTCCTATGGCCATGTGTGAAGTTGCAGGAACAAGCTCGCATAGGATAATTGATAGACGTCCTTTCATAACCCTAGATATAGGACAAGGAAAGAGTGCACGGAACGTAAGAGCCTTGATTGACTCAGGCGCAGCCACTAGTGCTGTTAGAGTGTCTTACTGCCAAGAATTACAATTGACTGTCAATCCTGTGGAAGCATATCTCATAGGACTGGGAGGCGTGGAAACCCCTTGCATAGGTGAGGTGGAACTCCCCCTCTACATTCATGATGAGACAATGACAGTTAAAGTACTGGTGTGTCAAGATGAGGATCTCACTGAACCTCTCGTCTTGGGTCAAGATTGGATCTATGACCAAGCAGTCAATCTAAACCTAAGAAGTGGACTTCTCCAGGTTTGGGTCAATCATAGTCGAATTACAGTAGAATTAGACAATGGAGCACTCAAGGAACTAGGAAAGGCACAGACTCCTGGTCCTTCCAGGGGTACACATGAAGATGACCATGCTGTTCTTGTTCAAAACCCTGTGTTGCAGAGGAATGATATTTGCAAAAAAGGAGTCAGGGATGCAACGGAACTCCCTTCTTTTCCAAAGGCCAGAAGGAGACAGCAACCAAAGGCGGATCACAAGCAGAAGAAGCAGAGTACTATCTATGTCCAAGATCAAAAGTACATGCACAGCAGAATGTCCCAGAAAATAAACCAGGTGTGGGTGCGGAAAGCCGAACGACCGGGGGCACCACCGTCAACTACACGGGCAAAGCCTCTTATTAGTAACCAACAACACGACGCTAATAAGAAGTCTTTCAGAAATTCTTCTGCTAAAGTAAAATCTATTTGGGTGCCCAAGAAGTCAATGAAGGCAAGCCCACAAGCAAGACCAATTTGGGTGCCTAAGGCTTGCTTGAGGGCACAAGTAGATAAGCCAAGGCCACAACCTAGGCAGCATAACCCAACTAAGAGTACAACTTGTATTCACTCGTTCTCTACACTTAGGAACACACCAAGAACCAAGAGCATACATGTAATCATTTATAAGTGGGTCCCTAAAAGATCCCATTCCCAAACTACGACACCGAAAGCAAAGCCCATCCACTGCATCTGGCAGTCTAAGACTTGTAATAAACCCCCCGACCCCAATTTGTAAATTCACCCCCACTTACTAACGACATTAGTCTCCTAGGAATACACAAACATTAACTACACTCACTGTCTTCGTGCACTTACTAACCACTAACTCATCATCTGCCTCATGTTAATGTTGTAACGGGGACAACAACGGATTTTATTCTGTCCATTACGATGTTAACACATGATTCTATATTCTCACAGAATCAGAAGGCAAGAAGTAAAATGGCAGAAGCGACAGGTTCGGGCTCACAAGTAGGGATACTTAATGCGGGAATTGATGTGGATAGTCTACCCGTGGATGTGCCCCCGACTGAACGACCAGTGGAGATGCAACACCTTCAGCAACTCCTGGTGCCAGATCCACCTACAGGAATCACGGAAAGAGTCCATGCCAATTCTCATTGGTTCAATGGCATGCCCGGTCCATTAGGAGAGGCCAAGTATATCTGGGAGTCTAAATGCGAGTATGACAGATCATGGGTGCGATTCCAATTTTTCTCCAAGGAGTTCGAGACTTTACAGAACACCGAAGATCTCCAGACCATATGGCAACGAGCAGGGTTGGCGGAATATTTTGAAGCCCCACTACCTAAACCCGATCTCCTCCGATGTTACTATTTGGTCTCCACATTACAAGCTAATGAAGATAAGGACCAACCCGGATCATTTGTTCTCCCCTCAGTGCTGGGCAACAACGAGTTGAAGAGGTTTGAACTTACTGTGGAGTTGGTAAGCGACGCTTTAAATATGCATGGCACGCATGTGCCCTCAGAAAAGGATGCTCTCGTTCCCACCAACATGAAGGACAGGAAACTATTGAAGCTGAAAGACATGGCAGCACTCACCCCAAATGTGTCCATCCCTCTCCGCATGTGCATGCAACATTTCGCCTTCCCCGGCCAAGACCGATTCACGCAACCACACAAGAAGATCTGGTTCGCTCTCTATTTAGCGGAAGCAGGTGCGTTACCCATTAAGCTCCCAGTATGGATTATAGATCAGTTGTATGAAGCAAACAAACGGGCATCTAGGAAATTAGTGGTGAACGGATGCTGTGCAATCACATGCATCATTTACCGATGCTTGGCATATGATGTCCCCATTGAACGTGCCTTAACTTGGGCACAATTACAAATGTTTAAAAGGCTCAAGACGTCCACACATCAGTCCAAGCGCATGAGGGGCGCGATCCCTTGTGTCCAGACAAGGGAAGTCCTGACTACTCCTGAGGCATCACCACTAAGAGAGGGCACTGTACCTCCCTTTACCATTAGGATACCCAGGTCGGAATCTGACACTACGACACAACCCACCCCATCGGCTCCTCCTGTTACACCTGAATTCGAATTTGCTGCCACTGGAGAGGCTGAAGGACTGGACCCCCAGGATTTCGAAGCATTCCTACAGAACACACAATTCTCTGATGTGGAGTTTTATTCAGAAGCAGAGGAGCAGGGCACATCCTCACGTAGAAGAAGAAAGTCTACAGACGGTCGACATGTACATTGGAGTGACGCTCAGCAAAGTCAACAACACGGACACCCGGAAGAAGAAGAAGCGTATGAAGAAGAGACCACTGAAGCCCCAGCCTATACAGCAGAACTCCGAAGGCTGTATCAGATTATGGAAAGAGTGCGATCGCAGCAACTACTCACTGAACAGAGCAGCAGAGTACTTATGACTCAGTTGTTGGAAGAAGCGGGAGTTGACTCAGAATACAGGGAAGGTCTCTTATTGATGGCAGAAACATATGGAGTAGTAGAAGCAGTGCGCACTGCCATTCAGAGGCCTCCAGTTCAATATGACCCACGAAGGTTCCAGACACGACCTCGCTCAGGTAAAAATATCCAAATTCCCGTTACAGTTGCAGAAGAGCCAACTACTACACCAACCTCCTAAACAGCTAGCCAACAGCACCCCGCCACCCATGAGGAGTCCACCGAACCACTACCCACCACTCCCCCACCATCACCTCCTAGAAGAGAAACAGAGGAAACCACATCGACTACTCAACCCACTGACCCCACCTTCATCTTCCGCACTCCCATCTCTAGTGCCAACTTATTCTCTACCACTGATAACCCGACCTTTGAAGCAAACCCCATCACTACACAATCCACCGAACCCCTTCCAGAGCCTGCCCTAGGGCAACCATCCCCAATGCCTTCAGCCACGGGTCACCCTGACCCTAGATCCACATTCATGGGCTTCCCTACTACCACGCAACCCTTTCAACCCTTCTCAAATTTACGACCCCAACCCCCGATATCCCTCTCTCCATTTCTACAATCCCTCCATGACATCTTTGCTAGGGCTTTTCAACCAGGCTCTCAACCATTCCCTGCCTTTTCCGCTCCCCACCCCACTTCGCACCTATTCACCACTTCCACACACACACCACCTACCATACCAATGTATATGGCAGACCCCACACTCTCACCCACTCCTGAAGGTATGGACATTTCACCACCCACGGCACCTCCACCCACGGTTTCACCTCCTCCCATTCCCCCTCCACCAATTTCACCCACACACACAACTTCCGTAGACACATCATTCACTGTCTCCCTTTCCCAATTCCCTTCCCATGCATCTCCCATGGTAAACACCACACTCTCATCTATAGGAAGTGCATTGGACACCATGTTGGCTTGTATATCAAATTTAAGAACAGATTACATTCAGCTCCAGCAACAAAACGAACGCCTGCACGAGCACTCAGCTACACTACAGCACCGCCTTGCGGCACTAGAAGAGGAGAACGCTCGCCTCCACACGCAGTTCCAAACCCTCCAAGAAGCCCATAACATATTGGAGGTACAGTTACAGAACGTAGATCAGGAAGCGGTGCAGGTGGTAGAAGGTCACCTACGGACGCAGCTGGAACGCAACTCAAAACTTCAACGAAATATGGCACTACTCAAACGCCATCTTGCGGCTGCTCAGGAAGAGAATAGACGCCTGCAAATACAAAATCAAGAGAACCTGGAGGCAGCTATTGAGAGCACACCGGGGGCACCCATCAGCCCATCCAAGTTTCAAGCAGTGACCCCCGATAATATCAAGATTATATTGGAAGATTATGCCATGCTGCTCGAAGCACATGATAAGCTATCGGAGGAGCTGGGACAACTGAAGCAGGAACACCAACAAGGACCAACAGCAGCCCCTCCAACCACCCCCTCTGCGGCTTCGCTTCTCACAGACGCAGAGGCCATAAAAGATCTCCAGAAACAGGTCGCTGATTTGCAAACACGCCTATTACAATATGAGAGACCATCTTCCCCTCCAGAGGCTCCCACGGACGAAGAAGTTGTGCAAATTCCTGTGGAACAAACGTTTGACGAAGAATACGATCCGCAACCATTCCCAGGAGGCCAACAAACAGAAGAAGCGCAGGACACGTTCGAGGCACCACGGCCGCCATGGTTACGACAAGTGGAGGAAATAGGGAGTTCGCACGAAGAGCGCACCGTAGTGCAAAATCAGGCCATGAGGGTCATAGAGGAGACTGTGTTACAATCAGCTTACTTTAAGAACCTGTCATCGAGACGCCTGATTCTTTCATCAGAACTCCAATACAGGCCGTATTATATTATTTTGGCTGATTATAATGCAGAAATACAAAGAGTCACGGGTCAGATTCCTACTTTTGCGACCCAATTTCAACCCGAAGACCTTCCTCCAGAGGTGCAAAAAGGTAAAATTCGTCAACCAACATGGCGGCAGAAACTTTTAGAGACATATCCAGAAATGCTACGCACATGGAACAACGCGCCTTTGCACCTCCTGTACAACCCATGCTACGGTCCAGTCCCCCGCCGCAGGTCGTGGAAGGCATTCAATATCAAGGTACAGAACAACGCACAATGCAAGGAATGGCTGAACTACCCGTACATTGCGCCACCACAAGGACCACCATCGGTAGCATATATGATGGGGACCATTCGCCACTGGATGCCGCGCTTGAAGCCCATGCAAGATGTAGCAGCGCAAATGATGCTTAAAATCTTGGATATGATGCAAGTAGTCCTGAAGACCTTTAGAAATGCAGCCGCACCACAGGTACGTCAACCGGGGTTCAGCAATGGAAATTACGACTTGGTGTATGACATGAGCACCACCCCCAGCATTCGTGTGGCTTACGCTTGGCATGCACGCATCAAATACCTCCCCGCCTGCTACAAACAGACCTTCGAAGAAATGTTCAGATCAGGTTTCTGGGAGTATCACTCGGAGGTTTTCGCACCAAAGCCAACACATCTGCTTCAACTGTTTGCTTGTGAACAAGCAATGTATTCAGAGTACTACACCACCCCGCAACCCGAAACCCCTGGTGCAATAAATTGGGATGCATTGGAAGCTGATCTAGCAAGAGGCTTAAGGATAGGAGAACATGAACTGGCCACCAATGTCCTCCAATATTACATCGACCACCCGAGGGAACAAAGGTCTGTCAGGGGCGACAGACGCTAGGAAGGGGGGAGTGTTGGCATACAAAGCAACAAAGGAGTCATGCACAATACGGCAACAAGGCCAGATTATTTTTTCCCATAGATTATGTACAACTCAAGTGATTTTAATCACTACACAAACATTGTAAATCCCGTTTTTGGTAGAATAGACTCCATTTTGTGCAAGCCGAGGAGTCCTCGAGCTTGAGGAGTATTAGAAGTACCATCGTACCAATTTTCATAATTTTTAGACTTCGTTTGAGCCCTCAAATAAGCCCTGGAACCTAATTTTTAACTAGGCCGGACACTAGGTCTGGACAGGGCCAAAACTAGTCAAAAACTATAAAAAGAGCTAGAGAGCTCATTTTTGAGGTTAGATTGTAATTGAAACGAACTTGTTAGAGCTTTTGAAAGTAATCTAAAGAACTCCATTGATTCTCTCTCTTTGTCTTGCCGTGTGTGCGCGTGTGTGTGTATGTGTGTGCATGCTTGTGTGCTTCTCACTCACGCACTTGTGCCGCCACTTGCTCGAGGTCTTCATACCATCCTCACGTCTTCCCGGATTGACATTAAAGGAGGTGCTACTCATCACTGAGCTACAGTGGATCTCAAGTATCGTGTATCGTTGGGAGCCAAGTATCGTCTGTAAGAAGTATCGTGGCAGTCAAGTATTGTGAGAGGTCGTGTATCGCCGGTGACCAAATATCGTGTATCGTTTTCTTGCAAGTATCGGTATCGTTTCACTCAAGCGATCGGTATCGTTTGTCAGATATCGCGATATTTGTCAGGGATCGTGTATCGTCTGAAACCAGAGATCGTGTATCGTGGATTTTTGGAGACAAGTATCGTGGTCGGGAAAAATTCTTCTTCAATCATTTTTTTCCAGCCAAAGGCTTCTAGAAATTTTTGACCTGTAGTTAAGAGTGCCAAAGGCCCAAGGGTAGTAAAGACTGACCAGAGTTTAGAAGTGGATGAACCTGAGATCCGGAAGAACCCTAGGAAGCCGAAGAAGTGTAATTTCTTCCGTAGGTAGTGTAGCAGAGCCAAGTAACCGTTCACATTATTCTGAGACCTCCAGTGAGTCAGAGGAAGAAATTCCCATGGCTTCAGAGGATATGCAGAACACAGTACCCATGATTGGCATGATGTCAATCATTGAGGGAGAGTACAGAACCTCCTTGGAGTATGTGAACACCAACCACAATGAGGTCCCCATTTATCTGGATGGTCTAAATAGATCTGTGGCCAGGTTAAAGAAAGCATTAGAGGCTTACATAGTGCCTAGACCAGCAGTCAAGTACGTAGGAGGACTGTACATGGACAAGAGAGATATCCAATATGTTGTCACTGAACACCTAGAGAACATTAATGAAATTGGTGAAGAAAATAATGCTTCAAACTTAAATGGAGGAGGGAATGAAGAGCAAGTAACTACACCTAGAGGAAGATCTACAGTTGCAAGGATATGGAGAGGAGATCTAATTCCCCAAGATGACACCTTAATGGATGTATATTTGGTCAATGGGATGGAGCATCTCCTTAGAGCACATTCCTCAATTTGGGAAGCTGCTCCTAATCCAGTCACCATTTATGAGTTGCAAGATCCTGATTTTTCCACCATTATCACTTATCTGGATAAAAATCAAAGAAGATATAGGCCCATAACAGAAGCGGAAAGAGCGGAATTGAAGTATCAAAACATCCCAGTGTTCCCGCCTAGAGACCAAGCCACTACATCAAGAAACCCACTGGGAACTTCCCATAATGACTCATACCAACAGTCAGGCCAAACACAACAAACACAACAACCACAACCAACTCAAATCCCCTTCAGACCTCCGGTACAGTTCACAATGCCTGTAAATAACCCTAACTATCGACCTCAACCAACTATTGACCCAAGACATGGAGATCATGCTCCAGTCAGACCGCCGGTAGTAAGAGGACCAGGCATACCTATAGGAAGACCTATTTTCCCAGTGATGCCTAGACAACCCGAAGCAGGAAGACGACTAAGGCCAATCCAAGTTGCCAAATGTATGAGAAATCACTATGATGGCTCTAGTGAACCTTACAACCATATAGCAGAATTTAAACAAGTAATCAGAGCCGAACAGGTAGAAGACTTTTTGATCCAATATGAGTCCTTTGGTCTTACACTGTCAGACACAGCGTTAGCATGGTTTCAACCATTGGACCCTAATACCTTTCAGAACATGGAGCAAGTATACCAAGAGATGATTGAGGAATTTACTAAATTAGGAATTAAAAACAATTCTTCATCATTAATCCATAGCTTCAAGCAAGTCCCTACCGAGTCAGTGAGATTGGCTGCCAGAAGATTCAAGCAATATGTAGACAGATGCCCAGTAGAAGAGAGACCGACACAAAATAAAATGGTGTCATTATTTTTGGAAGGACTATTAAACGGATCCTTGAGATCATTGGTGTATGTAAAAAGGGTTCAGACCTTGCAAGAATGCATGAAGGAATGCATAGATTTAGAAGATAACCTAGCAGAGGATCTGAAAATACCTCAAGGAAGCTCGAAAAGCGAAGATTCGACCAGTAATGCATCCATACCTAAAAATAATGTGGAGGAAATAGCCGAACTCTTAGCAAAAAAGTTGAATGTTCAAGGACAGAGGAACTACCCCAATAATCCAATGAGAGTACCCATGCTTAGAAGGTGTATGCAGTGCGGAGGGGATCATCCTTCTCACTTGTGTACTAGGGGAGTAGTTCCACCACCGGCTTATGGGTATAATAGACCCACTGTCCCAGGACCTCTACAATATTGCAGTGTGGAATAGAAATACACAAATCATAGCACAGAAAATTGTCCCTACAATAGGCAAGCAAGACCTGCACAGCAATACATGAGACCATACGGATACCCTCAGAATCATCAGGGAGGTGAAGCTTTTAGGTATCCCTCTTATGAGCCACAGGCCCCAGCACCGCGACCATATGCTTATCAGGGATACACACAACCACAGCCAGTACTAGGACAACAACCGCCCCATCCTCAAAATGTTGTCCCAGTCAAAATTGCCCAACCTGAAGAAAACCTAGAGAGAGCTATAGTACCAGCCACACCTTTGACTAGTAGTGAACCATATGACTCATTCTATGAACCTAGTCAAGGAACATACCCTAATTATGAAAGCTCAATGATGGAACATGGAAAACTGTATGAACCATATGCCTATGGCATGGAAGCACCAGACAGTTCATATGGTTATGAGCAGGATTATGTGTCATTAATGTATACAGCTCCTAGAGCAACCATACCACCCCGACCCATGAAGAGACCGCCTGTACCCAGAGGACCATGTTACAGGTGTGGAGGTGATCATTATATCAGAGAATGCACATTGCCAAACCCACCCCCACCACAACGAGTCTGGGAAGGCTACTGTAGTGATTGTGGTAAGGAACATCTTTTCAGAGACTGCCCCAAGAATCCCAACAAGGTTACATCTAATGTACAAATCAACGTAATAGAAGTAATTGAATCATCAGGGAGTGATAAAGAGTACACAGTACCATTGAAAGCAATAACGAGAGCCAAAGCCAGAGAGACCCCTGATAAAACGGATGAGAACAATCAAAGTGACAAGGAGAGGGACACACCCATCCCTCAAAGAGTTGAAGACTCAGAAGAGCCGGAGAAAAGTATTGCAAGTAAAAGGTCCCAGAGATGGAAACACCGGAGAGAAAGGTTAAAAGAAAAGAAATTACGGCAGAAAAAGGAAAATGAAAGGAACGAACAAAATTCAAAAGAGGAGCAGAGAAAGAAGGAAGAAATTAAAAATGAACAATACAAAAAGGAAGAGGTAGGATCAGTATTAGCAGACCCAATGCCTGAAGAATTAGCCATGTGGATTCAGGCATACAAGGCAAGAATAAGAGCAGGACCTACCATAGAGCAACACGAGAGAGAATATCCAAGAGGCGACTTAGAAAAGGAAAGACTGGAGATCTGCAAGAAACTGATAGAAGTTGCACAACAAACCTTAGAAAAACCTGCATCGCCTTTACCCAATACCCGAATTTCTGAAGGAGAATTCCAAGAGTGTGTAAACACTCATGAAAAGCCTGAGGTAAATAGAACACAGAATGACGAACGTGGTATTGAGAGAAAGGAAGGATCCATAGTTCCTGAAGTAGAAGGAGAATGGACTAAGGATCTATGGGCACGTGTTCAAGAGGAAAAATGGAAGAAAGTGGAAGGAATCGAACCACCCTTTGAAGAATTAGAAGCAGAAAATGAAATAGAGGGTTCAATACCTGAACTAAATTCAGAAGAAGTTTTTCCAATGGATGCAAGTGACAAAGGAGAGGAAGATGTAAAGGAACTGCCCAATTATACAGGGGAGTACGAGCACAATTCAGAATTGTATCGCATTCCCTCAATAAGGAAACGAGAAACGAACCCATCAGTCCAAACATTTGAGATCATACAACGCCTTAGAGAGGTAAAAATTCCATGTACCCTAACATTTGAAGAATTGTTAAAGGTAAAACCACATTTAAAAGAGAAATTAATCAATCAATGGGAAGTCAAGGAGGAAAAGAAAGAGATAGCTGACGAAGTAAACACAGTGAGAATTCCAGTGGATAAAGTAGGAGACTTTAGTGAGGGAGATGAAGGAAATACCTGCCTTCCAATTACTTATAGGGGTTACACTACCAAAGCCATACTAGATTCAGGAGCTGGTGTTGGCATTGCTACCAAAGGAATTTGGGAGAAATGGGGAAAACTAGCATTAAGACCAACACGCATGAAAATACAAATGGCAGATGGACATACGGAAAGACCCTTAGGATTGTTGGAACGAGTAATCTTCACTACGTGTGGAGTGGAATTCGAACATACTTTAGCAATATGTCACTTCGAAAGGCCAAGCAATTATGAAATGATCCTAGGAAGGCCTTTCATGAGACAACTAAAGGTTGTGCAAGATTGGGGAAAAGATGCGGTTTACCTACAACACTCAAGAACCACCACTAGAATAAACCTACATACGTACACTTATCAAGATGTTCCACCTCTACAATGGAATCAAATCCATAAAGAGGAAGACGATCAATCGATTCATAGTGCAGGTTCTAGTGATCAATCCTGGATGAACGAGGACACTCATCTGTGGATATGTCAAGCTGCAAAGAAGGAAGAGGAGAGAAGAAAAGGATGGCAGCAGAAACAAGGAATAGCGAGGTCTGTACAAGATCCAGCTTATATGCCGCAAATATTTCCTGATGAAGAATTTGAACCTTACGGTTGGATGGAAATTTTAGCGACCCTCGATGTCTGTGTAAACGAAGAAGTAGTGACCATGAATGAATGTATCGATGAGGAGGGTTATGATGTTAGCCTGTATATGGTAGTCCTTCAGGAGGCTGAAGAAGGAGAAGTGTTCGAGAAAGACTGGAAGGAGGACTACGAGAGCATTGAAATGGAGCCTGAACCCATGGATCTAGGAAACGGTACCACCAACATAAATATCACCACCGATGGAAAACACCAGGAACCCACACAGAAAGGAGAATTAGAAGTTGAAAGGGAATCAGAAGATGGAGAAAACAAACCCCAAGACCAATTTGAGGTACCAGCTCATTTTAAAAAATATGAAGTGGAAGAGAGAAAAATCGCTATTCAAATGCCGAAAAGAGAAGCACAGCCTGGAATAGCTTATGATAATAAGGAACAAACCAAAAAGATAGTTGTAACTATGGAAGGAGGAGAGGAACGATGTACCTTCATAGGACAGGATGTCTCAGTAGAAGAAGAGCAAGAGTTAATTCGTCTCATAAGAGAATATCGGGATGTCTTTGCTTGGACCTATCAGGATTTGAAAGGAGTCGACCCTTCTATATGTGCGCATAGAATCCCCATGACATCCGAAGCCAAACCTTCTAAACAAAGACCATACACTTATAATGATGTGTATTCAGCCAGGATAAAAGAGGAAATAGACAAGCTATTAGATGCTGGATTCATCTATGAGATTGAGCACACGGAATGGGTGTCACCTTTGGTGGTTGTACCAAAAAAGAATGGAAAGCTAAGAGTGTGCATCAATTTGAAGAAGGTGAACGCCGCAACCATAAGGGATAGTTATCCCTTACCAATTACGGATCATCTCTTGGAAAGGGTAGCAGGGAAGGAAGTTTATAGTTTTCTGGATGGCTTTTCAGGGTATAATCAGGTAGCCATTGCTCCTGAGGACCAACATAAAACAGCTTTCGCAACTAAATGGGGAGTATACGCCTTTAGAGTCATGCCTTTTGGTTTAACGAATGCCCCAGCTACTTTCCAAAGATTGATGTGTCATGTGTTCAAGGAATTTCTGAGAAAAAGTATGGAGGTATACGTGGATGATCTTTGTACATATTCAGCTACACGATCAGAGCACATCCCTGAACTAGAAAAGATTTTTGCTAAATGTCGACAATATCGAGTATGCCTCAATCCTGAAAAATGTGTCTTCATGGTTAGACAAGGAAAAATCTTAGGACATATTGTCTCTAAGAACGGGATTTCAACGGATGAAGACAAAATTAAAGTAATCTTAAATTTACCAAGACCGAAGACTGCTAAAGAAGTTCAAGCATTTATGGGACATTGTGGATACTATCGAAGATTCATACATATATACGCCATAATTGCTAGACCTCTTTATGCATTATTGACTCTGTTTAAATGGACCGAAGAATGCGAAAAAGCTTTTAATGAGTTAAAGAATCGATTGAGTTCAGCACCAATTCTTCGAGTCCCTAACTGGAATAAACCGTTTCACATTCATGTGGATGCTTCCAAGTTTGCCATTGGTTGCATCTTAGCTCAACCTGCTGACACAGGAAAATTAGACCACCCTATAGCCTATGCTAGCAGACAGTTAAATCAAGCGGAACGAAATTATACCACCACGGAGAGAGAAGGCCTAGGGATGGTATACGCAGTCAAGAAATTCAGACATTACCTACTGGCAAACAAATTCAAATTCTTCATTGATCATCAAGCCCTATTGTACCTAGTCAACAAGCCTTGTAATACAGGACGACTAGTACGATGGTTTTTATTGCTAATGGAATTTGATTTTGAGGTAATAGTCAAGAAAGGAAACACCCACATAAGAGCAGACCACTTATCTCGAATGACCCATGGAGAACCACCCATAGGAGTACCAGATGATTTGCCAGATACTTATCTTTTTAACCTGGAAGTATGTCCTCAGTGGGTAGAAAAATTGATCCCTATACTTACACTTGGACCTAAAGATGGGATCACACCAAACCAAACGCAAGACCTCTGGAGGACTAAAAACCTTCACATCATTGCGGGAAGTTTGTACCACCAGGATTCGAGTGGATTATTAATGAGATGCGTGGAAGAAGAGGAACAAGAAATGTGGCTTCAGAAAGCACACGTAAACCAATGGAAAACTCATTTGAACGCAAACGGAACGTGGCAAACACTCAAGAGATTTGGCATATATTGGCCAACCATGCAAAGAGATGCACATAACTATGTGTCAACCTGTCAAACCTGTCAAGAACAAATCCCAGATGAGAACTCTACCTTATGCTATTCTACAATAGCACCAAGATGGAGCATGCCTCTAGTAAAGTTCTTGAAAACTCAAGAATACCCTGACGGAGCTACTTCAGCAAGGAAGCGTGCTCTTGAAGAACAGAGTAAAGACTATGCCATCATAGGAAAACAACTCTTTAAACGAGGGAAAGATAACCAATTACGAATGTGCATTCATGAAAACGAATATCTTTCTGTTTTAGAGATGGCTCATACAGGAGCTGCAGGAGGACACTTCTCTGCAGATAAAACAGCAAAAATGATCCTCTTTGCTGGAATGTGGTGGCCAACTCTACACCAAGATGCCGTAACATATGTGCAACGGTGTGATACTTGTCAACGAACGAAATATCCTATTAGAGGAGATGAGATGCCACTTAGGCCCATGACGAGTGCTAGAGCTTTCACAAAATGGGGAATAGACTTCATAGGACCTATTAGCCCACCAGCAAAAGGATCCCATGCTGAATATATAATTGTAGCCACCGATTACCTGACCAAATGGGTTGAAGCAAAAGCAACAAAGAAAAATGACGCAAGAACCACAGCCAAGTTTCTCTTCGAGAATGTTTTCACTAGATTTGGACTACCGATAGAGATTGTGAGTGATAGAGGTACGCACTTTGTTAATGAAGTGATAGAAGCCTTATTGAATGAATTCTTAGTAATTCATAAGAAATCAGCCCCTTATCACCCACAAGCAAATGGATAAGCAGAAAGTTCAAATAAAATCTTGTGTACAGTTCTCACCAAAATCGTTAACAATGGTAGATCAGATTGGGATAAGCAGTTACATCGTGCTTTATGGGCATTTCGAGTAGCCTATAAAACCGCAATAGGCACTACTTTTAACTTAGTGTATGGACAAAATGCTATTTTGTCAATTGATTTCTTGATTCCCACTCTGAGAGTAGCAACTACTTACGAGTGGACAGGACATGAACTATCAGCCCAATTGGATCAAATAGAGAAGCTTCATGAAACTAGGTTACAAACAGTAGCAGGTATTTATGCTGCTAAAAGGCGACAGAAAGCCTATTTTGATGCGCATATTAAGGACAAAAATTTGAAGGAAGGAGATTTAGTTCTGGTATACACTTTGAAACAACATGCTAAGAAGTTGCAAAAGAGAGGATATGGTCCGTTAATCATTAATCGCATATCTACAAGTGGAGCCATTAGCTTAGCAACCTTAGATGGAGACGTGTTACCAAGCTACATCAGTGGGTGTCGAGTGAAAAAATACCTAGAACCATTAACTGAAGAAACTATGTCTCGATTAATCAAAGGTAAGAATAGACGCATAGAAGAGGAAAGAATACGCGAGGAAACGAGACAGGAAGCATTGGAAAGAATAAAGAAACGGAAAGAGTGGATGAGAGAACGAGATGAGAGATATCGACTAGGAGAAGAACTCATCCCAATGGCTAATTTTAGAGCCACTCAAAACCTCGGATCGCAAAGAACACAACCATATTTAAATTTGGGAGCAGGAAAAACGGAATACCACTTGGTGAATGCTCTCATTGACACAGGAGCAGCTGTAAGCTGCATCAAACTTTCTCTGACCCAAAAACTCAAGGAGACAGTACGCCCATCGATGGCCCAGTTGATAGGAATAGGAGGAACAATTACTCAATGCATAGGTGAGATCACCTTACCGTTGCATCTTGGCAACAACACTATGGAACAAAAGCTGTTAGTGTGTCATGACCAAGATTTACTTGAAGAGGTAGTGTTAGGTCAAGATTGGATTTACGAATACGAGGTGACCATTCAATTGGCGTTAGGATACATCTCAGCCAGGATAGGACATCGTGAAGTATTCAGTCTGCTAGATGAACGACCACTCAAATCTGTGAGCATGGAGCAAACAGTTCATTCTAATGAACAAAGTCCTGAATGTACGATTACCAGCACTATAGAAACACCTTCATCGAGTACTGTATGTGCGGACACATTGAATTCTGCTTGCACACCATGTTCTAGTCTAGCAAGTCATGAGAGTGTCAATCTATCTGAAACCCACCTCACCGAAACACCATGCATTAGAGAGACTAGTCCTCTGAGTAATTCAAAATCTGTACCCATTAAAATATACCCTATTCCATACTCTAACCATGCGTGGATAAAGAAAGATCAAGTAGAGGAGTATCTTCGACAACAGAAGCACAACCGACATCAGAACAAGCAATCAAAGGAGAAACCAACTTGGTTTGACCAACGAAGTCATCGACGAATTGCTACAATATGGATCCCAAAGAAAGTAGTAGCAGCTCAACAGGATCGTTCGCAAATTTGGATTCCTAAGTCATGCACTACAAAGAAACCAAACCAAAAGGATGATCCTCAGCACAAGAAGAACCAATATGGTCCACAGGCAAAACAGCCACAACAAAAGAGTTACTGGAGAAAGAAGGAGTCTGTAATGGCAATCCAAGCCATTCCGAGATTCACAAATCAGATCAAGCAGACCTACAACAAGAAGAAAAGAGCCACATTCAGTGGAAGTGGGCAACATACAACGAAGCCCAGCACAATGAAGCAAATTTGGATAACTAAAGACAAAACAACCGGCATGCATACGCCAACTACTTCCAATTGCACACATATGGAGCTTTCGAGACCCCAAGTATGCATGATAGGGCCACATTACAAGGCCAAGCATTCGGCACATCCTTCTTCTAGTTCAGGATAGTCAAGCACATTTTCCTAATGGGGAAATAGGAGAGCACTTGTACATATATTAAGAAAAATGTTCCAAAAAAATTAATAACCGCTTCGGCTATAAACTAACTTTTCTGTTTTCCTTTTCAGATGAAAATATAAAAATACATAAAAATGTGAAAAAATCAAGGTATTACCTTTCTCACACACACGGGAAAGGGACGACACCATTCACTCGGAGCAATATCGAGCTTATGACAAACAAGTAACGGAGGATTTATGATAACATATGGCAACTAATTCATACTCTATATTGAGTGCAGATGGCGTCTACTGATTCAGAATCTACGCAGCAGGAAGAGGTGCAGCTTCTTCCACTAGAATCAATAACAAAAGCAAGAGGTCACTGGTTCCGAGATGATCAACCAGTGGCAGATCTCATCTTCATGGCAACAATCAAAATTATGGACACAGATCATTATTTTCCTATCATGTCACAGGACTTCAAAACAATCATACAAGGGCTACCTCATATTGAAGAAGTATGGACGCAAGCGGGCATAGAGGCATTTCTCAAACTGCCCATCTATGTTCCAGATTTTCAAAGATGTGCACAAGTAATGAACACCATGCAACCTGCCACGACAAAGATCTCAGTGCCTGAAGCACGCATCTTGGATAAAGTCGGAGCTTGGAAGACAATCCAATTCACCCATGAGTTGATCAATAAAGCTTTTGGATGGACTCAAATAGGAATTACAAGTGTCAAAGAGGAATGCCATGATCCCAAGAAGAGATCATTCTTGGAAATAAACAGAATTGACATAGAAGATGCTGTACGATTGGTGCATCAACACTTTTGTTTCCCTAGCATGCACAGATACACAGCTCCTCAGAAGATAATTGTACAATTATTATCGCATGCCATGAGACAAATTGGGAACAAAGTGAACTTAACAAGCTATGTCCAAGAAAGATTATTCGAGGCTCAGAAGAAATGGGGGCAGAAGAAGTTTTTGAATGGCAGTTCTGCATTGACCTTATTGATTTATGAAGCTCTAGAAATGAAGAATTGTTTGAGAGAGATGCCAACCTCGGAAGGGCTAGCAAGATACGCAAAATCAGCTACGGTCCCTAAGAAGAAGAAATCGGTAGCTATGGTCGAAGAAGCTGGAACCAGCATACAAATGAGGGGCACGAAGCGTTTACGGGAAGAGGAAGCCCAAGCTACACCACAATCAAAGAGAACGCATCTCTTACCGAAAATCACGACAGCACAAGTGCCTATTACAAAGAGAGATCTGTCCGCTGCTCTCGAAGAAACACATCAATATATGCAAGGGCAGGTAAATTTAAATATTCAAGGTCATCATTATAGACAGGCTAGTCAAGAGAAACCACAACGGAGTCCAGAGAAAACACCAAAACAAACTGGAAGATACAAAGAGCTGGGCATTGATGATTCTAGTACCAACACGGAATCCAGTCCTGAAAAAGATACCTTAGATACTGATACACGGACAGAAACACAAGAAGATGAATGGAATGAAGTCGATCAAGTGGAAGTGACGCCACAAAATCAGGAAGAAAAGGGAAAAAGAGTCGACGGATCTATGGAACCGGAACATGTCATTCAATTAAATGACACTACAAAAATAAGCATCAAAAAAGATACGACCAGTGTTGCACATGTAAAACCACCTATAAAAGAGGAAGAACAAACCCCAGGGAGTAAGGAAACGGAGGGGTTACAAAACCAAGAACAGACTGTGATCGAGGTGCCCGATGATACACCTCAAGAAGATAAAGCAAACATGGGCGCTGAGCCAAGGATCCAGCTTCAGATTAGGCAGCCCCATGATACTATATTACATATTGCATAGGGAAAAGACATCAATACCGGAGAAGAACCAAGCATACCATAAACATGGCTTAATGTGGATGTTACTCAACTAAAACCGATAGTCAAACAGATGATTCAAACAGCCATGGACACTCAACAACAGATGATGGAGATAGATGCAGATTATGATAGAGCCATGCAAGAAAAAAGTCAATTCCAGATAATGAGCGAACAACTGTCATCACAACTCATATAGGCACAAAAAGATATGAAGGTCAAAAGCAATGAGTTGCTCGAAACAAAAACACAATACGAATCATTACTCACTCAGCATCAAGAACTCCAAGCACAGTACGCAAATTTACAGAGATCATATGATGCAAGCGAGGCGGACAAAGAGAGAATGAGAGCTAGGAGTACTTTGCTACAAACACAGCTAAAAGTATATATGGAAGAAAATGACACATTGAGAAACAGGAATAAAGAATTAATGAAATCATTATTATATGATCAACCGATCGAGCAACAGGAATTCTCAGAAATGGACGAAAAAGAATTAAGAGATCAGATCGCACAATATGCAGATTCGCTAAGACAAGAGCGCACACTAAGAGAAGAGTCGGAACACAAGTACAGTCAAGAGATAAAAGAATTAAAAAAGCAGTTAAATATAGCACAGGGAAAACTCGTGCAAAGCTACAGTGAAAACATGGATCATGTAGCCGACATTGGTAAAGAATTGCTGGCCACTAAAGAAACACTGAGAGAAGCCATGCAAGAGGTAAAAGAAAAAGATGAATGCATAGCACGATTGAAGACTCAGATGAAAGAGAAAGCACCGATCGGGACACCAGTAGTGCCAGATAAGGAACATCCTACTGATGAGGTAGAGGTAAGCCCTCTATCTCACCCGATCTATAATTCTCCAATACGTGAGCAGATGGCGGATATACATGATGATCATCCTATGCCATATACTGCAGAAATAAGTCAGAAGGAACGGGCACTAGTGGTGTCCCGATTAACAGAAAATTTTGAAAATGAAGTGGTAAAAGTCATGAAAGAGGCCAAGATCAAAGGTAAAGACCTGGACAAGATCATGAAGCCCTTCAATATTCCATATGGACTCTTGAAAGAAAAGACAAGACGTTATATAATGAAGATTACACACAAGAGTCCAGATGAGCAGCTGAACTTCAAACATGACACATTCGAATATATGCAAACAGAGTTTGAAGCTGCGCAACCAGTGTGGCGACGAAAATTTTTGGAGAAACATCCCACACTACGAGTGCATTGGCAAGCAGCGCCATATGCATTCCAGGTAAACCCTTCATTTTGTCCAATACCACGCAGAAGGGATACCAGGGAGTTTTTGGAATTGCAAAGAAGCGGCACTATCAATAAGCAGTGGCTCAATTATCCCATGCTTCCGAGCCCGCCACATAACTATTTGCCAACGGAAGATTATATGGTCAAAACCATAGAATTTTGGCTACAGAATTACGCGACAGTACCTGATTTAGCTGTAAAAATGACAAACAAAATACTTAGCATGATCCTCACAGTTTTGAAAGTATTCAAGCATGCGGCTTACACCTTTTTGAACTTCATCGGTATTAATCAGGGCACGGAGATCCTCATTTTTGATCTCTCAGTTATGCCTAGCCGCCCAACAATAATGGCTTATTATTCTAGAATTATGTTCTTGCCAAGTGTATATATGCAGACTTTCGAAGAAGCTTTCTTTACACGATTTTTTGAGACGGATTCAGAAATTTTTTTGAAGATGTCATCTAATTTAAATGCCAGATTAGTGGCATATGAACTCAGCTTCTTCGCAGATCACAGACAGCCACCCAATGACGGTGTGAAGGCAGAACAATGGAAACAACTCATGATACGTGAAGCAAATCAGCTAAATGATACAGAGCAAAGAGTTTATCAAACATATGCCCGTCGCTTATCAAAGCCTGTCGGGGACGACAGAGTCCAGGAGGGGGGCAGTGTTGAGGGAGAGTCAAGTAAGAAGAAGAAAAGAAGAAGACAACGAAAGAAGCAGCTTCACTAAAAAGAAATATCCGAAGATACATCTCTGCAAGAAGCCCCGCAGGGGCGCAACACCCATCTCTGCACAGAGCCCCGCAGGGGCGCACACACCAAGGAAAAGCAAACAGCCTCAAAGCAATACACCAGGGTCAGATGTGTGCAACCAGGACAAATCAGAGGACCAAAAGTTATAAAGGGGTAGAGGCTCAAAAGTTTAAGAGGGTGACTAAGAACAGCACATTCCTAGTCACTGGTGGCGTGCGTGGCAACCCAAGTCAACAGGCAAGACAAGTGCAACAGGCTCTCAAGTAGTAGAGCTTGAATCAAGAAGGCCATCAAATCTGCATGTCTGTTTAACTACAGACAACACTTACCAAGGGATGCGTGCGGAGAAAAGAAGTAAACAGCCGACGAACAGCTACAGCTTGTCAAGGGACGACAGAGACGAAGAGGGGGAGAGTGTTGCAGAGCTAAAGAGCGCACAAAGCGGAGAAAAAGACGGGCCCCAAAATTTTTCCGATTTGGACATCAAACTTTTGTATTATATTCATTCTTGTAATATATTTCCATTGTAAATGCACTAGAGGAGTCCTCTAGATGCATCCCCACAGAAGAGTAGAGATCTACCCATGTAAAACAGTAGGAAATTAGTCTTTTAGTGAATAAAGTGCCGGTCTCTTGTGTGAAAGGACCAAACTTAGGGCTCATGTATATAAGTCACTTTGTGACTCTTTGTAAAAAACTTCTTACCATTGTGAAGAAGGAGCTCTTCAGAATTTTCGAGTTTGCCTCTTTCTTGCTGATTTTGATCTTCATTTTGCTCTTGTATGTGTGTGTGATGCTTGTAATGCATGTGTAGGACTGTTGTTTACTCCTTCCCCTTGGTTTTGAACTGCTGTAGTGCGTGAGTGAGCTAGGAGAAGCTGTGGCGCGGGTATTTGTGATTCCCGCCATTCACTGTTTCTGCCATAACTTGAAGCAGAGTGGTCAGAATTGAGTGAAACCACCACCGTTGGATGCGTCTCGTCGAGAGCTTCGAAAGGAGTACCTATTGCCTATATTCGGAGTTCTGAGCTGGGAGAAAACCTCAAAATACCAAAACTGCTGTAAGAGGCTTGCGGCAAACACTTTCAGTATTTCAGAGAGTGTGAGAGGTAGTAGTCTTTTCTCATGCGTGCTAGCTAAACCACTTCATTTTCCATCACGTGTGCACACGTCTTCATACACTTGGTAAGTCGCTCCTTAGGATTGACATTTAAATGTGTGTTAAAGTACCCACTATATGCACTTGTGTGGCAATTGAGGTATAGTCTCATTGGCACAAGTCCTTGAGTCGTCTCGGCTCAAGTACACAGAAATCAACATATCATCATACATCAGAGAATGTCAAATGCTACTTACTAGAAACCCAAACTTTATGCCATGCAAGGAATGAAGCTTGTGTTGCTTATTTCTAAAAAAAGTTGGAGAGTGACCACATGAATGAAGGAGATTCCATGCACGATTTTTTGACAAAGATCAAAGATTTGAAGGAAGATTTGATTTCTGTTGATGAAGTCTTGCCTTACAATTCACTTATGCATACTGTTATAAATGGTCTTCTTGATTCATATCAATTTTTTTCTTCTACTCTTTGATTGATGATGAAAGGCAATCCAAATTCCTTAACATTCAAGGATTTAGTCTCTATCCTATTGTAGGAAGATCAATCTAGGTAGAACAGGTCCATTCTGTGTGTTGTGGATCAAGCTTCCCTGGCTAGTCAGAAGGGCAAAAAGGTAAATGGAGCTCATCTACTATTAAGAAAAAATATGCTAATTTTGATTAATCAAAGAAGGATCATAAAGTTGAGAAGAAAAAAGAAAAGCATAAATTGTTTCACAAATATTGTAAAGGAAATGATTATTTCATAAAGATTTTTCCGAAATTGGATGCAAAAGAAGCAAAGAAAAAAGAGGTTGGAATGGTTGTTGTAGAGGCCTCTACACCCAAATCAAAGTCTGAAAATCTTGTGCAAAATGAAGAATGGGAATTTGCTACAATTTTCAATTATGATCCATCTTTTCATGAACAATGTATGTCTACAGTATACTTAGATGTTTGGTACTTTGATAATAAGGCAACCAAAGATATTACCTCGCAGTGTAGTTTCTTCACTTCACTTGAGGCTTCCCCTATAGGGAATACCATCACATGCACCAACAAATCCTCTTATCCTGTGATGGGAGGTTGTAAGATCATTTTGACTATTGTTGATTCTTGGAGTTAGACGTCTACTGATTGCCACAGCATAAGGAAGAAGAAGAAGCTTGGAGCACAAACACACAATACTGAATGTCTCACTAGAGAATGTACAAAGATAAGTAGCCAATTAGGGCAATAGGTGTATATACAAGCCGGGGGAAAAAAACCTCCTAAAGAGGGAAAAAAGTGCCTCGGTGGTCCTAGTGTGTTCACACACATCACTACCTAAATATATCAACAAATCCCCCCTGGGAGTGATGCGGTGAACAAGGAGTTGGCACTCATGTATAAGGAAGTGCCAAGCTATGTGGAAATCACTCCACAAAAGGAAGTAAGCCCAAAGCTTTGCGGAAAGCTTCAAACTTCTCCCTAGGCAGAGCCTTCATGAAAAGGTCTGCAATGTTCTCCTGCATGGGCACATATGCCAAGCTGATCTCCCCAGCAGAGAACCTCTCCCTGACATAGTGATAATGCACCTGTAGCTCAGTGATGAGTAGCACCTCCTTTAATGTCAATCCGGGAAGACGTGAGGATGGTATGATGACCTCGAGCAAGTGAAGGTACAAGTGCGTGAGTGAGAAGCACACTAACATGCACACACATACACACACGCGCACACACGGCAAGACAAAGAGTGAGAAGCAATGGAGTTCTTAGAGTACTTTCAAAAAGCTCTTACAAGTTCATATCAATTACAAGCTAACCTCAAAAATGAGCTCTCTAGCTCTATTTATAGTTTTTGACTAGGTTTTGGCCCTGTCCAGACCTAGTGTCCGGCCTAGTTAAAAATTAGGTTCCAGGGCCAATTTGAGGGCTTAAACGGAGTCTTAAAAATATGAAAATTGATATGTAGGTACTTCTAAGGCTCCTCAAGCTCAAGGACTCCTTGGCTTGCACAAAATGGAGCTACAAAAATATGAAATGGTATTTACAATGATTGTTAGTGATAAGAATCACTGTTATAAAGATGTTGATTTGGAAAAATTTGAAGGGCCTATCTGCGAGATTTGCGTCGACTGCTTTGTCTACTTAATCCTTCACCTCGCTCTGACTCTCTTCGCTGGCTTCCTTGTCTAGTCAGTCCTTGGGTGCCCATGCTGCTCTCAACACCCCCCCCCCTCACTCGCGTCTGTCGTCCCTGAAAGACCCTTGTTGCTGGGAGTGTTGAATGTAATATTCCACAACCTGAGTGGCAAGCTGATGTTCCTATATGCGTAGTCCTCTGGCCAAGTCTGTCATCATACGATCCCAATCAATTGGTTCTGGAATGTCCGGATGTGGCAGACGTAACTGATCTGCATGGATCGCTTGTTCTACTGCGAATAGATGTAGCAAATGTGTGGGTCTGGGAATGAAAATTTCTGAACGATATTCCCAGAATCCCATAGAGAACGTTTCCTCAAATGTCTGCTTGAAGCATGCGGGTAAGTACTTTATTCGTGCATGCCAGGCAAAGATTATAGTGACCGAGGGAGTCTGGCTCATGTCGTAGACTAAATCCTTGTTACCTTGAGAGAATCCAGGGGCAGAGATGTATGGAGCTTGTACCGTCTGAAAGATTTTGAAGACAATGGTCATGAGCTCAAATATTTTCATACACATTTTTGCTGCTATGTCGGGTACATTATTTAGACGTGTAGACCAATGCCGAATTGTTGATATCATGTAGGCTACGGTTGGGGTCCCTCGAGGTGGAGCAAAATATGGATAGTTAACCCAACCCGAGCATTCTTTATTGTTGCGTACCTTGATCGCAAATGCTTGCCATGATCTGCGACGTACCATTGGGCAATAACATGGATTATACTTGATATACAGTGGCATGGTTGCCCAAGTGCTCATCATCTCAGGGTAATCGGTTAGTAGACATGCACGCCAATTAGGCTGGAAGATCGAGCCAGCATGTGCATCTGTCGGTAAGTCCTCTGGCTCAAATTGAGTGGCAAATGTGGGCTCCTTCCCTGTATGTCTTTTAACTTCTACATTATAATCGTGTAGCAAGACAAAATAAGGCATGTATTGCAACTCTGATGTTGTGATTAACCATTGGTGGGATAGGTTCTGAAAGTAAGAAGACCGAAGGACAGTTTCTTCCAGATTTGTGAGAGATTGCATTTGCACGGCAACGCAATCATCATGTATCTTACCCACTTTCTCGACCCTTTTGACCCAATCTGGAACTTGAATTTCTAAAGTGTCCTGTCCTTCCTCTGTAGTCCGACCACCGGGTGTTGGCATCGGCTCGTACGGCTCTTCATAGTTGTCATCGACGGGGATTTCCACCACTGTTTCAGGTTCTGGTTCTTTAGTTGGCGAGGGTGGCCTTTCATATGGTAAGAGGCGTGCTTGGAGTTCTGCCACTTGTTTCCGGAGGGTCTCTACTTCTTCTGCAGAGTGTTGCAAGATTATCGGCTCCTATTGAGCTGTGGGGGCATTGGCTATCTGTTTCTTTAGGTCTGCACATTCAATCTCTAACTTTTCATATGACTCCAAGAAATTTGCATGCTCCTCGAGTAAGATGCGAATGTCTTCCGATGGGACTGCTCTATACTTGGTAGGGCTAATGGTTGCTCCTGCAGTTCCTTCCATAGCTGCTTCAAAGTTGTCTTGGTTTTGTTGCTGAAGCCTCTTGTTCTCCTCTAGTGCTGCTGCCATATGCTTCCTTAATAGCCCAAGGTTGCGTCTAAGTGTAGCATTAGATATCATTTGTGCTTGGAGCACTGTTTCTAGTTCCTTGACTGCTTGATCATCTACTGTCAATGTCTTTGATTCCAATTCGGAGTGAGCCTCCTGTAAGGTGGTATGCTCGGTTAGGAGCGTTTGGTAATCAGCTTCAAGAGTGTTGACTCTAGCTTGTAGACGCTGAGATTTTGCCTGGAGGGTAGCAGTGCGTTCTTCCAATTGATGGTATTCTTGTTGTAGTTGATGTGCAAACTGAAGTAATGTATTGAACGTGCTATTTACATTATGAGATGCAAGGGGAAAAGTTTGAAATGCAGGGGAGGTGGGATTGGGGAGGGAGGTAGTGAATGCTGTGTGTGCCAATGATGTGGTGAGTGGTGAGGTGGGGGGTAGTGGAGGGGAAGAGGGTGGAATTGTGGGGAGAGGTGTTGTGGTGGGTGAAATGTCCATTGGGTCAGACAGAGTGGTGTGTATA
This sequence comes from Ceratopteris richardii, assembly GCA_020310875.1. NCBI lineage: Eukaryota > Viridiplantae > Streptophyta > Polypodiopsida > Polypodiales > Pteridaceae > Ceratopteris > Ceratopteris richardii. Next base: position 114,647,411 of record CM035419.1, on the reverse strand, counting down.
GGGGCTATCATGTAGGTGGGTATGGTAGGTGAAGTGAGTGTGGTGTTCGTGTAAATTGACGTCGTTCCGAACATCGGGGAAATGTGCCTCTGAAACATTGGAGAGCGGATGAACTGCTCCACAAAGGATGGGTATTGGGGTGGTGAGGTTAGGTTGAAAGAGGTGTAGGGGCCAGATGGGAAGTGAGGGTCATGGAATGGAGGTACCCGTATTTGGGGATAGGCTGGGAAACACAAGGTGCCTTCTGTGGGTGCCGGGTTTCCAACAACACTTGGAATTATGGGATGGCCAGTTATGGGTTCGGAGGATAGAAGGGTTGAAGTGCACAAGGGATTGGTGACGAAAGAGAAGAGGGTGTCTTGTGAGGTGGGTTCTCGAAATGAGAATGATTTGAATGAGGATGGGTTATAAGTGAAGGTAGAGGTGATGACTGTCGTTTCTTCCATGGTGGGAGGTGGTGGTGGGAGGTGGTGGTGGGGGTGGAGAAGGTGGTGATGGGGGATGCTGGGGTGAGATGGGTGATGTCTGAACGAAGGTTTCAGCAGAGAGGTCAATGGTGGTGGTGGGGGTAGTTGTGGTTTCAATGGGTACTTCTTGTTCTGTAACGGGTATCTTGATAGTCTTACCTGCTCGTGGTAATGTGTCAACTCTGCGTTTGTCATACCTCACGGATTGGCGGACTACAGTGTGGACAGCCTTCGGAACTCCTAAAGATTCTGGCACTAATTTGAGGGTGTCAATGAAATGTTGGTCCACCCCCTCATCTGATAGCATTTCTTGCATCAAAGCTTGACCTGATACAAGAGAGAGTTGATGCCTTTCTTGTACTAAGGCCTATTCACAAAAAATGGGAATTATTCATTATTTTGAGACAATTCTTTGCTTCCAAATTTTTCTTTCTTTTTTAGTCATTTCACACACTACAACATATTATTATCCGTTGATTGGATTATTAAATTGACATTAACATTAAGGGTGATTTTATTATAAGTGGAGTATCAAGGTTAGGATAAAAAATAAGAAGTTTTGATAATTAGTATAAATCAATGGGACCTAAATAATTCCCAAAATTCTAGAATTGGCCTTTACTGCTTTGATTGTGTCGTATAACCTTTGTAGTTGAGCTGTATATGCAGGTGCACCTACAATTTCTGGCACTTCTTGTTGCTCATCATGATGCTCTTGATCATAGTCCTCCTCATCTTCCTCCTGTTCTTCATCTTCATCATCCTCTTCATCCACTTCAACTGTGGTGACAGGTACTTGGGAGGTTGTTGCCTGCGTTTGCACATTTTCCACTTGTTGTGCCTCTTCTGCCTCCAGCTCTACATCTTGTAATAATTGTTCAAAGTCTTCATTCGTGAGTTCTTCCAAAGGTGCACCACTGGGAAATTCAAGAACGGTTGGGATGGGGGGGAATATCAAGTTAGGACCATCGGTGCTGCGTCTTGGAAGTCAGAGTGTGAATGGTCGGACTCTTCGGGGTGGAGGGGTGACGTCTGGTGTTAGGGTGGCTCCACGTGGTTGAGCACAAGGGACTTGGACAGTACCTCTCATCTTCTTAGAAGGGGGTCCAGTGGATGTCCTGCCTCTAAACTGCTCTACACGATTCCACATTAGGGCCCGTTGAATAGGGATGTCATAAGCCAAACACCTATAAATTATTCTCGTCAGAGCACAGCATCCATATAAAACCTGTTTCCGTGGCCATCGTTTGTGAGCTAGGTGAATCTGATCAATTATCCAGTGGGGTAAGTTGATGGTGAGGCTCTATGTCTCTGCCAGATACAATCTAAACCAAATCTTTTTGGGCGGCATGGTGAATCTATCTTGGGCAGGAAAAGCAAAGTGTTGCATGCACATGCGAAGGTGTATTGCAATATTAGGCGTCATGGACACCATGTCCTTGAGTTTGGTGAGGCTTCGATTCTTCATGTAATCAGGCACTAGGGTCTCCTTCTCTGTTGGAATATGCATTCCACGCATATCTAGGGCCTCTCTCACCAAATTGTTTGATAGCCTGAACCTCTTGAGCTCATTTCCCTTTGTCAGAGATGGAATCACAAATGAGCTTGCACCTTTTGGGTTCTTGTTTGGAGTCAAGGTGTTGATGAGATAGTAGCATCGCATGAAGTCAGGCTTTGGGAGCCGTGCACTGAGATATGCATCCGATCCTGCCTTCTCCCATATCGAACGTAGACCTTCCGCATTTTGTAACTTCTCGAATTCTCTTGTAAAGAAATGGTATTTACCTTGCTTCCCATTGAAGTCCAACTCTGATTCCCATAGGTATGTTCCCTCTCCCAAGGGTCCTACCACTTCACTAAACCAGTGGGAAGCTTTTCCTACGGGCATGGTATGGCCACTGGGAGGGTCCGCTATAGGTATGATTTTGATGGCCTGCAATTCTTTTGGTCTTTCGTTTGTTTCAAGCAAAACGGGTAAACTGTCTAAGTCCACCACTTGTTGGCTCGTTTCTCTTTGAGAGCTAGTTCCTGCCGCCTCAGCCATGTTGAGAACTTCACAGCTGGTTTTGTGAGAATATATGAATAAATATTAACATTGCAATGGACACAAAAATGACACTGTGTCCCCGTTACAACATTAACATGAGGTTCGGGAGAGGTTAGGGGGTTAGTAAGTGCTCGGTGCTTGTGTGTGTAGTTAGGAATTGGGTAGACCTAAGAACTAAGCGGAATGATGTAGTGTGAGAGTGACGTAGTTAGTAGGTGGACATGGATTTACAACTGGGGTCCGGGGGTTTATTACAAGTTTTAGGTTGGCAAATGCAATGGATAGGTTTTGATCTTGACTTTGTGGAGAATCTGGAGAGTGTGATAGGGTATTTACTTGAAAAATGGGGCTTTTTAGGGACCCATTTACAAGTGATTCTACTTGTGCTCATGGAAGAATACGTGTTCGTGCGTGATATGTAAGACTGGGCCTCAGATGTTCGCGTGAGTGAAACATGTTGTACATGGTTTGGCCTTGGTGTAGTTATTTGAGCCCGCAAGCAAGCCTTAGGCACCCAGATTTGTCGTGATTGTGGGTTGGCCTTCATTGACTTCTTGGGTACCGAGTTAGACTTCACTTTCGCAGAAGAATTTATGAAGGACTTCTTGTTAGTGTTGTGTTGTTGATTACTAATAAGGGGTTTTGGCCGTGGTGTTGGCCTGGTTGGAACAAGGTGTTCGCCTTTTCGCCTCCACACTTGTTTCATCGGCTGAAACAATCTCCTTTGCTCCTTTTTTTGGCCTCCAGTATAGGTAGTGTTCTACTTCTTCTGTATTCGATCTGCCTTTGGTTGCTGCATCCCTTTGGCCTTTGGAACAGAAGGGAGTGCCTTCTTATCCTTGACTCCGTTGTTGAGACAGTCCTCTTTCTGCGTCACACTGTTTTGGACAAAAATAGCATGGTCAACTTCATGTGCACCCCTGGAAGGACCAGGAGTTCGTGCCTTACCTAGTTCCTTGAGTGCCTCATTTTCCAGTTCAACTGTAATTCGACTATGATTTACCCATACCTGAAGAAGTCGGCTTCTTAGGTTTAGGTTGACTGCATGATCATAGATCCAGTCCTGACCCAAGACAAGAGGCTCAGTGAGGTCCTCATCTTGACACACTAGTACTTTGACTGTCATTGCTTCGTCTTGGATATAGAGGGGAAGCTCCACCTCACCCATGCAAGGGGTTTCCACACCTCCCAATCCTATGAGATATGCTTCAACAGGATTGACAATTAATTTCAACTCTTGACAGTAAGACAATTTAACAGCACTAGTGGATGCACCTGAGTCAATCAATGCTCTTACAGTCCTTGCACCCTTTCCTTGTCCTATATCTAAGGTTATAAAAGGACGTCGATCAACTATCCAATGGGAGCTGATACCTGAAACTTCACACATAGCCATGTGATATCCTTGATCTGCATCGGCATGTGGCCTAGGTTGCTCTCTACCTTGTCTTCTTAATTTCATTTTCCGTATGCGCTCTAAGGCTTCTGCTTGGGCTTCTTCTCGAATTCGCTTTTCTTCTTCTTTGCGTTTCTTAGCAGTATTGAGTCGACTTAGCATTTCCTCTGTGAGAGGTTCCTGATACAACTTGACCCTGCATCCGCTTATGTAGCTTGGGAGAACATCGCCTTCTAATGTGGCTAGTTGCACTGCTCCACTTGTTGAGATTCTATTAATGATCATGGGTCTGTAGCCTCTCTTCTCCAGTTTCCTCGCATGTTGTTTCAACGTGTAAACTAGTACGAGGTCGCCTGCCTTCAAACCTTTATCCTTAACGTGGGCATCAAAGTATGCCTTCTGTCATTTCTTAGCTGCATATATCCCTGCAGCTGCTCTCAGTCTTGTTTCTCCTAATCGTTCTAGGTCAAAGATCCTAGAGGAGAGTTCATGACCTGTCCATTCATGCTCCTGTGCTACTTTCAATGTAGGTATTAAGAAATCTAATGGTAGCACTGCATTTTGGCCAAACACCATCTGAAAGGCTTGTGAATACATTCTTAAACAAGAATTTAGCAGTTGTCTGAGCATCGTTCTTTGTCGTAGCTTTTACCTCTACCCATTTGGTTAGATAGTCCGTGGCAACAATGATATACTCAGCATGGGAACCCTTAGCTAGGGGATTAATAGGACCAACAAAGTCTATTCCCCACTTAAAGAATGCTCGTCCACCCATCATGGGTTTTAGTGGCATCTCATCTTTGCGTATAGGATATTGAGTTCGCTGACAGACATCACATCGTTTCACATAGGTATGTGCATCCATGTGAAGGGTCGGCCACCAGAAGCCCGCAAATAGTATTGCCTTGATCACCCGATCTGGTCCAAAGTGTCCTCCTGCTACACCTTGGTGAGCAGTTTCGAGATCTTGAGATATTCACTCTCATGGATGCATAGTCTGAGGTAACCATCTTTACCACGTTTGTATAGATTATCACCAATGAGTGAATAATCTAGGGCTTCTTGTTCTAGACTCCTTTTCCTAGCCAGAGTCATGTCTGGAGGGAATGTTTTCGTCCTCAGGAAGGATACTAGTGGTTCACTCCAATCTGGCACTATGGACACTTGATAAAGAGTGGCATGTTCCACAGGTGGTTTAGTGCAATAGATTGGGCATTCCTTACACAACTTTTGGACATCAGCCTCCATAGTAGGCCAATGCACTCCGAGTCTCTTTAGTGTCTGCAGGGTTCGTTGTTTTGAGTAGTGTTGCTCTAATGCACCTACATGTGCTAATTGCAACCATTTAGCGGACTCATCCTCTTCCACACAACAAGCCAAGATCCCTTGATCTGTGTGCTTGTACATACTTCCTGCCATGATGTGATACTTTTGGGCTTTTACTACCTCTCTATCCTGTGTGTTTATTACTGGATGGTTAGGCCCGTATGTCAATACTGGTACTAGTGGCTTAGCCCACTGTGGCACCACTTCCAAATTAAACAAGTAAGCATCAGGAAGGTCATCTGACACTCCTTGTGGAGCTTCTCCAGATGTGAGTCTAGAGAGATGGTCTGCTCTCAAGTGAGTCCTACCTTTCCTTACCACAACCTCGAAGTCGTATTCCATTAGTAAGAGAAACCATCTTACTAATCTATCTGTATTGCATGGCTTGTTCACGAGATATAGCAGTGCCTAATGGTCAGTAAAAAATTTAAACTTATTTGCAAGCAAATAATGTCTAAACTTTTTAACTGCATATACCATGCCTAATCCTTCTCTCTCCGTAGTGGTATAATTTCGTTCAGCTGCATTCAATTGTCTACTAGCATAGGCAATTGGAAGATCCATATTACCTTCACTAGTAGGTTGCGCGAGTACACACCCAATAGCATAATTGGATGCATCCACATGAACGTGGAAAGGCTTATTCCAATCTGGTGTGGTTAAGATTGGTGCTGAACATAATCGCCGTTTAAGCTCATTGAAGGAATTCTCACATTCATCAGTCCACTCAAAGTTAGTCAGAAGTCCATACATGGGCTTTGCAATGACATCATACATGTGAATGAACCGGCGGTAGTAACCACAATGCCCCATGAAAGCCTGTACTTCCTTGATGTTCTTTGGCCTAGGTAACTCGGCTATGGCTCTCACTTTTTCTTCATCACTGGATATGCCATTCTTTGACACTATGTGCACTAGAATCTTGCCTTGCCTGACCATAAAACACACTTTTCTGGGTTTAGGCAGACTTGATATTCTCTACATTTGTCAAAGATTTGTCTGAGTTCAGGAATATGAGTTTGTCTAATGTTGGAATGAGCGCAAAGATCATCAACATAGACTTCTAAGTTCTTCCTCAGGAACTCTTTAAATACATGGCACATCAGCCTCTACAAGGTAGCTGGTGCATTGGTAAGCCCAAATGGCATTACTCTAAAGGCAAAAATGCCCCATTCAGTGGCAAAAGCCGTCTTATGCTGATCTTCTGGAGCTATGGCTACTTGATTGTAGCCCGAAAATCCATCAAGGAAGTTGTACACTTCCTTGCTTGCTACTCTTTCCAAGAGATGTTCTGTGATGGGAAGCGGATAGTTATCTCGAATTGTGGCTGCATTGACCTTCTTCAAGTTAATGCATACACGCAGCTTTCCGTTTTTCTTGGGCACCACTACAATGGGGGATACCCACTCAGTGTGCTCAATTTCATAGATAAATCCAGCTTCAACTAGTCTATCTATCTCTTCCTTGATCTTGGCCGCATAGTTGTCATTGTATGTGTATGGCTTTTGCTTAGAGGGTTTGGCATCTGAGGTCATGGGGATGGTGTGTGAGCATATGTCTGGGTCAACACCCTTCAAATCCTTGTAACTCCAAGCGAATACATCTCTGTATTCTCTTAGCAAGGCTATTAACGCATGATCTTCTTCCTCTGTTAGGTCATGGCCTATGTACGTGCATCTCTCCTCTCCTCCTTCTAGGGCCACTACTATTTTCTTGGTGGTTTCTTTGTTATCATAGGCCTCTCCTGATTGTGCCTCTTGTTTAGGCATTCTTATCATGACTCTCCTGTCGTCTATCTCATACTTCTTAAAATTTTTCGGGACCTCAAACAAAGATTCTTCCTCTTCTGGTGTGACTTCTCTCTTCTTTCTTTTCTTTCCTTCTTCCTTCGGGGTTACCTGTGTGGCTAGCCTTATATCATTTGTAAGCTCTCCGTGCCTCTGGGGTTGAAATTCTACTTCATAGAAGTATTCTTCATCTGATACAAAAGGTGGGTCCATAATGATTGACTCTTGATCGGAGTCACTTGCATCCTCAAATGCATCAGGGCTATGTTCACACTCTTTAACACTGCCTCTCCCATGATTGGCTCTGTGGAGAAGACTGAAATGTCATAGCCATCCTCATCACAGTGGGGTGTCCATTGTTCTTCATTGATGGCTACATCCATTGCTGCTAGGATTTCTGCCCAGCCGTGGGGTTCAAATTCTTCGTCAGGAAAGACTGCAGGTGCATAGGCTGGGTCTTGAATTGATCTATGTGTTTCTTTTGCACCTATCTCTCTGACTTCTTCTCTCTTCTCTTCTTCTACTGCTACTTTGCACATCCATAAGTGGGTGTCTTCATGCATCCATGAGGATCCTGACCCTATGGAATGCACCGATTCTGTATCATCTTTGGCTCTATGGATGGGATTCCATTGGATAGGAGGGACATCTCTATGAGAGTAATCTTTGAGATTCACTTTGGTCGTAACACCTAAGTGTTGCAGGTACAAAGAATTGGTTCCCCAATCCTGTACCACTTGCAACTGTCGCATAAAGGGTCTTCCCAAGATCATTTCATAGGCATGGTTCTTGCTAAAATCACAGATAGCAAACGTGTGCTCGAACTCTACACCACATGTGGTGAGAGTGATTCCTTCTAACAGCCCTAAGGGTCTCTCTATGTGACCATCGGCCATTTGCAATTTCATCCTCGTGGGCCTGAGTGTTGGCTTGCCCCAACGCTTCCATAGGGAACTGGTAGCAATTGCAACTCCTGCACCTGAGTCTAGAATGGCCTTGGTGGTGTATCCTTGATGGGTGATAGGAAGATATGTGTTTCCCTCTTCGCCCTCACTCATGTCTCCTATCTTGTCCAATGGTATTTCTGGCACTCTTCTCTGGGATCCTACCTGGGAACGAGGTTTTGCTATTTCTGGTACTTGTTTGGCGACATGCTTCCATAGCTGTGGCCTAACTTTGAGTAGCTTTTCTAAGGCGAGGTTGCACTGCACTTTAGTATTCTTTACTACCTCCGTGTTCCTAGGTATGACCGAGTCTTCGTTTCTTACCATGACCGTGGGTGCTCTCATACAAGTAGACTTAGCTTCCCATGGGCCTGTGAAGTGGGGTAATTCTTGTAGAGAGTTAGACTCAAAGTCTAATCTTTCCTGAGAGTGGGTGCTCTCCTGCTCCTCATAAATGGATGGGATGTCTTGTGGGAATTGGTCATGTGCATCATCCACGAGTTCAATGGGAGGTGGGACTTCACTTTCTTTAGCCCATGTGTCTTCTTGAATCTCTTGTAGGAATTCTGGTGTGAACCGATTCATAGAAGATGATGTGTCTGGCTCCGTAGAGTTAGACACATAGACTTCCTAGGCAGGAAGGCTTACTCTTTCACTTGCCTTGCCCTTATTTTGAGAGGCGGGTTCCTTTTCTGATTGTGCAATTAACTTCTCTATTCTGTCTAACAATCCATCAAAGTGCAACTGTGTCTTCGCTGAACTAGAGATGTTAAATAGGCGGTTGGCTTCAAACATGATATGAGCCAATTCCACCATCTTAGCACAAATTTTGGTTTGTTCTAGCTCTAGTTCTGCTCTAGGGTAACACTTTTCATGATCAGTTACGTTTGGCCCTTCTTGGATTCTGGCCTGATAGGCTTTAAGCATCATATTAAGGTCCTCGGGAGTGGGATCTGCTAGGACTGATCCTACTCTAGGGGGTGGTGGGCTTAGGTGAGGCGGGTTGGATGGAGATGGGAATGGTGGAGGTGATGGAGGTGGGGCAGTGTGAGAGGGAGTTTGAGCTGTGAGTTCGGTTATCTTGGCTTTGGTTTCTCTTAGGCTTTCCTCAAGTTCACTCATTTTCTTTGCCCATTGTCTTTTCATTCTTTCACGACTATCTCTCCAAGCTCTAGTCCTCTTCTTGGTTATGCTCTCAGTTTCACTAGCCCTTCCTGTGGAATCTACCACTAACCCAATAACGGTAATAGGAGTGATTTTTGGCATATTGTTAGGATTCTTAGGGCAGTCTCGTAAGAGATGCTCCTTTCCACACTCTTGGCAAAAGCCCTGGATCGTCACTGACTGGGGTTGTGTAGGTGGAGGCACGAGATAATCACGAATGAGATGATCTCCTTGACATCTGTAGCATGGTCCTCTAGGGAATGGAGGTCTTATTTGCCTAGGTTGAGGTCTAGGGTTGGGGTTTGCATACATGACGTTTGTGTAATCTGACTCCCAACTAGGTTCATTTGGCTCTTCACTGTAATAGGACTCACCATGTTCCGGAGATTGCATGTAGTAGGCCAAGGGGCTGTCAATATGCGTCGAATCAAAGCTATGGTCACTCGGGTCACTTTCAGAAAGCAATGGTGTTACACGGACTATAGCTCTATTCAGGTTCTCTTCTGCAGCTGCATATTTTACTGGGATCACATTAGCTGGGGCAGGGGGTTGTTGTGCTAACACAGGCTGAGGCCTTTGCTGGGCTTGATATTGTGGTTGGTAGGTTTGTTGGGGCCTAGCATACTGCTGTGGAGGATATTGGTTCTGATATCTTCCCTGTTGATATGGCTGAGGGTAGCTTTGCCTAACCGCTTGCTTATTGTATGGACAATCTTGTGCTGTGTGATTTGTGTATCTCCGTTCTATGGTACAGTATTGGCTACTCGGATTTACTTGGGGTTGAGCCGTAATGCGACACACGTTCGCCATATGGTCACCACCGCAAGTATAGCACCTCTTTACTGGGGCAAACCTTGGGATTTGTTTGCTAGAGACACCTAATTTCTGAGCTACTTTCTCTGCAAGTTCCTCAATTGATGTGGATTGCGTGGAAGAGAGGCTAGAGGCACTATCTGAATCTTTATATATTTTGGAAAGCTCTAACTCCTCCCCTAGGTTATCCTCGATGTCAATGCACATGCGTACACACTCTTCTATAGTGCTAGGGTCCTTCAAGTACACATAAGATCTCAATTTGGTACTTAGCAATCCATCCAAGAATAAAGCCACTTGCTTAGCTGGTGTGGGTAGCTCCGAAACAGGGCATCTTTCTAAGTATTGCCTAAATCTTCTTCCTGCAAGTCTCACGGTCTCTTGAGGGGTTTGCTTGAAGCTGTGAATCAATGAGGAGGTATTATGTCTTATGCCACTCTTAGAGAATTCAATAATGAAAGCCTCTAGGAGTTGGTCTATGCTCCTGAATTGTCTCTCATTCAATGTTTGAAACCACATAAGGGCTGTGTTCCTAAGGGTTGGACCAAAGGCATTGTACTGCGTGAATAGATCCTCCACTTGTTCAGCTCTCAAGACTTGCCTGAACTCAGCCACATGATCGTAGGGATCTCCAGTGCCATCGAAGTAATTCTTCATGGACTTAACTAGCTGAGTCGGTTTCAAAGTCCTCGTGTGCTCTCTAGGTCGTGGTAGAGGGAACTCATCCGCATTTCTTTGATTCCTGTGAGCTCTAAGTACCTCAGGCTCTACTCTATTTGTTTCCGTCCTCGTTCTTTCTCTGCCCCTTGGGTTGGCAAAGCTTACTTCTGGCCTATCTCTACTTCGGTCTCTTTGAGTTCCATGAGCTTGGGATGTTCCCGCTCCAGGGTGACCATAGGACACATTCGATCTTGGTTGGGGGAAAATAAATTCACCTTTCCAAGTGTAAGCATGCCTATCATTTTCTGTCACCACAAAGATCCTCTCTGAAGCGTGATCTAGGTAGGTCACTCTACCTGGGCTATCAGGATCTTTGAACTCATAGATCATGATTGTTCTTATGTCATTTGGCCGATCAGATTTATACCTCCAAAAGGCTTCGTCAGTCTCTCGGTTCAAAAGCAAATCTATACTCTTGTTGTCTTGGGGAACCCATTCGGGATTGAGGATTCTAGTAAGAACAGATTTCCCTCGAGGGGTCCTAGGTTCTTCGCCCATGTTTCCTTGCTCCAGGTCACCTAAATCCGCTTCTGAGATCACATTCCCAAATTCGTCTATCCTATCTGGGTGACTGGTGACTACATATATGGTTCCTTCTTTGTCCAAGTATGCTCCGTTTTCAAACTTGACAGCAGGGTGCTCTAGCCCAATAGATTGGTCTGGGTTTTTGATTTGTACCACGGATCTTCCTAGGCCGTCCTCATAGATGCTAGCACCTAATCGGTTGGTCCTAAGGTATTCTAGCTACGTCTTGTACGGGCCTTCTACCCTGTGCAAGTATGGCACTCCTGAACTTCCCGTAGGTCGGTCCATGCCTTGAGACATCTCTGATTCACTAGTCTCAGAGCTAGTGTAGTATGAGTGGTGACTCAACTGCTGGGCCCAAGACCTAGCAGTGTGGTTGACACTAGCCTCTGAAGACCTAAGACTTTGTCTATCTCTCCCTAGATGTCGCCCTGATCTAAGGTTCATAAGCCTAATTGAATAGCCCAAATTTGCCCAAGTACAACCTCGTTGCTGAGTTCTTTTGTATCAGTTACTTGATTCTTTTTAGTGGTTATCGTGTTTATGCTCTTGTCAGAAATCACGTCGTCAGGAATATTTGATTTAATTTTCGCACTGTAAGTTGATCGTTCCACGTTAGATTCTTTCCTTTAAGGTTATCGCATCACGAAGAGATTATGTTTAATCTTGAACTAGAGTGCATAGGTAGTCTTCAACTTGATTGATGCCTATCGTTGCCCTGACTTACTCCTAGCACTAGTCGTTCTTAGCCTAAGCTAGGAATTGATAGAGGGTGTTGAGGATTTTCCAACCTTGAGTTTCTTTCCTTGTGTTGTTGCCCTGGTGTGCCCAGGACACGTGTTACCAAGCTTGCACTTACTCTTGCTTAGAATGCCCTCAAGTGCTCTTACTGGACCTGTAAAAGTCCCACGGTTAGCTCAAGACTTAGATTCAAAGGACACTATAGACCACTTTCATGCATGTACTCACAGACCAAATTATCCTTTGCCTTTATGGAAAACAATCCCAAGGATCCCTCAGTTTTCCTACCTAGGGGTATGGTCAACTTCAAAATACCCTATCTAATAACCCCCACGAGCTTTCCAACAAAACAAGAATCACAGCAAACGGATTTTGTATGAGAAAGTTATGTCATTTCAGGCTTCCGGGATTAAAACAGAGTTCAAACAGGCAAACAAACAAACAGGTTTTCCCCTAATGTTTTACTTATAGCCTCCTTATATGACCTACAGCCCAGTATTTATGCCCAAAATTGACCAAAATCCTCAAATTAAAAAAAACCCTAAAAAATTGGCCGAAATTGGCTGTCAATCGCGATCGACTGGGCTGTCAATCGCGATGGACCGGTGTCAATCGTGATGGACCGGTGTCAATCGCGATGGACCGGTGTCAATCGCGATGGACCGGTGTCAATCGCGATGGACCGGTGTCAATCGCGATGGACCGATGTCAATCGTGATGGACCGGTGTCAATCGCGATGGACCGGTGTCAATCGCGATGGACCGGTGTCAATCGCGATGGACCGGTGTCAATCGCGATGGACTGAAATTTTCGGTGTTTTCTGTGAGTTTGTGTCAATTGGGGCTCTATATGTCGCGATGGACAGGAATCTTGGCGAAAGGGGGTGTCAATCGCGATTCTTTCTGTCAGCCACGATGGACAGGGGTGTCCCTCACGATGGACTGGTGTCCGTCGGGGTCTGTCAATCGCGATGGACTGGCTGTCCGTCGCGATGGACAGTGTCAATCGCGATGGATGCTATCAATCGCGATGGACTGAAAAAATGCAAATTTTCCAAAAATTTTTGTAGATTTGTGATGTGCAAGGTCTCTAGTCTACTGTGGTGCACTTAATTTTACCAATAGATGAAATTTTCTGTCAATCGCGATGGACAGAAGCTTGCGACACAGAGACAGTTCTGCACATTTTTGTACCTGCGCGACGTGCTGGAGATGATGGGATGGCCAATACCTGCAAGCAAACTCAAAAAACATGCAAAAACAATGCACACAAGATCGCTCTCTCGCTCTCTCTCACAAGTGAAATGAGGGAAATGAAAGGGGGAAGGAGATAAAGTCAAAAAACTGAAATTTTTGCGATGATGGAGATGGAGGTGGAAGATGACGGGGATGAAGATGGTGATGATGATGATGAAGTAAGGATGAGAAAAGTAAGGAAAAGTAAAGAAATTACCTACAATGCCAACGTCACAACTCTACATCTTACCATCACACACTCGTCCTCAAAGCTCGATCCCCGGCAACGGTGCCAAAATTTGGTGTAGCTCAGTGATGAGTAGCACCTCCTTTAATGTCAATCCGGGAAGACGTGAGGATGGTATGATGACCTCGAGCAAGTGAAGGCACAAGTGCGTGAGTGAGAAGCACACTAACATGCACACACATACACACACACGCGCACACACGGCAAGACAAAGAGTGAGAAACAATGGAGTTCTTAGAGTACTTTCAAAAAGCTCTTACAAGTTCATATCAATTACAAGCTAACCTCAAAAATGAGCTCTCTAGCTCTATTTATAGTTTTTGACTAGGTTTTGGCCCTGTCCAGACCTAGTGTCCGGCCTAGTTAAAAAAATTAGGTTCCAGGGCCAATTTGAGGGCTTAAACGGAGTCTAAAAAATACGAAAATTGATATGTAGGTACTTCTAAGGCTCCTCAAGCTCAAGGACTCCTTGGCTTGCACAAAATGGAGCTACAGAAATATGAAATGGTATTTACAATGATTGTTAGTGATAAGAATCACTATTATAAAGATGTTGATTTGGAAAAATTTGAAGGGCCTATCTGCCAGATTTGCGTCGACTGCTTTGTCTACTTAATCCTTCACCTCGCTCAGACTCTCTCCACTGGCTTCCTTGTCTAGTCAGTCCTTGGGTGCCCATGCTGCTCTCAACAACACCTCAATGGGCTTAGTGCGAGCATGGAACACAGGGTTCCACGCAACTACCAATGCGCTTTGACTGTCAGTGAAGATGGTGGTGGTAGAAGACTGGCTAACACCCAAATCAGCCATAAGGCGTCTGAGCCACACACACTCAACAGTCGCTGTGAAAGCTGCCCTATACTCAGCCTCACAACTGGAAGTGGCCATAGTAGGCTGCTTCTTGCTCAACCAAGATATACACGAGCTACCAAGCATGAAGCAAAAACCACTGGTGGACACACGAGTGTCATAGCAACCAGCCCAATCTGAGTCAGAAAAAGCATGCAAATTTGGCAGTACTGATCCCCCCCTTGGGATAAAACAACCCAAATAGTCGAGTACCACTCAAGTAGTGAAAGATGTGCTTAACCACCTTCCAATGCGTGACTCCTGGGCAATGCATAAACCTGCTCATCTGTGAGATAGCAAAGTGAATATCTGGCCGTGTAATACATAAGTAAATCAAGCATCCAATAGCCTGCTGATAGAGAACAGCATCAAATGCATCTCTAGCATCATGAAGACTCAATCATAAACCTGTCTCCATAGGAGTGGCAATAGGCTTACAATCTTCAAGGGCAAAACGCTGCAATAATGTGTCAATATATTTCGTTTGACACAAAGCCATTCCACCATCAACTTGCATAAACTGAATGCCCAAATAGTGATGCAAATGCCCCAAATCAGACATCTCAAATGAGGCATGCAAATCAGCCTTGAAATCAGCAATATGCTTCTCAATAGGACCAGTGAGCAACATGCCGTCAACATAGACAACAATGATCAGAAGCACATCATTAGCACGCTTAACATATAAGGTGCTTTCAGTTGGACTGTTCTCAAAACCATGTGCAACTAGATAGGCATGTATCTTCTCATACCAAGCACGTGTTGCTTGCTTTAAACCATATAATGCCTTCTTTAACTTGCACACCTGGTTTTCATGCCCTTTCTGCACAAAGCCACGGGGCTGAAAAACATACACTTCTTCATGCAAGTCACCATTCAAAAATGTTGCTTTAATGTCCAACTGATGTACATTCCAACCATGATGGGCTGCAAGTGCACAAATTCTCCGAATACTAGTCATACGGCATGTAGGTGCAAAGGTCTCATCAAAATCAATGCCTCTTTCCTGTGCTTAACCCTTTGCAACAAGCCTAGCCTTATACGTGTCAACTGTACCATCAGGTTTACGCTTCAACTTGTATACCCACTTAGTGCCAATGGCCTTCTTGCCAGGAGACAAGTCACATAAAGACCATGTACCATTCTTCATTATAGCATCATATTCAGATTGCATAGCAGCCATCCAATTTTTTGAATTTTGTGCTTCATCAAAAGAAACAGGCTCATTCTCATCACAAAGACTAGACGCAGCCATAGCATAGCAATCTGATGCAAAAGAGGCACTATGAGAGCCTGAACGAGTATGATATGACAAAGGTGCATCGAATTTGTTGTCACACCAAGTCTGCACTAGCCATTTTGGCATAGTTTTTGCCTGCTCAATATCAACTCTCTCATCAATAAGTGCATCATGTAAATCTGCATCAAAAACGGAATGATCTGCATCATCATATGAAACCTGCCAAGGCTGAGAAGTTGCCTCATTAGGACCAGCACTAGACTGTCCACCTATAAAAAGAGGCATCAAAGTACCATACATGTCTTTGGAGCTAACAGATGTCTCCTTAGTACATGAAAGCAATGGCTCAATAGCATCTTCCACAAAGACAACATCACGACTAACCAGAATGCGTTTAATCTGTGGATGATACAGACGATAGCCTTTACTTTCAGAACTGTACCCAACAAAAATACATTTTACTGCCTTATCATCCAATTTTCTGCGATGTTGTTCAGGCACTAGTGCATATGCCAAACAACCAAAAACACGCAGATGAGCAACAGATGGCTTGCGGTCATGCTGTTGCGCTTTTATAAAGCCGCAAAGGAAGTGTTTTCTCACAAATAAATAGCTTTGATTTCTATGTTTGGGTAGAGTTTACTCACCGTGAGCTTCAAAAACACTATTGGACACTGGCACATGCACACTTGTTTCCATTCCTAAGTTCAACGAACCTGTTTTCTTTGAGATGAGCGATCGTGCTAGTATTTAGAGGTAGCTTCAAGGCTAAGAAACCCAAGCCTCATCCAAGCCTTCCTATCTCAAATGCTTAAATGCCCTTGACATGTGTATATTTCCATCCCATTATCGTGCTTGAGAATTCATGTTATTTTTTCCTTCAAAGCTCTTTCGCATTTCCTATGCTCATTAACCCCCAATGTGATCATCCACAAACAACAGAACGCACAATACTTGGTCCTTGTTTCTCTTATAAGTTTTGTAAGATTCTCAACCTAAACCCAAGCATTCTTCTCACGTCAGAGGTATGCCAACATATGCATATATATAAATGATTCATTTATCTCACATCTTAAGCGAATACATAACGCGTGAGCATCATATTGACTTTGACATTTGCCAAGTTTCCACTCCCACAAAACATTGCAAAATCACTAATTCCACCGACTAATGCAATGAACGGCTTACTAAAAACCAAAACCAACTAATAGACCGGTGAACCAATATAGCATGGATTCGGAAATCTCAGGACGAAGAGCCCATGCCACGTATATGGAAATAGCAGCCCGCCCAATAGCCTGATTGCTTAAAGTTTTTGAAAAAGGGGAAGTATTTTCATTAACCCCTGGGAAAATTTGTTCACTCTCCACTTCCGTTCTTGTGAACAGTGAAGAACGAAGATAGCTTGTTGATAAGAAAGTCTAGTAAGGTACAGATATCACCCTTGAGGGTATTTGAAATCAACATATCATCATACATCAGAGAATGTCAAATGCTACTTACTAGAAACCCAAACTTGTGATGAAATATTAACTTGCATGACATAGGTTCTTCATAAAATCGAATAGCAAGTAACATTCTAGGACACCTCAATATAGACACTTGAGACCAGAAGAACGTTATCTTGAGGTTGGGATTCCGAAATCAGCGGTCATGCATGTCCATTCTTGAGAACAGTCCTCACTCGGGAGCTTGTAAATAGCTGCGCTTAACCATTCCATTTTTCTGGAATCTCTCTTACAGATGTACATGACAACATTATAACAGTATGGCAATGTCAAACAAAATTTCGTATCGCATGATTTACACGGAATCAAATATATGTGACTTACTCTTCTGAGTACATTTATTTCATCTCGATCGATCTACATACTGGTCTGTCTGAGGTCTTAAGATGTGAAACTCCCAAGTTCTTCTAATACATTGCAGAAAAAGTGAAAACATGAGAAATTCAGATTTCTTCTCTAACTCCCTATCACACACTCAGGACATCAATTATCTGCAAAGTTCATGGTAATTGGAGAAAAGAAGGAGTTCAACCATGCATGCAAGATAGATCCCTGAAATTTCATACCTCTTTCTTTCATTAAGAAAACACGATAAAGCTAAATGATTTGCGATGTACTAAATCGCTTCTCACTTGTATTCATTCGTACTTCCCATTCAGCATTTTAAGCTTCTATTTGTGGTTCAGAGGTGTTTACATACAATGCACTGAAAACGTCTTTGTATACATCATAACGCCATCACATCCAGCATTCTTTTACCTGGCATCACACTTCCATACTAATCTGTGTACCAATATCGTTGGGAACATCAAATTTTAGAGAAAACATTACATAACACTTCTCGTAGTTTGATATTCTATAACAATAACCATGACAGCAGCATCAAAGCAAAAGCAAGAAAACATATCTCTGTGATTTACCCCTTCTGCCTTAGTTGCTTGTTCAGTAAGTTGTACATTGGAGATGAGCAGCCATGCTTCTCTCACTCCCACATTGCACTTTACTTCTTCCTTTCTTCATTTGCAATGTCGAACATACAGGAATGCCCTTTTGTTTTAACGAACATGACACTGAGAATTTTTTTTTTGTCACTTCTTCTCCTTTATGCTATTAGTAGCGTCCAACCATAAAGCTTCATTCATGTTCCCTCTTCATAGCTCCAAACACAATATTCTTTTGCCTGTATTACTGCTGAGAACCGTGAGCCTTATTAGAAGTTATACATCCTTCCCCAACTGCTATCGTGGCCTCAATGCTTTGCCTCAACTTACAAACATTCCACAGAGCTCTCGTTCAAGAATCGATTCACACGACACTGTGTACCGCTCTCCCTATCAACTGTGGGCTGCTACGTCCACTATCCTGTGATCTTCTGCCAACTTCAAAGGAATGCAATTTCGAAGCTCATTTCTGTCCTCGCGAGCTACAAAAAGAAGGTTGATGGAGCCCCTCAGACCATGCTTCTCTCCTTTTCCTCTCTGCTAGAGCAGCAGCAGCTGCTACATCACTGCCTTCACTAGTAGAGAACCCCCCGAATGCCCTCCAACACCAAAAAAAAAAAAAAAAAAAAGAAGAGAAAAACCCCCCACGACTCCCGTCCTCTCCCTTTTTCCTCCCCACTAACCCACTCTCTCTAACCCCTTGACATCCCACTCCCCCACTCACATGCACACGTGCACTTATTTTTCCCTTTGTTATTATTATTTTTTTATTTCTTGTTTTTCTTTTTACTTTTTTTTTTAAGTTCTAAACACATCAGATGCAGATTGGGGAGGATGCAAGGATGATAGGAGGAGCACTTCTGGATATATTTCTTTGCAGGTGACAAACCAATTTCATGGTCTTCAAAGAAGCAACCCACTATTGCTTTGTCTTCCACAGAGGCAGAGTATAGAGGGCTGGCTAATGCCACACAAGAAGCAATATGGATTAAGCTCCTGTATACAGAATTGGGTTTATTTACTAGGTCTCCAATACTCTTTGGAGATAATACAAGTTCTCTTCACCTTGCAGCTAATCCTATTTATCATGCTAGGACCAAACACATAGAGGTCCATTACCATTATGTGAGAGAGAAGTTGATAAGCAAGGACATTCAACTTACCTATGTATCAACCAACATGCAATGTGCAGATTTGTTAACTAAAGCTTTGGATGGAACCAAACTTTGCAGGTTCAAATCCATGATTGGATTACAGGATATACTTGAAGATTGAAGATGAAGACTTAAGCCAAAATGTTTGGCTTGAGGGGGAGTTGTTGATGTAAATCACAAGCCTACACATTTGGCTTGAAAGATATCTTGAAGATCTTACATATGTGAAGAAGCATAGGAACCATTGCTAGTGGTTAATTACCACTTTATCTCATTGTAAAAGTCAAATTGACTTGGAATCTCTTGTAATCACCTACCAAAAGGATTCGTGAAAAATTAGTTGTTTGATTAAAAGAATATCTCCTAGCATGTAAGAGCTTGATCATAGGGAGCCAAAAGTTTGAATTTGAATTCAAATGTTTACCCATCTCTTATAAAAATGGACATGAAAATTCGCGGGAGAGAGAGAGAGCACTCCCGAGCCTAGCATTACTGATTTTTGAGTGTGTGTAAGGTCTACACTCTAGCCCACACCTATCTACACCATTTGGCAATGATATTCATGCCAATGAAGTTGTATACAAATGTTCATTAATACATACATTCACATTGTCCATCTCTGAGTTCTCTGTTAGTCTACTCAAAAGTCTGTCAACTTGTCAAGGGCATATCTCGGTCAATGCTTCACCAAATTCAGTGATTTAAAGCTTGTTGGATTTATATTGAAGTCATCTACATGATGCCAAAGTTTGAAGACATTCTATTCATCCATTTCAGAGAAATCTACGTCGAGATGATCTCTGGTCATTTTCTGCTACAGTCCTAAAAAGTCGGGGGTATAGCTTAACTTGCTAAATTGATTTCTCTTAGCATAGTTTATCATTTTACATCATTGCACTTGGAATAGGTAGCTTACTAAGCTAATTAGATACCCCTAAAAGGAATTTTTCCAATTCCTACTGTGCTGGTCATACTAAGCAAAATATCCAGTAGGTGTCAAGACATAAATAGAAGGTTTTCTTGAGTTTGTGAATTCCAAAGTTATCTATTTTGATTCAATCATTGCACACATCATTTCCAAAGGACATAGGACATTTTATGGTGTCATTGGAAAGCTAAGGAGGTCTAGTTATCAACTCTGAAGCAAAAGAGGGCTGGTACAAAGTAGGTTTAGCAGTATCTACTCAGTCTCTTGGAGCATCCATCCATCTTTCCCAACAGACTTACATGAAGAAGTGTATGTTTTTTAGCCTCGTGGTTTTGTGAAAAAAGGTCATGAAAACAAAGTGTGCAGGTTGAAATAGGCATTATATGGTTTGAAGCAAGCACCATATGCTTGGTATGATAAGATACATGCCTACTTGATTGCACATGGTTTTGAGAACATTTCAATTGAGAGCACCTTATATGTTAAGCATGCAAATAATGTGCTTCTTATCATTGCTATCTATGTTGATGACATGTTGCTCATTGGTCCTAATGAGAATCATATTGTTGATTTTAAGGATAATTTATATGCCTCATTTGAGATGTCAGATTTGGGGCATTTTCATCATTATTTGGGCATCAAGTTTATGCAAGTCGATGGAAGAATAGCTTTGTGTTAAATATATGTTTACACATTATTGCAACATTTTGGCCTTGAAGATTGCAAACCTATTGCCACTCTTATGGAAATGTGTTTATGGTTGAGTCTTCATGATGTTGGAGATGCATTTGATGTTGTTCTCTATCAACAGACTATTGGATGCTTGATTTACTTATGCATTACTTGACCAAATATTCAATTTTTTGTTTGATAGATGAGCAGGTTTATGCATTTCCTAGGTGTCAAGTATTGGTTGGTAGTTACACACATCTTTCTCTACTTGAGTGGTACCCGCCTACTTGGATTGTTTTATCCCAAGGGGGGGTCACTACCACCAAATTTACATGCTTTTTCTAACTCTGGCTGGGCTAGTTGCTATGAAAATCATGTGTGCACTAGTGGTTTTTGCTTCATCCTTGGTAGCTCATGCATATCTTGGTTGAGAAAGAAGTAGCCTACTATGGACACTTTTAGTTGTGAGGATGAGTATAGGGCAGTTTTTAGAGCAATTGTTCAGTGTGTGTGGCTCAAACACCTTATGGTTGATTTAGATGTTGATCAATCTTCTAACACCACCATCTTTAATCACATTTAGAGTGCATTGGCAATTGTGAGGAACCCTATTTTCCATGCTCACACTAAGCACACTGAGGTGCACTATCATTATGTTAGGGAGAGGTTCTCCATTGGAGAGAAGAGTTTGGTATATGTGCCCACATAGGAGAACATTGCAGAAATTTGCACAAAGGATCTACCTAGGCTGATGCAATAATTTGTGGAGGAGACCACATGGCCATAATAACCAGTATTGTATGATATAGAGAAGGTACACTAACTACACTGCACAAGATTGGTCATACAACAAACATGTGGTTAAGCAAAATTACCAGCAACCATATCAACAGCTAGGAAGATATCCAAACCAATACCAAAAAGAACCATACTTTAGTTCCCAAAAACCTTATCAACCCCACTACCAAGCTCAATAGGGACCACAATTGGTGTTAGGTCAAAAACCTCCACCTCCTACCAACATTATCCTAGTTAAATATGATATGGTGGAGGATAACCTGAATAGAGCCTTAGTGCACACAACCCCACTGATTTCAGAAAGTGATCCCAACACTCAAAGCTTTAACTTATTCCGCCAGCTTACTACATGGATATACATGAGCATAATGAGGTCTTCCCATATGAAGCACCTATTGAACCAAGTTGGGAACATGAATACCCTAACATGATGTATGCAAATAGTAATCCTAGGCCCAAAACAAGGAAGATGACGCCCCATGCACCCAAATGACCATGTTACAAATGCCAAGGAGATCATTTCATTCGTGATTATACACTTCCTCCACCAAAGCAACCCCAAGCAATGTTGATATATTTAGGAAGTGATGTGTGTGAACACTCTAGGACTGTCAGGGCACTTTTTTCCCTCTTTAGGAGGTTTTTCCCCCGGCTTGTATATACGCCTATTGTCCTAACGGGCTACTTATCCTTGTACATTCTCTAGTAATACATTTAGTATTGTGTGTTGTACTCCAAGCATCTTCTCCTTCTATGTGTTGTTCGTGTGTTTTCACAGACGTCTATCTCCAACAATTGGTACCTGAGCTCGTTTTGGCCTCTGAATGCATTATCACAATGCTTGTGTAGGCTATTTTGTCTTTTTGTGCCAAAGGTATATACTTGTTTCGGTTCGCTAGTATAAGCATCTCAAAGTCTACTACAGGTTTAGCAAAACTCGTCTGGGCAGTTTCATTCAACTTTTGAGATACAGTCAATTTTTTGCATCAAGGTATTTTAGTCACCGGCCATGGCTGAAAGCAATGGTGTATTCCGTATGTTGGTTGTTGAGGATTAGTTGGATGGTACCAACTACCTGTTATGGCCTTATATGATGTGACATGTATTGGTTGCAAAAGGATTGTGGAACATTGTGCAGGGTGTTGAAAAACGTCCTATCACACCTGCAACTGTTACAACTGCAGGTATTGAAGTTGATGCAGAAGGTGTCAAAGATGATGATATTTTGCATATTCTAGTTCGTGTTGCAGTTTCTATTGCATCTACTGCAGAGCAGATTTGTTGGGATGGCAGAGATGCCCAGGCACATGCATCGATAGCTTTGTTTGTCAAACGCGCCATTATTCCTCACATTCACTCTTGCAGAATAGCTAAGGATGCTTGGGATACACTTACCACATTGTACCAAGCTAGGAATGAGGTTCGTGTTGCTTACCTTCAAAAGCAGTTGGAGAGTGAGCACATGAATGAAGGTGATTCTATGGAGAGTTTTTTAACAAAGATCAAAGACTTGAAGGAATAGTTGATTTCTTCTGATGAGGTTATACCAGATAGCTCACTTGTGCAGACCGCTCTGAATGGCAATTCATATTAGAGCTTTGCTTCTACTCTTTGGTTGATGATGAAAGGCAATCCAAATGCCTCGTCTTTTGAGGAGTTAGTCTTTTGTTTTGTTGCAAGAGGATCAGTCCAGGCAGAACAGGTCCATTATGTGTGTTGCAAATCAAGCTTTCCTAGCTAGTCAGAAGGGCAAAGGAAAATGGAGCTCTTCAACTAGTAAGCAAAAATCTGCTAATTCTGCACAATGAAAGAGGGAAGACAAAGATGAAAAGAAATAAAAAAAGCAGAAATTGTTTTGCAAGTATTGTAAAGGAAATGATCATATTATAAAGAACTGTCCAAAACTGGCTGCTAAAGAGGTAAAGAAGAAAGAGGCTAGAATGGTTGTTGCACTGGCCTCTACACCAAAAAGAGAGTCTGCTAATCTTGTGCAGGAAGAAGAATGGGCATTTACTACTGTTTGCAGTTTTGACCCATCTTCTCATGATCAGTGCATGTCTGTAGTAGACTTAGATGTTTGGTATTTTGATAGTGGGGCTACCAAACATATTACCTCGTAGCGCAGTTTCTTCTCTTCACTCGAGCCTGCCCCTATAGGGAATACTGTTACATGCGCCAAAAACTCCTCTTATCTTATTATGGGAGTTGGTAAGATCATTTTGACTATTGCTAATGGTAGTTCTCTCACTTTGTTAGATGCTTTGTTTGTGCCAGGGATCAAGAAAAATATGTTATCAATTTTTGCATTAGCCAAGATTGGCTTGGTTGTGAAATTTGTTGATGTCAGGTGTACAGTTCATGATCTATCAATTGGCGATGTGATTATTGCTTCTGGCATTTTATGTCGTGGGTTGTATAAGCTCATAGACTATGAAAGATCTGTAAATGATTCGGCATGTGCAGTACATGATTCTCAGGCTATGTCAGATGCAAAGCTTTGGCGTGCACGCTTTGGTCATCTGAATTTTGCTAGTCTGGTACGCCTGCAAAAAAATGAAATGGTGTCCTCTTTGCCCAAACTTGAGGCACCTGGAAAACATGTTTGTGAAGGCTATATTTTGGGCAAAATGCAGCGTTCCTCGTTTCCAAAAGATGGTTTAGTTCGGGCTACTAAAAAATTGCAGCTTGTACATAGTCATGTCTATGGTCCTATGTAGACACCTTCTTTTGGAAATTATCTTTACTTCCTGACTTTCATTGATGATTTTTCCAAGCATGCATGGGTATATCCATTGAAGGCAAAGTCTGAAGTGTTCATGTGCTTCAAACAGTTTTTGGTTTTGGCTGAAAATCTGTGAACATGTAAAATGGGCACCCTCTGTTCTAATCAAGGGGGGGAATATATGTCTTCTGATTTTAATGTAGTCGGGCTTTACCACATAGTTTCTAGCTTGAGGCTATCATGTGTGCAGCATATGTACTTAACAGGTGTCCCACTAAAGCGCTGTAGTCTATCACTCCATATGAGGCTTGGCATGACCACAAGCCATCTGTTGCTCATCTGCGTGTTTTTGGTTGTTTGGCATATGCATTAGTGCCCGAACAACGTCAGAGAAAATTGGATGATAAAGTAGTAAAATGTATTTTTGTTGGGTACAGTTTTGAAAGTAAAGGCTATCGTCTGTATCATCCATAGACTAAATGCATTCTGGTTAGTTGTGATGTTCTTTTTGTGGAAGATGCTATTCAGCCATTGCTTTCATGTACTAAGGAGACATCTATTAGCTCCAAAGACATGAATGATACTTTGCTACCTCTTTTTATAGGTGGACAGTCTAGTGCTGGTCCTAATGAGGCAACTTCTTAGCCTTCGTAGGTTTCATGTGATGATGCAGATCATTCTATTTCTGATGCAGATTTACATGATGCACTTATTGATGAGAGAGCAGATATTAAGCAGGCCATAACTATGCCAAAATGGCTGGTGCAGACCTTGCTTCACAGCAAATTAGATGCACCTCTATCATATCGTACTCAATCAGGCTCTCATAGTGCCTCTTTTGCATCAGATTGCTATGCTATGGGTGCATCTAGTCTCTCTGATGAGACTGAGCTTGTTTCGTTTGATGAAGCACAAAATTCAGAAAATTAGATGGCTGCTTTGCAATCTGAATATGATGCAATAATGAAGAATGGTACTTGGTATTTATGTGACTTGCCTCCTGGCAAGAAGGCCATTGGCACTAAGTGGGTATACAAGCTGAAGCGTAAACTTGATGGTACAGTTGACAGGTATAAGGCTAGGCTTGTTGCAAAGGGTTATGCATAGGAAAGAGGCATTGATTTTGATGAAACCTTTGGTCCTACTTGCTGAATGACTACTCTTCGTAGAATCTGTGCACTTGTAGCTCATCATGGTTGGAATGTACATCAGTTGGACATTAAAACAGCATTTCTGAATGGTGACTTGCATGAAGAAGTGTATGTTTTTTAGCCCCGTGGCTTTGTGCAGAAAGGGCATGAAAACTAGGTATGCAGGTTAAAGAAGGCATTATATGGTTTAAAGCAAGCACCACGTGCTTGGTATGAAAAGATACATGCCTATCTGATTGCACATGGTTTTGAAAATAGTCCAACTGAAAGCACCTTATATGTTAAGCGTGCTAATGATGTACTTCTGATCATTGTGGTTTATGTTGATGACATGTTGCTCACTGTCATATTGCTGATTTGAAGGCTGATTTGCATGCCTCATTTGAGATGTCTTATTTGGGGCATTTGCATCATTATTTGGGCATTCACTTTATGCACGTTGATGGTGGAATGGCTTTGTGTCAATCAAAATATATTGACACATTATTGCAGCGTTTTGGCCTTGAAGACTATAAACCTATTGCCACTCCTATGGAGACAGGTTTACGATTGAGTCTTCATGATGCTGGAGATGCATTTGATGTTGTTCTCTATCAACATGCTATTGGGTGCATGATTTACTTATGCATTACTCGGCCAGATATTCAGTTTGTTGTCTCACAGATGAGCAGGTTTATGCATTGCCCAGGAGTCAAGCATTGGCAAGTAGTTAAGCGCATCTTTCATTACTTGAGTGGTACTCGGCTACTTGGGTTGTTTTATCCCAAGGGGGGATCACTACCGCCAGATTTGCATGCTTTTTTTGACTCTAATTGGGTTGGTTGCTATGACACTCATGTGTTCACTAGTGGCTTTTGCTTCATGCTTGGTAGCTCATGTATATCTTGGTTGAGCAAGAAGTAGCCTACTGTGGCCACTTCCAGTTGTGAGGCTGAGTATAGGGTAGCTTTCATAGCGACTGTTGAGTGTGTGTGGCTGAGACGCCTTATGGCTAATTTGGGTGTTGATCAGTCTTCTGCCACCACCATCTTCACTAATAGTCATAGTGCATTGGCAGTTGCGAGGAACCCTGTGTTCCATGCTCGCACTAAGCACATTGAGGAGCATTATCATTATGTCAGGGAGAGGTTCTCTGCTGGGGAGATCAGCTTGGTATATGTGCCCATGCAGGAGAACATTATACACCTTTTCACGAAGGCTCTACCTAGGGAGAAATTTGAAGTTTTCCGCAAAGCTTTGGGATTACTTCCTTTTGTGGAGTGATTTCCACATAGCTTGGTACTTCCTTATACATGAGTGCCAGCTCCTAGGACACTCTAGGACCGTCGGGGCACTTTTTTCCCTCTTTAGGAGGTTTTTTCCCCCGGCTTGTATATATGCCTATTGCCCTAACAGGCTACTTATCTTTGTACATTCTCTAGTAATACATTCAGTATTGTGCGTTGTGCTCCAAGCTTCTTCTCCTTGTGTTGTTCACGTGCTTCCACAGACATCTATGTCCAACAACTGATGGTAAATCAAGGCTTTTGTTGTAATTGTTGAACAAAAAATCTCTTAAGGGATTGACCTAAAAATCCAGACAATTCTCAAAAGATTGCACATATTAATGTTATTGGCTTGGTTGTGGATTCCTGTGGGGGGGGGGGGAGCTGATGTAAAGAGTCAGAGCAGAGAGAAGGACCAAGTAGGAAAAGCATTGAAAGAAGATCCGGCAATTAGGCCATATAATTTTTCCAAGACAAATCCTTTTTAGTAGTGATTTTAATCACTACATGAACATTGTAAATACCATTTTTGGTAGACTAGGCTCCATTTTGCTCAAGCCGAGGAGTCCTCAAGGTTGAGGAGTACTAGAAGTAGCTACATAGAAATTTTAATAAATTTTAGACTTCATTTGAGCCCTCAAATAAGCCCTAGAACCTAATTTTTAACTAGGCCGGACACTAGGTCTAGACAGGGCCAAAAGCTAGTAAAAAACTATAAAAAGAGCTAGAGGGCTCATTTCTTTAGGTTAGCTTGTTAGATTTTTGAGCTATTGTAAGAGACTTTTTGAGTAATCCTCTCTTTGTTCTTGCCTTGTGTGTGCATGTGTGTGTGTATGTGTGTGCATGCTCGTGTGCTTCTCACTCACACACTTGTGCCATCACTTGCTCATCGTCTTCATACTAGTCCTCACATCTCCACGGATTGACAATTATGAGGTGGATCTCCTCACATTGGTACTTGCTATTGTGCTAGAGTGACACCAAATTTGGTGCCATTGCCGGGGAGAGAGCTTCGAGGACGAGCATGTGATGGTAAGACATAGAGTTTTGACATCAGAGTCATAGGATTTTTCTTCACTTTTCTCTATTTTCTTTTATTTTCTTCACCATCTCCCACCTCCATGTCAACCTTCCCAAAACTTTTAGTTTTTTGGTCATATCACCTTCCTCACCTCATTCCCCTCATTTCACTTATGAGAGAGAGCAAGAGAGCAAATTTGTGTGTGCTATTTTTGTGTGTTTCTTGAGCATTCTTGCAAGTACAAACTTCCACAACAATTGCAACAGCTTCAGCAAGTATAGAAACTGCCTACACAAGTCCTAAAGCATTGAGCTCTGTCAATCAAGATTGACAAAAAAAAATTGACCTTTTGTTAAAACTAAGTGCACAAACACACTCTAGGGACCTTGCAGATCACAAATCCACAAGAGAAATTCAAAAATTTGCATTTTTGGAAATTTCTCTGTCCATCACGATTGATAACATCAATCGCGATTGAGAGTGTCCATTGCGATGGATAGCCTGTCCCTCATGATTGACAGACCCCGAAGTATAGCCCATCAATCACGGTTGACAATATCCATCACGATTGATAGTATCCATTGCGGAAGACACTTTTTTCCATCAGGATTGACTAAAAAAATCGCGATTGACACTTGCATACGAAAAAATTCTTGCCCATCGTGATGCATAAAGGCCTGATTGATAGAAGGTAACACAAAAATCTCAAGAAATCAATCCATCGTGATTGATAGCCCCATGATGACTGTTTTTCCGTCGTGATTGACAGGCGTCCATCGTGACTGATAGCAGTCCATCACCATTGACAGGTGTCCATCGCGACGGAGACCCCTATCCATCATGACTAATAGAAAAATCACGATTTGACACCCAAAAATTGGTGAGAAAGCTATCCATCGTGAGGCATAGGCCACAATTGCCACAAAATAATGCAAAAAACCTAAGAAATTCTATCCATTGTGGTTGACACCCATCCATTGGGATTGACCCATCAATTGTGACTGACTCTGTCCATCACGATTGACACCATCAATCGCGATTGACTCTATCCATCATGATTGACAGGCCATGACGGACAGCTTAGTCCATCGCAATTGACAACTCTGTCGATCATGATTGACAGCCAGTTTTGGCCAAATTTTTAGGGCTTTTAAATTTTCAAATTTTGTTCAATATTGAGCATAAATTGCAAGTGATAGGAACATTGTGAGGCCCCCAAGCATATAATCAAAGATTTCATGTTTGCCTAGTAGCCTCTTTTAACCTTGTTTTGAACCCCAAAACCCTAAATTGTCATAACTTCTTCATACAAACTCCATTCCTAGTGACCTTTGGGCTAATTGGAAAGCTATAAAACTAATACAGGGAGTTATAGATATGGTATTTTGAAGTTGACCTTCCCCAGGGGTGAGAAAGTTGAGGGGCCTCTAAGGAAAATTTTCATAAACACAAAGCAAAATTGGGTTTGTGAAGTGCATGAATGGACATGGTCTATTGAGTCAATTAAATTTAAATCTTGAGCTAACATTGGGATTTTTACAAGTCCATTGAGACCATCGAAGGGCATTCAAAGCAAGAGCATGTGCAAACTTGGGAACATGCTTCCTGTGCATACAAGGGAAACCAAGGAGAGTGACTTGAGATTGGAAGTTCTCATAACCCCCTCTTTCAATTTGTAGCTTAGGCCAAGATAAGCAAAGCCGCAGATCTTCTGAAGCTAGTATCAATCATACTGCTAGGTCTTGGGCCCAGCAATTGAGTGATTACCCATATGTGCTAAGTTTAAAAACGAGTGATTTTGAGATGTCGTATAGGATGGAGAGACCCGTAGGTAGCTCAGGGGTAGCGTACCTAGAAAAACCAGAAGGATCCCACAAGACTCAACTCGAATACATTAGGATCAACTGATTAGGTGCTCGCATCTATGAGGACAATTTGAGAAGATTTGTTGTTCAAATAAAGAACCTAACCCATTGGACTAGAACATCCAGTTCTCAAATTTGAAAATGGTGCATACATAGATAAAGAAGGGACCATGTATGTGGTCACCACCCAACTAGGTAGAATAGATGAATTTGGAAATATAATCGCAAAAGTTGAAATAGGTGACATAGAGCAAGGGAACTTAGGAAAAGAGCCAGAGACCCCCCGAGGCAAATCACTCCTGACTAGAATAATCACTCCAAAATGGGTTCCCCAGGACAACAAGAGCATAGATTTGTTTTTAAAGTGAGAGATCGACAAGGCTTTTTGGAGGTATAAACCCAAACAACCTAATGAAGTGTGAATGCTTACCATATATGAATTCAAAGATCTTGATACCCCAGGCAAAGTCACTTGCTTAGAAAATACTTCACAGAGGGTCTTTTCAGAGCATGGTAGACATGCCTACACTTGGAAGGATGAATTTGTTTTTCTCCAACCAAGATCTAATGTCTCTTATGGTCACCAAGGATCTAGAACATCCCAAGCTCATGGAGCTCAACGGGACAGGAGTAGGGATAGGCCCGAAGTAAGCTTTGCGAACCTAATGGGAAGAGACAGAATGAGAAAAGAGATGGATATAATGGAAAACAAGAGACCTAGAGACCCAAGGAATCAAAGGAATGCAGATGAATTCCCTTTGCCAAGGCCTAGAGAACACATGAGGACCTTAAGGCCTACACAATTGGGCAAATCTATGAAGAATTATTTCGATGGTACAGGAGACCCTTATGATCATGTGGCAGAATTTAGGTAAGTATTGAGAGTTGAGCAAGTTGATGACATGTTCATGCAATACAATGCTTTTGGTCTAACACTTAGGGACACTGCTCTTACATGGTTTCAACCACTACATGAGATGCAATTCAAAAACATAGACCAACTGCTAGAAGCCTTCATTATGGAATTCTCGAAAAGTGGCATCAGGCACAACACTTCCTCATTGATACATAGCTTCAAACAAACACCTCAAGAAATAGTTAGACTTGTAGGAAGAAGTTTCATACAATACCTGGAGAGATATCTAGTGCCAAAGTTACCCACTCCAACCAAACAAGTGGCTTTATTCTTGGATCGATTGTTATGTACCAAATTGAGATCTTATGTGTACCTAAAGGACCCTAGATCCATAGAAGAATGTGTATGCATGTGCATAGACATTGAGGATAACCTAGGGGAGGAATTAGAGCTTTCAAAGATCTATAAAGGTTCAGATAGCTCAACTAGCCTCACTTCCAAACAATCCATATCTATTGAGGAATTTGCAGAGAAGGTAGCTCAAAAATTAGGAGTCTCAAGTAAACAAATGCATAGATTTTCCCCAGTGAAAAGATTCTACACTTGTGGTGGAGACCACATGGCCAAGGTGTGTCCAATCATGGCACAATCCCAAGCAAACCCGAATAGCCAATACTGCACCATAGAACAGAGATACACTAATCACACAACACAAGATTGCCCATATAACAAGCAAGCAGTTTGGCAAAATTATCCACAGCCATATCCACAACAAGAAAGATACTAGAGCCAATACCCATCATAGCAGTATGGTAGTCCCCAACAACCATATTAGCAACCTTACTAGACCCAACCAAGGCCTCAGCCTATGTTAGCTCAGCAGCCTCCAACTCCTACTAATGTGATCCTAGTGAAGTATGTAGCCACTGAAGAAAACCTGAATAGAGCCTTAGTGCCAATAACACCATTGCTTTCAGACAATGACCAAAATTATCATAGTTTTGACTCGACTCATATGGATAGTCCATAAGCTTACTATATGTAGTCACCTAAGCATAATGAAACTTACTATTACAAAGACCCTATTGAATCTAGCGGGGAGCCTGAGTACACTAATGTCATGTACACAGATCCTAATTCTAGGCCCCAGCCTAGACAGATGAGACCCCCAACACATAGAGGACCATGCTACACATGCCAGGGAGATCACTTCATACTTGATTGTCCTACGCCCGCTCCTACGCAACCCCAATTAGTGACAATTCAAGGCTTTTGTCAAGATTGTGGGAAAAAGCACCTCTTACGAGATTGCCCAAAGAACCCACACAATGTACCAACGATCACTCCCATTAACGTGATTGAGTTAGTAGTAGATTCTACTTGAAGTGTAACTTCCACTACCTCGATGTAAGTGATCACGAGAGCTCATGCATTACAACAAAACCAAGGCTTAGGTCAAGAAAAGAGTTCGGATGTTAGTGAAACTGAGAGTATAACTAAGAAAAGGACAACAACTTGGAAAGATAGCTGGGAGCAAATGAAAAGACAATGGTCAAGGAAAATGAATGAGTTGGAGGAAAGCTTAAGAGAAACAAAAGCCAAAATAATTGAAATTGACTCTCAAACGCACTCTCACACATCACCACTTCCACCGTCCCCATTACCATCCAATCTGCCACCTTCTAATCGGCCTCATACAATTCCACCACCACCACCTAGGGTAGGATTATTCTTAGCGGATCCCACTCTAGAAGACCTAGATATGATGCTTAAATCATATCATGCCTAAATCCAAGAACGGTCGAACATAACAGATCATGAAAAGTGCTATCCTAGAGCCAACTTAGAGATTCAACTAAGACACAATTGCATTTTGATGGACCATTAGAAAGATTAAAGAGTTTAATTGCAAAATCTGGAAAGGAAGCCACCTCCCAAGGTAAGGACAAGGCGGGTGAAAGAATGAGCATTCCTCCCAAGGAAGCTTATGTGCCTAATTCCACTGAACCAGACACTTCTTCTTCCATGAATCACTATTCACCAGAATTTCTAAGAGAAATTCAATAAGAGAAGTGGGCTAAAGAAAGTGAAAATCCTCCTCCCATTGAAATTGTGGATGACCTGCATGATCAATTCCCACAAGAAATTCCTTCTATTTACGAAGAACAGGAGGATTACCAATCTAGCAAATGATTAGACTTCAAGTCTAATTCTTTACAAGAATTGTCGCATTTCACAGGCCCATGGGAAGCAAAATCTACATGCATGAGAGCACCCACAGTCATGATAAGAAATGAAGACTCAATCATACCTAGAAACATGGAAGTAGTAAATAACACTAAATTGGAGTGCAATCTCACTTAAGAGGAGCTATTCAAGGTTAAGCTAGAGTTGTGGAAACATGTCGCCAATCAAGTTCCACAAGTAGCCAAACCACACTCCCATATAGGATCTCATAGAACTGTTCCAGAGATACCCTTGGATAAGATAGGAGACATGAGTGAAGGAGAAGAAGGAAATACCTATATCCCCATCACTCATCAAGGTTACACAACCAAGACTATTTTGGACTCAGGTGCAGGAGTTGCAATTGCTACCACTTCCCTATGGAAGCATTGGGGCAAACGAGCACTCACGCCAATGAGAATGAAATCGCAAATGGCTGATGGTCACATAGAGAGACCCTTAGGACTATTAGAAGGAATAAATCTCACTACTTGTGGTGTAGAGTTTGAGCATACTTTTGCTATATGTGATTTTAGTAAAAACCAAACCCATGAGATGATTTTGGGAAGACAATTCATGAGACAATTGCAAGTAGTACAGGATTGGGAGACCAATTCCTTGTATTTGCAACACTTAGGTGTTACAACCAAAGTCAATCTCAAGGACTAATATCATAGATATGTGACCCCAATACAGTGGAATCCCATCCATAGAGCCACATATGATATAGAGTCAGTGCACTCCATAGGATCAGGATCCTCATGGATGCATGAAGACACCCACTTATGGATGTGTAAAGTTGCAGAAGAAGAAGAGAAAAGAGAAAAATCTAGAGACTCACTCATAGATCAATTCAAGACCCACCCTATGCACTTGTAGTATTTCCTTATGAAGAGTTTGAACCTCATGGTTGGGCAGAGATCCTAGCGACAATGGATGTAGCCATCAATGAAGAGCAATGGACACCACATTGCGATGAAGATGGCTATGAAATTTTAGTCTTCACTATAGAACCAATCATGTGTGATTCAGTTATTGAGGAATGTGAGCCTAGCACTAATGTACTTGAGGAAGCAAGTGACTCAGATCTAGAGTTAATTCTTATGGATCCTTTTTGTGCATCAAAAGAGGAATACCTACATGAAGTAGAAGTTCACCCCCAAGAGCACGGATAACTTATGAATGATGTGAGGTTAACTACACAGGTGACTGCCAAGAGTGAAAGCAAGAAGGGAAAGAAGAGAGAAGCCTCACCAAATGAGGAAGAATCTTTGTTTGAGGTCCTGGAAAATTTCAAGAAGTATGAGATAGAAGATCAAAGAGTCATGATAAGGATGTTGAAACCACAAGCCCTAGCAGGGGAGGCCTATGATAATAAAGAAACCACAAAGAAAATCATTGTGACCATAGAGGAAGGTGAAGAACGATGCATGTACATAGGACATGATTTAACAAAGGATGAAGAGGAAGAGTTGGTAGATGACAATTATGCTACCAAGATCAAGGAAGAGATAAATCAATTGGTAGAAGATGGATTCACCTATGAAATAGAGCACACTGAATGGGTATCCCCTATTGTAGTGGTGCGCAAAAAGAATGGAAAGTTACAAGTTTGCATCAACTTGAAGAAAGTTAATGCTACCACAATTAGAGATAGTTATCTGCTTCCTATCACTGAGCATCTATTAGAGAGGGTGGCACGCAAGGAAGTGTACAGCTTCCTTGATGGGTTCTCTGGCTATAATCAAGTGGCACTTGCTCCAGAAGATCAGCATAAGATAGATTTTGCTACAAAATGGGGCATATTCGTTTTTTGGGTAATTCCATTTGGTCTAACCAATGCACCCACTACCTTTCAAAGGCTGATTTGCCATGTGTTTAAAGAGTTCTTGAGGAAAAACTTGGAAGTTTATGTTGATGATCTTTGTGCTCATTCCAACATTAGACAAACACATATACCTAGACTCAGAAAAAAATTTGACAAATGTAGAGAATATCAGGTCTGCTTGAACCCAGAAAAGTGTGTTTTTATGGTCAAGCAAGGCAAGATTCTAGGACACATAGTGTCTAAGAATGGCATATCCATAGATGAGGATAAAGTTAGAGCTATTGCAGAGCTATCGAGACCAAAGAATGTCAAGGAAGTGCAGGCTTTCATGGGGCATTGCGGTTATTATGGATGATTCATTCATATGTATGCTATAATAGCAAAGCTTCTCTACTCCCTCTTAACCAAATTTGAGTGGATAGAAGAATGTGAAAACTCCTTTAATGAGATTAAGCGACAATTATGTTCAACACCAATCTTGACTACACTATATTGGAACAAGCCATTCCATGTTTATGTGGATGCATCCAATTATGTTATTGGGTGTGTGTTAGTGCAACCTACTGGTGAAGGTAATATGGATCTTCCAATTGCTTATGCTAGTAGACAATTGAATGCAGCTAAACAAAACTATACCACTACTGAGAAGGATTAGGCATGGTATATGCGGTTAAAAAGTTTAGACATTATTTGCTTGCAAATAAGTTTAAATTTTTTACAAGTCATCAAGCATTGCTATATCTAGTGAACAAACCTTGCAATATAGGTAGATTAGTAACATGGTTTCTCTTACTAATGGAGTATGATTTTGAAGTTGTGGTTAGGAAAGGTAGGGCTCACCTTAGGGCGGATCACCTTTCTTGACTAACTTCAAGAGAGTCCCCTCAAGGATTATCAGATGATCTTCCTGATGCTTAATTGTTCAATCTAGAAGTAGTGCCTAAGTGGGCCAAGAATATAGTGCCTATCCTCACCTTTGGACCCAAGCACCCCATACTGAAAGTTGAAGATAAAGTAGTGAGATCTTAGAAATGCCACATCATGGTAGGCAACATGTATAAACACACTGATCAAGGCATACTAGCTTGTTGTGTAGATGAGGATGAGTAGGCAAAATGGTTTCAAATAGCACATGTAGGTGCACTTCAGCAACATTACTCCAAACATAGAACCCTACAGACTCTACAAAGGTTAGGAGTATATTGGCCAACCATGGAAGCAAATGCCCATAAGTTATGCAAGGAATGCCAAAGTTGTACTATTAGACCACCTGTGGAACATGCTACACTATATTAGGTGTCTTTAGTACCAGATTGGAGTGAACCATTGGTAAATCTTTTGAGGATGAAAACATTCCCTTAGGAAATGATACTACCAGACAGTGAAGTTTAGAACAGGAAGCACTAGATTACATGCTCATAGGTGGTATTCTATACAAGCAAGGAAAAGACGATTTCCTCATTCTCTTAGATTGTGGGCGGAGGCTTTCTTACTTTTGAACTGTTGTACTCTGTTCTAGGACACAACTCTTTGAATTGGAACATCATAAGCAAGGCAACGATAGATAATTCTAGTGAGGGCACAACATCCCATGTAATATAGGTTTATACGACCATCGCTTGCAAGCCTGATGAATTTGATCAATAATTCGATGTGGAAGATTGATTGTCAACTTTTATGTGTATGTGAGATGTAGGCTAAACCAAACCTCTTTATGCGGCATCATGAATCTTTCTTTCCCTGGGAAAGTGAAATGTTGCATGCACATTCTCAAGTGTACCATGATGTTTGGTGTCATTGCCACCATATCCTTGAGCTTTGTCAGGTTTTTATTCTTCATGTTCTATGGGACCAATCCTTCCTTCTTTGTGGAAATATGCATCCCTCTCATGTTTAGAGCTTCTCCAACTAAGTTATTGGTCAGATGAAATCTCTTTAACTCATTCCCTCATGTTAACGATGGAACTATGAAGGTGATTGAAACTTTGAGGTCTTGTGTAGGAGTGAGTGAGTTAATGAGATAAAAGCACCACATGAAATCCAGTTTCAGTAGTCTCGTAGAAAAGTATTTTGCCAATCCAACCTTCTGTCATACCGGCCTTAAATCTACTACATTCTGTAACTTTTTCAATTCTCTAGTAAAAAAGTGGTACTTGCCCCATGTGTTGTTGTATTCTAGCTTAGCTTACCACATAAATTCTCCTTCTCCTAATGGTTTGGCCATCTCACTGAACTAGTGTGAGTTCTTATTAACTCACATAGTATGACCCATGGGTGGATCCTAAATCGGAATAATTTGTACTACTTGCATCTCCTCTAGCCATTCTTTGGGTTCATCTAATATGGTCAAGCTCTCTATGTCAATAGTCTGATAAGTAGCTTGCAAACTTGTTCTTGTTGTATCTGCCCTCGTGCTAGGGATTATGGTTGCGCCTAAACCTATTAGAAGTAAGAAGTTCATATTCGCATTGCAACAGAAACTAGATGATGCCTTGTCCCCTTTACAATACCAATATGATATTCAATGTGTTTAGTAGGTTATTTTGGGTGAGGTGGGTGTAAATGTGAGTGGTTGTTAAGGGGTTGTCACTTGCCTATGTGCATCCTTTGGATGTGCAATGTACTCTAGATGCATCTATATGCTATAAGGGGATTTTTACGTGGTTGTGCTAAGGGGTTTAGTACAAGGTTTGATTCACTACAAGGCCCTTATGGGGTTACGAATCTTAACATTGTTGGCCTTTATAGGTTTCTGAGATAATTTTACCAAGGTTTGGGGCTTTTATAGGCCATTTCCAAGTAGGCCTAGATAGAATTGGTTGTGCAAACGTGGTGATAATGGATGCCCTTCGTGAAGTGTGTGAAGGGAATGCATGTGAGTGTTGATTCTAGCCTATGAGCTCATGTGTAGCTAATTGATAACTTAAGTAGGTCTTAGGAACCCAAATTTGTCATGCATTGGGGTCAGCCTTCATCGATCGCTTAGGTATCCAAATGGAGATGATTCATTGGGATCAACTCTTGGAGCTTTCAGCTTTGGTGTTTTTTAACTGCTCAACTCCTTCTTTTGAAATCGTTTTTGAACATGAGCTTTGGTAATTTTCTCCACCTACTTCCTAGACTTGCTTACTTGTTGTGCCTCGATCATCTTTGGAAAAGAAGGGAGTTCCATTTTGGCCTCTACTACTCCTTCATCAGTTGTCTCCTTCTGCATCACAAAGATTTGGAAAAGAAAATCATCATTATCTTCATGTGTGCTCTTGGAAGGACCAAGATTTGCTGCCTTTCCTAGTTCCTTGAGTGTTTGATTCGCTTATTCAACTATGATCTTTTGTTGGTTCACCCAAACCTGAAGAAGTCCACTTCTTAGTTTTAACTTCATCGCATGGTCATAGATCCAATCTTAACCCAAGATAAGAGGTTCTGCAAGGTCCTCATCTTGACACACTAATACTTTTACTATCATTGGAACATCATGAATGGAGATAATGAGTTACACTTTGCCCAAGCAAGGGATTTCCAATCCTCCTAATCCTATGAGATAAGCTTCAATAGGATGGATGTTCAATTGCAAGTTTTGATAGTAGGAAAATCTGACAGCACTAGTGGTTGCACATGAGTCAATCAAAGCTCTTAGAGGCTTTGCATTCTTTCCTTGTCCTATCTCTAGGGGCACAAATTATCATCTATCAGTTATTCAATGAGGGATGACACCTGTTGTTTGGCACATAGCCATGTG
This sequence comes from Ceratopteris richardii, assembly GCA_020310875.1. NCBI lineage: Eukaryota > Viridiplantae > Streptophyta > Polypodiopsida > Polypodiales > Pteridaceae > Ceratopteris > Ceratopteris richardii. The sequence continues at coordinate 114,609,235 of CM035419.1, read as the reverse complement.
ATATCTTGAGGGTCCATAATTGTCTTGCCTAGGTTGGTCTCTACCTTATCGCTTCATATGTTGAATGTGCTCTAGGGCTTCTACTTGAGCCTCTTCTCTAATCCATTTTTCTTCTTCTTTGCGTCTCTTTCCTATGTTGAGTCGATCTATCATTTCCTCTATGAGGGGTTCTTGATATAATTTGACTCTGCATCCACTGATATAACTTGGTAGGATATCCTCTTCTAGGATGGCTAATTAAGAAGCTCCACTAGTGCAAATTCTGATTAATCATGGGTCCATAGCCACACTTTTCCAATTTTGCGGCATTTTGATTTAGTGTATATTCCAAGACTAAGTCTCCTACATTTAATCCCTTATCTTTTACATGTGTGGAAAAGTAGGCCTTTTGTCTTTTCTTGGCTATGTTAATCCCAACGGCTGCTCTTAATCTAGTTTCTCCTAGTCACTCTAAGTCAAAAAATCTAAACGAGAGCTCATGGCCTTTCCATTGATGCTCTTGTGCCACTTTTAAGGTCGGTATCAAAAATTCTAGTGGCAGCACTGCATTCTAACCAAACACCATTTGAAAGGGCATGTCTTGGAGTACCATTTTATATGCCACTTTGTATGCCCAAACAATATGATGTAATTGTTTGTCCCAATCAAAATGTTTATTATTCACCAACTTTGTTAGCACTATGCATAGAATCTTACTTGTACTTTTGGCTTGTCCATTGGCCTATGGGTGGTACGTGGCCAAATTCTTGTGAATGACCATGAATTCTTGTAACAAGTATTTGATGACCTCATTAGAGAAATATTTACCACGATCGCTGACCAATTCTATTGTCAAACCATATCTTGTAAACACATTCTTGAAGAGAAATTTGGCAATTGTTTGTGCATCGTTCTTCTTAGTGGCTTTCATTTCTACCCATTTGGTTAGATAGTCTATGGCAAAAATAATGTATTCAGCATGTGAACTCTTAGCTGGGGGATTAAAAGGACCAACAAAGTCTGTTCCCCACTTGGAGAATGCATGTCCTCCCATGATGGATTTCAGTGGCATCTTGTCCTTACGTATCAGATACTGAATTTGCTGACAAATGTCAAATTGCTTCATGTAGGTATGTGCATCCATGTGGAGTTTTGACCACCAAAGACCTACGAATAGAATTGCCTTGATCACCCTATCCGATCCAAAGTGTCCTCCTGCCATGCCTTGATTAGTAGTTTCTAAGATCTTAAGATATTCACTTTCATGGATACACAATCTTAGGTATCCGTTTCTTCCTCTTCTACATAAGTTATCTCCAATAAGTGAGTAATTTAGGGCTTCCTATCCTAAGCTCTTTCATCTTTCCAATGTCATTTTTTGAGGGAATGTTTTCATCCTCAAAAAATTTATCAAAGGTTCGCTCCAATTTGATACCAAAGATACTAGATACAAAGTGGCATATTGCACTACTGGTCTACTGCTATAGGTTGGGCATTCTTTGCACATCTTGTGGATGTCTATGTCCTGTTGGCCAGTGTACAGCTAATCTTCATAGATTCTATAAGGTTCAATGTTTAGAATGATGTTGTTACACTACACCTACATGTGTTATTTGCAACCAGTTTGCATGCTCTTCTTCATCTACACAACAAGCCAGTATGCCTTGATGGGTGTGCTTATACACACTGCTACCAGTATGTGATATTTTTGAGACCTCACTACTTCTTTATCTTTGGATTTCAATACAAGATGTTTAGGTCCAAAGGTGAGAATAGGCACTATATTTTTGGCCCATTCAGGCACTACTTCTAGATTGAACAAGTAAGCATCAGGAAGTTCATATTATAATCCTTGAGGGGACTCTCTTGAAGTTATCCTAGAAAGGTGGTCCACCCTAAGGTGAGTCTTACCTTTCCTAACCAAAACTTCAAAGTCATATTCCACTAGTAAGAGGAACCATCTTACTAATCTGCGAGTATTGAAAGGTTTGTTCACTAGATACAATAATGCTTGATGGTTTGCAAAAAAATTAAACTTATTTGCAAGCAAATAATGCCTAAAAATTTTAACCTCATACACCATGCCTATTCCTTCTCTTTTAGAATTGGTGTAATTCCGTCCAGCCGCATTCAGCTGCCTACTTGCATAAGCTATTGGAAGATCAATATTACCTTCACTCATAGGTTATGCTAGCACATATCCTATAGCATCATTGGATGCATCCATGTGGACATGGAAAGGCTTACTCCAATATAGTGTAGTCAAGATTTGTGTTGAACATAATCATCATTTAAGTTCATTGAAGGAGTTCTCACACTCGTCCATCCACCCAAAATTAGTTAAAAGCTTGTATAAAGGCTTTGCAATGATTGCATACATGTGGATAAATCATCAGTAACTACCACAATGACCTATGAACGCTTGTACTTAACCTTCTTTGGCCTAGCTAACTCTACAATATCTTTCACTTTATCCTCATCCATTGAGATTCCATTCCTTGACACTATGTGTCCTAGAATCTTGCCTTTCCTGACCATGAAAATGCAATTTTTTGAGATCAAGAAGACCTTCTATTCTCTACATTTTTCAAAGATTTGTTTCAGTTCAGGAATGTGTGTTTGCCTCACGTTGGAATGCACACATAGATTATCAACATGGACCTCTATATTCTTCCATAGAAACGCCTTGAACACATGGCACATCAGCATTTGAAATGTAACAAGGGCATTGGTGAGTCCAAAAGGTATCACACGAAATGCAAAGATGCCCCACTCTATGGCAAAAGCTATCTTATGATGTTCTTAAGGGCAATAGCTACTTTGTTGTAGCTAGAAAATCCATCAAGGAAGTTGTAGATGTCCTTGCCTCCTACACATTCTAGTAGGTGGATAGCTATCTCTAGTAGTAGATGCATTGACCTTCTTCAAGTTATTTCAAACTTTTAATTTTCCATTCTATTTGGGTACTACAACGATGGGGGATACCCATTCAATATGCTCAATTTCATAGATAAATCCAACTTCTATCAAGCGGTCTATCAATTCTTTGATCTTTGCTACGTAATTATCATCATCTATGTATGGCTTTTGCTCAGTTGACTTGGCTTCCAAAGACATGGGAATTATGTGTGAAAAAATATCTGAGTCAAGTCCTTTCAAGTCTTTGTAGCTCCATGCAAACACATCTCTATACTCTCTTAATAATGCAACCAATTCTTTTTCCTCTTCTTCAGACAGATCATGTCTGATATATGTACATCGTTCTTCACTTTCTTCTGTAGTCACAATAATATTCTTTGTCTTTTCTTTGTTTTCATGTGCCTCTCTTGTGAGTGGTTCTCTATTAGGCATCCTGATCATGACCTTTTGATATTCTATTTCATAATTCTTGAAGTTCTTGGATACTTCAAAGAGATTCTCTTGCTCTACTAGCTTAGGGATTGGTTTCTCTTTGACTTTTCCTCCTTCTGAGGTCCTGCTTTTATCACATTAAGGTACTTCTTTTTTGAAGCACACAAAAGGCTCCATGAGGATAGACTCTTTGACTTCGTCACTATCCTCCTTGGTTTCATTCATACCAGGGTCACATTCATGAATCACTGAATCATACATGACTAGCTCTATCGTGAAGACTGAAATGTTGTAGCCATCTTCATCACAATGAGGAGTCCAATGTTCCTCATTGATTGCTATGTCCATGTTGGCTAGAATTTTTGCCCAATCATGAGGTTCAAAATCTTCATCTAGGAACACTATGGGTGCATAGGTTAGGTCTTGAACTGAGCTAGGGTGATCCTAAGCACCTACTTCTCATGATGATAATCTTTTCTCTTTCTCAACTACAACTTTGCAAACCCATAAGTGAGTGTCTTCATGCATCCAAGAGGATCCCAATCTTATGAAGTGCATAGATTTTGTATCATCCATTCCTCTATGGATGGGGTTCCATTGTACAAGAGGCACATCTCTATGTGAATAGTCCTTGAGATTGACCTTATTGGTAACTCTTAAGTATTCCAAGTACAAAGAACCCCAATCTTGCACTATCTACAATTTTCTAATGAATTGTCTTCCTAAGATCATATCATATGCGTGGTTCTTGCCAAATTCACATATGGCAAAAGTATGCTCAAACTCCACACCACAAGTCGTAAGAGTGATTCCTTCCAACAATCCTAGAGGTTTCTCAATGTGGCCATCTACCATTTACAACTTCATTCTTGTGGGTATGAGTGTTGCTTTGCCCCAATGCTTCCATAAGGAAGTGGTAGCAATGGCAACACCTACACTTGAGTCTAACATGGCTTTCATTATATAGCCCTGATAAGTGATAGGGAGATAAGTATTTTATCTTTTGCTCATGTATCTTATCTTATCCAAGGGTATTTCACATATTTTCTTATGTGATCCTATGTGGAAATGAGTTTCAACTACTTCTGGCACTTGATTGGCTATGTGTTTCCACAACTCTGATTTAATTTTGAGTAGCTCCTCCAAAGTGAGATGACATTGCACTTTGGTATTCTTCACTACATCAGTATTCCTAGGTACAATTGAGGTTTTGGTACTTACCATGACCTTGGGTGCTCTCATATGGATAGACTTCGGCTCCCACAGGCCCGTGAACTGAGGCAACTCTTGTCAAGAATTAGACTCAAATTCTAATCATTCACTAAACTGGATATCCTCTTGTTCTCTATAGATTGAAGGAATGTCTTGTAGAAACAGATCATGAAGATCATCTACTAACTCAAATGGTGAGGATTCTCACTATGCTTGGCCCATTTTCCCTCTTGACTCTTACGAATTCTTGTGAGTGCTAACGCACCGAAGAAGGGGTTCCACAATCCCTTCACTTCTAGCGTTACTCACCTACAATGTTGCTTGCTTTTTTGATCTGGCTATTATTTTTTCTAGTCTTTCTAGCAATCCATCAAAGTGAAATTGTGCTTTGGCTGAGTTAGTGCAATTGAAAAGAAACTCGCCTCGAACATGGTTTGCGCTAGTTCTACCATTTTCTCACATAGCTTAGTTCTCTCAAGCTCTAGGTTAGCTCAAGGGTAACATTTTTCATGTTTTATCATGTTTGATCCTTCTTGGATTCCGTCTTCATATGCCTCAAGTATCATATCTAAATCCTCTAGCGTAGGATATGCTAAGACTGATCCTGCTCTGGGTGGTGATGGGATTATATGAGGGAGAGTAGATGGTGAGGGCAGTGGTGGTGTTATGTGAGAGTGTGCTTGAGATACGATCTCTTTAAGTCTAGCTTTGGTCTCTCTTAAGCTTTTTGATAGTTAGCTTAATTTCTTTGCCCATTTTGTTTTCACTCATTCACATCTATCTTTCCAAGCTCTTGTTCTCTTTTTACTTGTTCTTTTGGTCTCATTATTGTCTAGTGTTGCAGAGCACAGAAGAGCACTAGGCAGAGAAAATGAAGGGCCCCAAAATTTTTCCGATTTGGACACATTTGTATTATAACCACTCTTGTATATATTTTCCGTTGTAAATGCACTAGAGGAGTCCTCTAGATGCATCCCCACAGAAGGTTAGAAGCTTACGCATGTAAATTAGTAGAGAAATTAGTCTTTTAGTGAATAAAGTGCCGGTCTCTTGTGTGAAAGGACCAAACTTAGGGCACTAGTATATAAGTCACTTTGTGACTCTTTGTAAGAACTTTTTGCCATTGTGAAGAAGGAGCTCTACAGATTTTCGAGTTTGCCTCTTTCATGCTGATTTTGATCTTCATTTCGCTCTTGTATGTGTGTGTTATGCTTGAAATGCATGTGTAGGACTGTTGTCTACCCCTTCCCCTTGGTTTTGAGCTGTTGTAGTGCGTGTGCGAGCTAGGAGGAGTTGTGGCGCGGGTGTTGGTGTCTCCCGTCATTCACTGTTTTTGCCATAACTTGAAGCAAAGTGGTCAGAATCGAGTGAAACCACTTCTAGTAGATGCGTCTCTGCGAGAGCTTCGAAACGAGTACCCTATTGCCTATATTCGGGGTTCAGAGCTGGGAGAAATCCTTGAATTTCTGAAAACTGCTGTAAGAGACTTGCGACAAACACTTTCAGTGGATTAGTGAGGATAGGAGAAGTACGAGTAGACAAAAATCATCAAAAAAATTCACAAAAAATCACCAAAAAATTAGCAAAATTCAAGTTCTGTCCAAAAAATAAATATATAAAAACCAAAAAAATTGACTCATTTGATACTTGCTGGAGCTCTGGTATCATGGACGACAGCGATCGGTATCGTGCTTGCAGTATCGTGCAGAGCGGGCCTTTAGAGCTTGTGTGAGAGTTCAAGGAGCAAGCAAGAGTAGATAGAGGTGAGATTTTGCCAAGAATATTTACATAAAACTCACTAAACATGCACAAACACGTGATTAAACAAGTGCGCAGTATCGCGGGGGGGTTAAATTGAATTCATTATAGAAATTTTGTGTGATATAGAGGCCTAGGAGGGAAGAGGGGAGTAAGGAAAGCAAGGGAGTACAAAAAATTTGGAATTTTCTTACACTTTGGCTTGAGTATCGCGATCGGTTGAGGTTTGGTATCGCGATACCAAAACTCCCTTGTATCGCGATACTCGTCGAAGTATCGTATCGCTTGATACCTACTTGGTATCGCGATACCGCACTGGTATCGTGGCCCCGAGTTGGTATCGCAATCGTGCTTTCTACGGTGATATCGTATCGCCTCCTACCAAGGATTGTATCGCGATACCATTTTGAGATCGTATCGGATTGAGTCTCTAGTATCGTATCGTCGACCTTTGTCAGCATCGTATCGCCGTATTTCCTAGTGAAGTATCGCGATACTAAACCGGGTATCATATCGTCAGATTTTTGAGATCGTATCGTATCCCTCTTGAGTATCGTATCGTGTCTCGTGAAATCTGATATCGCGACACCACTTTGATATCGTATCATCCACTCCCTCGGACAGTATCGCGATACTGTCATAAGTATCGTATCGTCTGGTCTCATAGGTATCGTATCGTACATGTGGTATCGTATCGTCTTCTCCTCGAGAACGGTATCGCGATACCACACTGATATCGTATCGACGTATATTCCAGTATCGTATCACCCGAATCTTTTGAGATCGTATCGTGATATTCCTAGTATCGTATCGCCGAGATTTTTCGTATCGTATCGCGCATAGCAGAGGTATCGTATCGTCTGCTCTCCTAGGTAGTATCGCGACACCAGATTGGTATCGTATCGTCTTGGTGTTTGGTATCGTATCACGGGCAGTATCCAGTATCATATCATTTGGACCTCTGGTATCGTATCGCGGTCAAAGCAGTATCGCCGAGAGCAGTATCGTCAGGAAGTGGTATCGTCCAGATTGACCCTTTCTTTTTGTCAGGCACTTTGAGTCATTAGGAGAGCTACCCAAGGAGAATCTCTGAGGCATAGAGAGAGACTTGGGGGGGGTGAATGAACTTGAGATCAGGAAGAGTGCTAAGTAGTCGAAGAAGTGTCATATCTTCGGTAGGAAGTGTTGCCCAGGCTAGTCACCACTCCATCTACTCAGAAACCTCTAGTGATTCGGAAGAGGAACTACACATGGCTTCGGAAGACATGCAAGGTCCAACGCCAAATAGGAATTTCATGTCTACTGTTGAAGGGGATTACCGTACCTCCTTACAATATGTGTCCACCAATGCCCAGGAGATTCCAATCTACCTGGATGGTTTAAACAGATCTGTGGCTAGGATGGTAACATCCCAGGATGCCACAACTGTGCCCCAACCTGCGGTCATGTACGAAGGAGGAGCATATGTAGACAAAATTGGTCATGTCTATATTGTGACTGAATTTCCTGAGAGGATCAACGAAAGGGGAGAGTTCGTGGACCCAAACAACTCTGAAAGAACGCACCCTGAAGAGTCTGTGTCTACACCGAGGGGCAGGTCTCAAGTGTCACAGGTCTTGAGAGGAGATTTGATACCTCAAGATGATTACCTGTTGGAAGTCTATATGATCCATGGATCAGAACTGTTGCTTCAAACCGACTTACCTGCTCCAGGGAGAGAAGAAAGCCCCATGACATTTTATGAGTTGAAAGACCCAGATGATGAAACTAGACTTACTTACTTGGATAAGGATCAAAGGAGATATTGGCCTATAAGTGCCTTAGACAGGGCTCGACTGAAATACATGGGTACGCCTGTATTTCCTCAGAGAGATCAGGCAACTACTTCACAAAATCCTTTTGGGAATCAACATGAAACGGAGCAGACCACATCAGGACAGACCAGTCAACGAAGCATGCCCAACCATACTCATGTATAGTTTGCAACTCCAGGAGTGCACACACGCAATCAGGCCCACACAGTTATAGGGAACCAGTACCGACCACCAGCAAGACCACAACCACCGGTAGGAAGACAGCCTGGAGTACTGCCATTATGACAAGCTATCCCAGTCTTCCCTGTGATGCCCAGACCACCTAAACCAATGAGAAGGCTGAGACCTATCCAAGTAGCTAAATGTGTAAGAAACCATTATGATGGGTTGGGAGAGCCCTATGATCACATCGCAGAATTTAAACAAGTTCTAAGAGCGGAGCAAGTAGAGGACTTCTTTGTGTAGTATGAGTCTTTTGGGCTCACCCTCACAGGGACTGCTCTAACTTGGTTCCAACCTTTAGATCCCAATCAATTTGAAAACATGGAACAATTCTTTCAAGAATTCATTGGAGAATTCACAAAGAGAGGGATTAAACACAATTCTACATCTTTAATCCATAGCTTTAAACAAAGCCCTAATGAAACCGTGAAGACTGCTGCCTGAAGATTCAATCAGTATGTGGATAGATGCCCAGTAGCTGAGAGACCCACTCAACAAAAGATGATTTCACTATTTTTAGATGGACTTACTAACGGAACCCTAAGAACACTAGTGTATGTGAGGAGATTACAAACACTGAGTGAGTGTCTTCAAGAGTGCATTGATTTGGAAGACAACCTTGCCGAAGATCTCAAAGGTACAACCGACCTCACTAAAACAGAAGATTTAAGGAGTACTATCTCGTCCAACTCCAGTAACATGGAAGAATTAGCAGAATTATTAGCAAAGAAACTAGGAGTCCAGGGACAGAGAGCTTACCAAAACCCAGCGCAAAGAGTGCCTGTGCTACGGAGATGTAATTTATGTGGAGGAGAGCACCCCACACACTTGTGCGTCCGAGGAGGGGCCGGTGCACAACCTACGTATCCATACTACAGACATCAACCACAAGGGACTTCTTCATACTGACACATCGAGCAAAAATACACCAATCACACAACTGAAAACTGTCCCTTCAATAGGCAAACACGGCCTATCCAACCACCTCAATACCGACCATATGGATATCCACCGAGAGAGCCTGGTAGGGAGATGCCTAGATACAATCCTTATCCAACACCAGTAGGAGCACCAAGACAGTATGAGCAAGCACCGTACCCACCACCACAACCAGTACTGGGACCCCAGCTATCACAACCTCAACAAGTAGTACTAGTGAAGTATGCTCAACCAGAAGAAAACTTAGAGAGAGCCATAGTACCAGCATCAATAATGACCAATGTGGAATCAACCAACCCAGGGTATGAACCTCCACCAGGAGAGTACTATCCATATGAAGCCAACATGATGGAATATGAACCAACATATGACGCGGCTTATTATGGTTATGAGGTCTATGATCAGACGTATGGAGCAGAAACAGCCACCTTAATGTATACGGCTCCTAAAGCGCGACAACCCATGAGACCTCCCGTTAGACCACCGGTGCAGAGAGGACCATGCTATAGATGCGGAGGGGATCAGTTCATTAGGGAATGCCCTCGACCTTATAATCCACCACCACCCAGAGTTTGGGAAGGGTATTGCAGTGATTGTGGAAAGGAACATCTTTTTAGAGATTGCCCTAAGAACCCAGCCAAATCCCAAGACACTGCACCAATCAATGTGATTGAGGTCATAGAAGGATCCGGAAGTGATAAGGAGTACACTGTGCCACTAAAGCCCATTACAAGAGCCCAAACGAAACAACAAAAAGAAAAGTACCCGGAAGAGAAACAAAAAAGCAACAAAAAAATAAGCCCTCCAATTCAGATAGTGGAAGATTCTGAGGACCCATGTGAAAATCCCCGAAACACGAAAGTTTAGAAATGGAAGGAAAGACGAGAGAAACTCAAGGACAAATGGGCAAAAAATAAGACTATACACAGTAAAAAGCAAACCAAAAACCCGAATAAGCACAAGGAACAAGGGAATCCTAAGGAGACCCCTGAGCTACCCCGACCTAGCTCAGATAGGGAGAAGCCCGGATCAATTCTAGTAGACCCAAAGCCAGACGATTTAGACATGTGGTTGAAAGCCTACCGAGCTAGAATCAAGATGGGCCCAAACGTTGAACTACATGAAAAAATCTACCCTAAAGGGGAATTAGAAAAAGAAAGACTGACCATATGCAGGAAACTCATAGAAGTAGCACAAGCAACCCTAGAAAAGCCTATCCCAATTCTACCAGAGACCAGGATTGCACATAGTCTGTATGAAGAATGCTTAAAGTCCAATAGCAAGGAACCTAGGAAAGAAGATGACCAAGGCGGTCAGATAACAACCCAAGATGAATCGATGTCAATAATCCCAAATTTAGAGGCAGATTGGCCAAAAGACTTATGGAACAGAATACGAGAGGAGCAATGGAAGAAGAATGGAGATAATACACCTCCTTTTGAGGAAATAGATGTGGAAGATTGTCAACTTCACCCCAACTTGGAGGAAGTATACGAAGAAGTATCAAGACTTGACAGAGGAAGAGAGGAAACCATAAGCATTTCAACATTGCCTAATTACATGGGAGAATACAAAAGGGAGTCAGTAATAATACGAGCACCCACAGTGCATGGAAAGGGAAAGGAAAAGGTAGAAGAGAGTTCACACAATCTAACAGAATTAAAGAAAACAAAAGTACGATGCAAATTGACGGTGGAAGAATTGCTTCGACTTAAACCACAATTATGGAAGCAAATGGCAAACCAATTAGAATCACAGCCAGAGATTGGAGGACCGAAAGAAAAGGAGAAGGAAAATAACTCCACAATACAAGTTCCAGTTGATAAAGTGGGAGAATTTAGTGAAGGGGATGAGGGTAATACTTGTCTACCAGTCACACACAATGGGTACATGACCAAGGCTATTCTAGATACGGGAGCCGGGGTAGGAATTGCCACCAAGGAAATCTGGGAAAAATGGGGAAAACCTGCCTTACGACCCACACGCATGAAACTCCAATTAGCAGACGGTCATGTAGAAAAACCCTTAGGAATATTGGAAAGGATCAAACTAACCACTTGTGGAGTAGAATTCGAACACACCCTAGCCATCTGTAAATTCGAGAAAGCAAACAACTACGAGATGATATTAGGACGACCCTTCATGAGACAAATGCGGGTAGTATAGGATTGGGGAAGAGATTCGTTATACCTGCAACATCAAGGAAACACCACCAAAATAAATTTGCACACATTTGCTTATCGAGATGTCCCTCCACTACAATGGAATCTAGTACACCGAGAAGGAGATGACTTATCCATTCACAGTGCTGGATCAAGTGATCAATCTTGGATGCATGAAGATGCCCAGTTGTGGATGTGTGAGCAAGCCAAGAGAGAAGAGAGCAAAAGGCAACCATGGCCGATAGGACATCCTAACCATCGATCAGTAGAGGACCCCACTTACACGCCTCAAATTTTTTCTGATGAGATCTTTGAGCCACATGGATGGATGGAAATCTTGGCAACTCTAGATGTATGCATAAACGAGGAAGTTTTGACGGTGAATGAATGCATAGATGAGGAAGGCTATGATGTAAACTTCTATATGGTACAGGACTTAGCTGCATGCGCAAGAGAATAGCAAAAGATCTGCACTTAGATTTGAATCCCACAAAAGCCCGATTAATAGGAATTGGAGGTCACACCCTAGAATGTATTGGAACCACGAATGTATCCCTCCACCTAGGAAATTCCTCCATGGAATAGAGAGTCTTAGTGTGCAACGATGAGGACTTAATAGAAGACTTAGTTCTAGGACAAGACTGGATCATTGAGCATGAAGTGTGTATCCATCTAGCTCAAGGCTATATTTCGGCCAAGATAGGGCACAAGGAGATTTTCAGCCTATTAGAAGTAAAGCCTCTAATCCAACCACGCATAATAACAAGCACGGAGAGCAGTACGGAATTGACACACGAGAATAATTCGACTACTCAAAAAACAGAAACCAATCTGGAAGAAGCAGACAAGTCAAGCTCAACAATGCCTGAAGAAGAGCCGAAATCAGCACAGTCCGTCCACGAGACGCCGGCCATTAAGGAAACTCCCTCTGTTGACGCTCCTCCACGAGCCACAACACCATCCTATTGGAAAACAACAACCAGCAACTATTCATATCAAAGACAACTCAAGTACAAGTGGGTACGTAAGGATCGGATGTTGAGCAAGGAGAAGCCAAAAGCCACTCTTAAGAAGAAAGCAGACATCACCATACCAATACAAGCACAGTCCAAGCCTAAGGGACAAATGCAGGTATGGATCGCCAAGCCTTTGATCGAAGCTCAGAAGGGATGACAACAAATATGGACCCCCAAAAAAATCACTCAAGCAGCCAAGCAAGCAAGAAACAATCATGAGAAGGTGATGCAGCAAGAGAGACGAATAAGAAAGCCAAAACGAACCCATCCCCGAAGACAAACAGCAAAAGTATATACGATTCGAACGCATGAAGAAACTAAAATGACACCAACCGACGCAGAAATCAAAGGAACAAAAAGTACTATTCAAGCGCCCACGGAATGGATGTGGAGACCCAAACAACTGCAAGGAATGGACGACGGAATAAATTAGGATTCCCATTGCACTCATGAAGTTTCTAATGCACCTCAAGTATGCATGCTAGGGCCACAATACGAGGCTATGCATTCGGCACATGACGTACCTTATGAACCTAGTGGCGCACCTTCTCCAAGAGAGATTAGACCTTAGCTTCACTTTGATAGGAATGGACTTCCTATGTACATAAATAAAAGCTTCGGCTACACTAACGATTGTCTTCTTTCAGGAGAATAAATCTAAAAAGAGGTAGTAAGAGGTCTCACCTCTAGAATAATGGGGAAATGAGAGAAAACGATAAGGCTCATAACAATGTACTATATTATTGCATAATATCCCAGAAACTAATGCAGTTCTCCTTACAAGTGCAGATGGCTTCTGAAGATTCTGAAGCAACCGTACAAGAGGAAGTGATGGATTTTCCTCCCCAGAGTATCACAAAGGCCAAGGGACATTGGTTCCGCGAAGATCAGCCTGTGGGGGACTACCTGTTCCTTGCAACGATTAAAATCATGGACACAGATCATCAGTTTCCAATAATGTCCCAGGATTTTCGAGTGCAACATACACTCCCTTCTGTTGAAGAAACCATGAAGAAAGCAGGCATACATAAATATTTTGAACTGCCAATCTATAAGCCTGATTTTGAAAGATGCACTCAAGTCATGAATACATTACAGCCAGCACTACATGATCCCTTGGTGCCAGAAGCTAGAGTAATGGATAAAGCAGGCGAATGGGTGATTATTCAATTCACACATGAGCTAATCAAGGAAGCCTTTGGATGGGAAAAGGATGGGATCACAATAGTGAAAGAAGAAAGTAAAGGTGCAAAGACCAAAACCTTCACCGACATCAACCGAATAGACATAGAAGATGAGGTCAGATTGATCCACCAACACTTCTATTTCCCGAATATGCACAGATACACGGCTCCACAAAAGATCATTGTGCAATTATTGTCCCATGCCATCAAGCAAATTGGGAATCAAATCAATTTGACTCCATATGTTCAAGAGAGATTGTTCGAGGCCAAGAAGCAATGGAAGAATAAAAAGTTCCTAAATGGTAGTGTGGCACTAACCATCCTGATCTACCACGCCTTAGGAATGAGGGAACATTTACAAGAGATGCCATCATCAACCATCCTGGCTCAATATGCCAAAGTTGCGACCGTTCCTAAGAAAAAGAAAGGAGCAAATATTGTGGAAGTGGCAGAAACAAGCTCTCAACCTAGAATGAGAGGCACCAAAAGACTCCGGGAAGCCAAGCTACATGAAGAGGACACACCAACTACCAAAAGGATCCATGTACTCCCAAAAACTACTATTGAAGGAAGAAAAGAAATAACGGCAAAAAACTTGACAGATGCTCTGGAAGAGACCCATCGATATACAGAAGGACAAGTCAACTTACCGGTCCAGGGTCATCACTATCAACGGTCACAACAAGCAACAGACCCGAGAAGCAAGCTCACAAAAGTCCACAGATATCGAGAGATCGGCTTGGATAACTCTAGTTCTACATCAGAACAACAAGAAGAACCAGAAAATTCATTACTAAATGTCGATATTCCAAGCAAATCAAAAGATGATGGACAATGGGCAGAACTCCATGAAGTGGACTATAATGAAGAGCAAGGGGGCCTCATGACGAAGAACCAAGCCACACATGGGGAACAAAGTATATCAAGCAAGAATGCTGAACAAGAAGGTATGCATTGTATGAAACTTAATGAAACCTCCAACATCCAAATCAAGGAGGCCACACCTGTCCTAAAAATACACTTGAAGACACCAAAGAAGGAGTTTCAGGAAGAACAAAAAGAAGACGAAGAACCCTTTACTCCAATAAGGGTTGTGGCAGAACCATCCCCCATGGATGTAACGTTTCGGGGAAGTGCCACTAAAACTATTGATGTGGATAAAGATGAAGACGAACCACAAGTACAACTACAGATCCGACAACCACACAATGAAACGATCCACGTCGAAAAGGGAAAAGATGTACAAACCGGAGAAACCCCAAGCATACCAAAGACATGGCTGAATGTGGATATAGCTCAGCTCAAACCTGTAGTGCAAGATATGATTCGAATAGCACTAGACACACAGCAACTTATGGTTGATGCTGATTAAGATTATGACCAAGCCATGCAGGACAAAATCGAACTTCAAAAATGGGGTAAGAATCTCTCTACTGAGTTAGAGACAGTAAAAGAACAGGTAGTAGAAAAAGAAACTGAACTGAAAGAAATAAAAAACAAATACAGCCTGCTAGAGACAGAGAATGAGCAATTAAAGAACAACTCCACCAAAAAACTACAAGCAAATGAGGCTGAAAAGGCACGAATGGCATCAAGAAGCAAAATTCTGGAATCTCATATTAAAGGGTACATGGATGAAGCAGAGGCGTTAAGACAACGGAACAAAGAGCTTATGGCCGCTCTTTTAAGTGATCAGCCAGTCGAAGTGCAAGCCCAACCGGAAAGGGACATCAAGGGATTAGAAGAGAAAGTGATTATGTATGAAGATCAGCTCAAAAAGGAGCAAGACACAATTGCCGAATGGGAAAAAAGATACATGGATGACACGGCTGCCTTGAGAGCCAAATGGAAGACAGCTGAGAATGACTATCTGCGACAATGTAAAGAAGATACAGATCAGATGGACATTGTAGTACAAGAACTTCTCAAACAAAAAGATATGATTGCCAAGGCCACTGAAGAACTCAAACAGAAGAATGAATGTATCAAGGAACTTCAGGAATGGCTAGGAGAAAAAGGAAAAGAGGGGACACCAGTAGTTCCAACTTCCGCAGAGACTATTGTGGAGACTGAGGTATGTCCTCTATCTTCCCCCTCATATCATTCACCAGTAAAGGAGGAAAAGGAGGTTCACATTGAACCTAACACTCGGGAAATTGCAGAACTGAGCAAACCAGAAAGGGCACTACTGGTGTCCCAACTTACGGCAAAATTTGAAGATCAGATCATCAGGATCATGAAAGAAGCTCAAATAGAAAATAAACAATTAGAACAAATTTTGAAGCCCTTTAATGTACCATACGGACTACTTAAAGAACAAACTCGATATTATATAAAGTCTACAACAAATAAAGATCCGGACCACAACCTTCAATTCAAGCATGACACTTTCAATTACACTCAAGAGGAGTTCGAGAAGGCGGATCCAATATGGCGACGAAAGATTTTGGAGAAGCATCCAACGTTGCGGGTACAGTGGGAAGCATCACCATATGCACTTCAAGTCAATCCATCTTTTTGTCCTGTACCCCGTAGACGATCTTGGACGCAATTTTGGGAAGGACAGCGCCAAGGCAATATCAATAATCAGTGGCTCAACTACCCTTTACTACCTAGTCCGCCACATAATTATCTACCAACCGAAGAATACATGGTCAAGACAATGGAATTTTGGATTTCCAGATACGCTTCAGTTCCGGGCTTAGCAGTCAAAATGACTAACAAAATATTCAGCATGCTATTGACAGTAATAAAGGTTTTCCAACATGCCAAATACACATTTTTGAATTTCATTGGCATTACGCAAGGATCTGAGGCTCTTATTTTTGATTTATCGACTATTCCAAGCCGCCTAACACTTATGGCATACTACTCTCGCCTCATGTTTTTTCCATCGACATATATGCAGACTTGTGAAGAAGCATTCTTTACAGGCTTCTTTGAAATTGATTCAGAGATTTTTGTTAAAATGACTTCCAATTTGAATGCAAGACTGGTGGCCTATGAAACAAGTTTCTTTGCTGATCATAGACAGGCGCCAGAGGACGGAGTAAAGTCTCAGCAATGGAAGGAGTTCATGCTATGTCACGCTAATCTGCTAAATCAAAGAGAGCAACACGCCATCCAAACCTACACGCGTCGCCACAAAAAGCCTGTCGGGGACGACAGAGTTCAGGAGGAGGAACGTGTGGAAGGGGAATCAAGCAAAAAGAGAAGAAGAAGGAAATCAAAGTCTAGAACGGCACAATAGACACAATGATGACAAGAGTAAGTCCCGGCAAGAAGCCCCGCAGGGGCACACACACCAAGGAAAAGCAAACAGGCTCAAAGCAATACAACAAGGTCAGATGTGTGCAACCAGGACAAATCAAAGGACCAAAAGTTAGAAAGGGGTAGAGGCTAAAAAGTTGAAGAGGGTGACTAAGAACAGCACATTCCTAGTCACTGGTGGCGTGCGTGGCAACCCAAATCAACAGGCAAGACAAATGCAGCAGGCCCTAGTGTAGTAGAGCTTGAATCAAGAACAGGCCATCAAAGCTGCATGTCTGTTTAACTACAGACAAAACTGACCAAGAGATGCGTGCGGAGAAATGAAGCAAACAGCCGACGAAAAGCTAAAGCCTGTCAAGGGACGACAGAGACGAAGAGGGGGAGAGTGTTGCAGAGCACAGAAGAGCACTAGGCAGAGAAAATGAAGGGCCCCAAAATTTTTCCGATTTGGACACATAACTTTTGTATTATAACCACTCTTGTATATATTTTCCGTTGTAAATGCACTAGAGGAGTCCTCTAGATGCATCCCCACAGAAGATTAGAAGCTTACCCATGTAAATTAGTAGAGAAATTAGTCTTTTAGTGAATAAAGTGCCGATGTCTTGTTTGAAAGGACCAAACTTAGGGAACTAGTATATAAGTCACTTTGTGACTCTTTGTAAGAACTTTTTGCCATTGTGAAGAAGGAGCTCTACAGATTTTCGAGTTTGCCTCTTTCATGCTGATTTTGATCTTCATTTCGCTCTTCTATGTGTGTGTTATGCTTGAAATGCATATGTAGGACTGTTGTCTACCCCTTCCCCTTGGTTTTGAGCTGCTGTAGTGCATGTGCGAGCTAGGAGGAGTTGTGGCGCGGGTGTTGGTGTCTCCCATCATTCACTGTTTTTGCCATAACTTGAAGCAGAGTGGTCAGAATCGAGTGAAACCACTTCTAGTAGATGCGTCTCGGCGAGAGCTTCGAAATGAGTACCCTATTGCCTATATTCGGGGTTCGGAGCTGGGAGAAATCCTTGAATTTCTGAAAACTACTATAAGAGGCTTGCGGCAAACACTTTCAGTATTTCAGTGAGTGTGAGAGGTAGTAGTCTTTTCTCATGCATGCTAGCTAGACCACTTCATTTTCCATCACGTGTGCACACGTCTTCATACACTTGGTACGTCATTCCCTCGGATTGACAATTAGATGTGTGTTAAGTACCCACTATACGCACTTGTGTGGCAATTGAGGTACAGTCTCATTGGCACAAGTCCTTGAGTCTTCTCGGCTCAAGTACACATCTAGGCTCTTCTCCTTACATGTGCCTAGGTTTTGTTGTAGGGATAGAGCTCTAGTTACTACTTGTATTGTGGGGTTGTAGTAATTATACTTCCACCAGAGTCTACCACTAAGATACTAATATTAATAGGTGTGATTTTCTGTATATTGGCTAGATTTTTAGGGAAATCCCTTAGAAGATGGGTCTGAGTGCCGGTTTGCCCCAATGCTTCCATAAGGAAGTGGTAGTGATGGTAATTCCTACATCTAACTCTACAATGTGATGGTGTTGGCAGTGTTGTGTGGGAGTGTTCTTGAGATACGATTTATTTAAGTTTAGCTTTGTTCTCTCTTAAGCTTTCTTCTACTTTATGTTCTTTTCTCTTAGGGTTTTTCACAATAATATTTTAGCTATGCTTGAACTTGAGAAATTAGGGTTTCTTGGGCTTTATTCATGCCTAATGCCACCCTAATTAATCATTGCCACTAATCACACTTAGATTATACTAGAACTTGACTAAGGGGGTTGAGAGTTCTTCCAACCTCAAGTTTGGTGCTCCAAAAAGTGCTTTGATGTCTAGTAAGCATTCCCAAAACCTTCCTTTGTTTTGCACTTTACCTTGCTTTGGACACCCTTGAATGGCTCTTAATGGATCTATGAAAGTTCCAAGTTTAGATCAAGCTTTAACTTTAATTTATTTGACAGACAATTTTGATTCATGCATTTTTTAAAGACCCATTTTCTCCCTTGTATTGCTAAAAATACTCTAGAGCTCCCTTGTCTTCCTAATCCCACTTCAGGGTCAACTTCAAATTACCCTATCTAAAAATCACCCCTATCTTCAAATTATCCTTCAAATTTGAAAAGATCTTTCTAGCAAACTCTAAAGCTTTAAAAACAGATTCTAGATGAGAAAGTCATGTCAATTCAAGCTCCTAGGGGTCAAACAGACAAATAGAATCTCTCGAGATATTTGTGTATTTGTTTAAAGCAGCTGCAATTGTGTGAAAATGTCACAAATTTCTAAGAAAATCATGATGTTATGAGACAATCACAATGCTCTACCAACCAAAGAATCACACCAAAAATTAGTTCAAAATTTATAAAAAATAAAAACTTAATTTTTATCAAAATTTGCTTGTCTATCGCGATCAAGAAGGTTGTCAATCATGATGGATAGGGTTTTCTGTTAGGGTCTATTTGTCGTGATGGATAGGTCCATCATGATGGATAGTGTCTGTCACGATTGATAGTATCTGTCGCATGATGGATGACTATTTATCGGGATCGATGGGTTATCTATCATGATGGACAAATTTTACAATGGACCAAGTTTGTCATTAAGTTTGTCTATCACGATTGGCTGAAGTAGTGATTGATACCTATCTATCATGAGGTTTGTCTATCATGATGGATACTTTTCCATGTAAATTTTTGTATGTCATGTGGCTCTATCTGTCATCATGGACAAGTAGTCTGATGTGATGGACACCTTTTCCATCGTGATCAATCGTGATGGACAATTGTCTATTGTGATTGACATCTATCTATCGTGATTGACAAAAAAAAACTGGAATTTTTCAAAATTTTTTGCATATTCGTGATGTGCATTGTTCCTAGACTAGCATGATCCACTTTGTTTTACCAAAAGCCTCTATTTTTAGTTTGCTGTGATTGATAGAGGACAATGCCTTCAGATGTGTGCAGAGGATTTATGTGCCTGGTGGTGTTGTTACAGCTACTGTGGATGATGGTACTTGCAATGACACTCAAGAAACACACAAAAACACGATGCACACAATCACTCTCTCTTGTGCTCTTACAAGTAAAATGAGGGGATGCATATGGAAGATGGGAATGTGAACAAAATGGTGGAGGTGAAGATGCAAGGAGATGGAAAGTGGAGATGGTGATGGAGATTAGAAAAGTAAAGGAGATAAGATAACTACCTACTTACCAATTATTCCAACATCATGTCTCTACATCTTTCCATCACATGCTTGTCCTCAAAGCTCCATCCCTGGTAATGGTGCCCGATTTGGTATCATTGTAACATGATGATAAGCATCAATGTGAGAAGCTCCACCTCATAATTGTCAATCTGGGAAGATACGAGGGTGGTATGATAATCATGAGCAAGTGACAATGAAAATGTGTGAGTGAGAAGCACACCTACATGCACACACATACACACACATGGCAAGGCAAAGAGATGGAATAATGAAATGTTTGATTAGCCAAAAGTATGATTACAATATCTTTTTCTCACTTTAATTCCCAAAAAATTACCCTAAATAATGATCTCTTGAGCTCTTTTTATAGTTGTTCACAAGTTTTGGCCCAGTCTTCCATCTCCAAATTTTGGTCATATATGCACCTTCCCCATTCATTCCCTCATTTCGCTTGCAAGAGAGAGAGAGAGAGAGAGAGCATTTGTATGCTTGTTATTTTTGTGTGCTTATGAGTGTTTGTTGTAGGAAATAGCTTTAGCAATAGCTTCAACTCTATTGCAGGTATGATAGTCACTGTATGCAACATGGGGCAACAACTATCTCTATCAGAATGGACAGAAAAAGTGGTATTTTTGAATTACATGCATAGCACGATAGACACTCCCTAGGGCCATACCAAATCATCACTAGACGCAATTCAAAATTTTTCATTATTTAGTCTATCACGATAGACACCATTTATCACAATAGACTGAATCCATGATAGACATTGTCTATTGAGACAGACGAATTTCATGACAATGGATAGATATTGTCTATCATGACAAACAGGTCATCTGTCACGATAGACAGTCATCTATCACAATAAACATCCATCTATCATGATAGAGAGACCCCACGAGAGGCGACAGAGATCATATATCACGATAGAAACCCTCTCTTCATGATAGATATCCCCATCTATCTCCAATAGACACCTTTATTTATGTTGAAGCTAATAAGGTGATTTTTTAGGGCTTTTGGAGCTTATTTTATGCATCCATGGCAAGGAAAATTGTGATTGAAAATTGAGGCTTGGGTGAGTGTCCTGAGCATTAGAGAAATTCCAAAGCTTGAGAATTGAGGTTGGAAGATTACTCAACCCCCTCTCTCAATTTTAGCTTAAGATAAGTGTGCATAGGTGATATTGATTGATTAGGGCAGTGATAGGAATAGCTCAAGTCCAAGAAACCCTAATTAACTCAGGTCAAAGAGATAACTAGAGTTAAGCTTGATACCCATCAAGAAACAAATCTAATCAAGCAATCAAACAAGAAATAATGTCCAACAAAAGTAACTTCTGACGATATGATATTAAAAACAAGAACCACACCAAGGGAAATTTAAAACTGAACAGGTAATTAATACATTAAAGAACTTTGCAACGTGGCTATACTCTAATTTTGGGAAAGTGTGTACCTAAGTCACGAGGTCCTAGGGACTTGTGTCAAAGAGACTAAATCTCATTTGCCCCACAAGTGCGTATAGTGGTGGATTGACACACATTTAATTATCAATCCAAAGAACCACATAAACCAAGTGTATGAGGACATGTGCACACGTGATGGAAAGTGAAGTGGTTCAGCTACAATGCATGAGAAAGGACTAAACTACCTCTCCAACTCACTAAATCTCTGGAAATGTCTGTCGCGATACCACTTACAATAGTAAGCACAAATTCGAAAGTTTCTCCCAGTTTCGAACTCCAAATATGGCCAATAGCAGGTTCTTCTTTCGAAGCTCTTGACGAGATGCATCTATTGGTGGTATTCTCACTCGAATCTGACAACTGCTCTTTAAGGTATGCCCAAAATAGTGAATGGTAGGAAACACCTACACTCACTCCACAACTCGTATTGGCTCACACACACACTACAGTAGTTCAAAAGTGATGGTGAGGGATAGATAACAGTCCTACACACAAATTTCAAGCATTACACACACATAAAAGATCATAGAGAAGATAAAAATCATCATGGAAGAAGCAAATTCGAAATTTCAGTTCTCATTCTTCACAATGGAAAAAAGTCCTTACAAAGAGTCACAAAGTGACTTATATACATGTGCCCTCAAAATGGTCCTTTCACACATGAGACCGGCACTTTATTGACTAATCTCTAACTTCCTACTATTTTACAAGAAGTATGTTACAATGATTTGGGGCTTATGCATCTAGAGGACTCCTCTAGTGCAATTACATAGCTTTGAGGGAATTTTCTAGGATTTTGAAGAAGAAATTTATCTCCATTAATTTGAAATTTTTGGGGCTCCTCTTTTGTGCCTCTTTTCTCTGCAACACTCTCCCCCTCTTTGTTGCTGTCGTCCTTTGACAGGCTTTATTCCTTTGTGGACAGGTTGTCTATGGCTCTTGAATACACGCACCCAGTGGTCAAAGAAGCAAAAAGTATTGTCAGACAATTTGTTACTTTATCCGAAATTAGTCCTTTGCTTCTATAATCCCCTTGGTATTCCATACATTCATAAATCTGGGTTGTTGTATTGAATTGGGCTGCCATGCATGCCATCAATGGCTAAGAATGTGATATTCTTAGTCATCCTCTTCAACTTCTCAGCCTCTGCCTCTTTCTAACTTTTGGTCTTCAAATATGTCTTTGTCTTCACACATCTGACCCTGTTCTATTGCCTGGAGCCTGTTTACTTTTCTCTGTTACACACCTTACTTTGCACGCTTTTGCTCTCTTCTAAGTGAGCGTTACGTTTTAAAGGTCTTGTTCTTAGATCTTCTTTGTCATCCTCTAGGACCTGATGTACTTCTTTCCATTGCACGCATCCAATGGACGAGGAGACAATTAAGACCTTCAGACAATTGGTTATCTTATCCATTGAAGAATCCTTGAGTACTATCTCCCTTCCTTGTTCGTTTCTTTCCACTGCATGCACCTGGTGGATGAGGAAGCTGTGTGCAACCTCCCATGAAAAGTCCTGGTTGTTATCTTTCTTTATTTCCAATCCTCAAGACCTGGTTCTTTGGTATTGTCGCCTGATGCATGCCCCTGTAGGGCTTTGGGCAAAGGGTTGTTCTTTTCTTTATGAGCTTTGTTCTTCACTCAGTTATTTTATTCTTTCATCTCCTTCTTCATCTCTTTTTGCTCGATTCCCCTTCCACACGTCCCTCCACCTGAACTCTATCGTCCTTGACAGGCTTTTTGTGGCGACATGTGTATGTTTGTATGACTTTCTACTCTCGACAATTAAGCAAATTGGCTTGACATAACATCAATTCCTTCCATTGAGTTGACTTCACGCCGTCATCTGGTGCCTGTCTATGATCTGCAAAGAATCTTAATTCATAGGCCACTAGTCGTGCATTTAGGTTAGAAGATATTTTTGCAAAAATATCTGAATCCATTTCAAAAAATCCTATAAAAAATGCCTCTTCAAATGTCTTCATATATGTACTTGGCAAAAACATGAGTCTTGAGTATATAGACATGAGTGTTAGTCGACTTGGTATAGTCGATAAATAAAAAATGAGGGCATCTGAACCTTGGTTAATGCCGATGAAGTTCAAAAATGTATACTGCGCTTGTTGAAATACCTTTATTAACATACTCAAAATTTTGTTAGTCATTTTGATGGCTAAATCTGGTACGATGGCATATCTGGCAATCCAAATTTTGATTGTTTTTACCATGTACTCTTTGATCAGTAAGTAATTTCATGGCACACTTGGTAATAATGGATAGTTTAACCATTGATCATTTATGCTTCGCTAGTGTTGTCCTTCCCAAAATTGCACCCAGGAGCGTCTTCTGGGTAATGGGCAAAAAGATGGATTGACTTGAAGTACATATGGTGCCGATTCCGAGTGTACCCGTAGTGTAGGATTCTTTTCCAAAAAAAAATTCGTCTCCAGATAGGATGTGCTTTGTCAAATTCCTCTTGTGTATAGGTAAATGTTTGCATGTTGAACTGTAGATTGCTATCTGGCTCTTTATTGGTGGTCGTCTAAATTCCTGCTTTCAATTTTTGCTTCTTTCATGACTTTGACCACTTGTTCTTCAAATTCTTCACTAAATTGGGACACCAGTAGTGCCCGCTCATGTCGGCTTAGTTCTACAATAGCCCGAGTATGTCTTTCAATGTTGGTCTCGATTTCCTCCCTTATCGGTGAATGATGTATGGGGGGAGAAAGAGGACGTACCTCAGTCTCCTCAATAGCCGCTATGGAGTGTGGAACTATTGGTGTCCCCACGTTTACCTTCTGTTCTAATTGAGCTTTCAATTCATTTATTAGTTCATCCTTTTCTTTTATTTCTTCGGTGGCCCGCATAATCATTTCCTTGTTCTTGAGGAGCTCCTCTCCTATGGCAGCAAGTTGATTAACATCTTCATTGCATTGTACTACATATTGATTTTCTGTCATCTTCCATTTCCTCCTCAGTTCATTGGTTTCATACATGTATCTTTTTTCCCAATTTTCTATGATGGCTTGCTCTTTCTTTAGTTGATCTTCATACTTTGCTATCCGCTCCTTCAATGCTTTTGTGTTGTTTTCTGTCACTTCAGGAGCTTCTATTGGTTGGTTGCATAATAGGGCCGTCATCAGTTCTTTGTTCCTGTTAATTAGATTGTCGGCTTCATCCATGTACACCTTGAGTTGAGATTCAAGGATCTTACTTCTAGTATTCATTCGTGCCTTTTCTGCTTCGCCAGCCTCATATTTGCTTTGTAGTTATTTCAATTGTTCATGTAGCTTCTTGTTTTCCGTTTCCATTGTAGCACATTTATTCTTAGCCTTGTGGGTTTCTTACTCTTTTTCTAATATTATCCTTTGCACTTGAATTAATTTTGTAGATAAATTCTCACCTATTTCTTGGAATTGATTCTTCTCCCGTAGTGCCTTATCGTAGTCGGCATCAGGTTCAAGCATTAGCTGTTGAGTATCCATAGCAGTTTGTATCATTTGTTGTACTACTGGCTTGAGCTGAGCTACATCCACATTCAACCAAGTTTTGGGGATGCTTGGTTCTTCTCCAATTTGTACGTCTCTTCCTTTCTCTACATGTATCGTTTCATTGTGCAGTTGCCTTATTTGAAGCTATACTTCTTGGTCTTGTCTTTCCTGTTCATTATTGGTCGACTTGGTAGCACTTCCTTGAAACGTGACATCCATCAGAGAGGGTTCTACTAGTACCCTTATTGGTGCAAAGGGATCGGATTCTTTCACTGTGTCTTCGACCTTTTCTTCCTTGGGATTCTTCACCAAGACCTCTCTCGTTAGAAGAGTCTCTTTGATTTGGATGTTAGATGCTTCATTCAATTTGATTATATGAATTCCTTCTTGAGATGCTTCTTGCCTTGTCATGCCCTTGATAGTGTTATTAGGCACTTGATCGATCTTTGTGCCTTCCATGCCAAAGTCATTATTTACTTGATTTAATTCTTCACATTGACAATCATCCCTTGAATCACTTCTAATATCCACATTCAGCATAGATGTTTCTTGTTCTTATGGTGTGTCTGAAGATGAGCTAGAATTCATCAATCCCAATTCTCTATACCTATGAACCTTGGTCAACCTTTTTCTTTGTTCAGAGTCTTGATGGGTTTGTTGGTAGTGATGCCCTTGCACCGGTAGGTTTACCTCTCCTTCCATATACTGGTGAGTCATTTCCATTGCTTTTGTTAATTCCTCCTCCGTAATGGATGTATTCTCTTCAAGCCTGGTTCTTGGAAGCACATGTGTTCTCTTTGTAGCTGCAACTTTTGCTTTTGCCTTCATCATCTCCTATAATCTTTTGGTACCTCTCATTCTTGGTTGGGAGCTCATTCCAGCTTCTTCTACTATTTTGACTCCTTTCTTCTTCCTTGGAACCATGGCAATCTTTGCATACTTAGTTAAAGATAATCATTGTATTGATTCTCAGGTATTCTTGTCTCAAGGAGGATTGGGATAGTCTTCTCTAGAGTGGCCTCAGATACCTCTATGAGTTTTTTACATATCGCTAGTCTCTCCTTTTCTAACTCCCCTTGTGGGTAAAGTTTTTCATGCTGCTTTACGTCTGGTTCATTCACGATTCTAGCTTGGTAAGCTTTCAACCACATGTCTAAATCGTCTGGTCTTGGGTCTGCTAGAATTGATCCTGGTTTGTCTCGTTCTAATGTCTGCAGTGTAATGGGAATTTCTTCCTGAATTTTAGGCTTCTTAGATTTCTTATTGCCTCTTGTGTCCTTCTTATCTTCCTTATTTTTATTTTTCATCCATTTTTCCTTGAGTTTTTCCCTCCTATCCTTCCACTTTTGGCTTTTCATTATTTGGATATTCTCAAGTGGGTCTTTCGAGTCTTCCACTACTTGTACTCTGGGTTCTAGGGCTTTACTCGTTTCTTGTTCTGAGTCTACTCGTTTCCTTTCTTGTCCTTTTGCATGTGCTCATGTGATGGCTTTCAATGACACTGTGTATTCCTTGTCACTTCTTGACGATTCAATTACTTCTATTACATTAATAGGAGCAGTGTCGTGAGTCTTATTGGGATTCTTTGGGCAGTCTCTAAAGAGATGTTCCTTCCCACAGTCATTGCAATACCCTTCCCACATTCTAGGGGGCAGTGGGTTGTATGGCCGAGTGCATTCTTATAAAATGATCTCCTCCACATCTATAGCATGGTCCTTTTGGCATAGGCAGTATGATGGGTGGTCTCATGGGTGTCGGTGCCTTGGGTGCGGTGTACATTAGTGTTGCCAACTCTGGTCCATAGACATTGTCATATCCCTCATAACCATAGTATTGCAGGTCATAAACTTGCTCGTACTCCATCACACTGGTGTCATAGGGATAGTATTCTCCTTGGGTCTACTCGTATCCTACGTTCATTGATTCTATACTAGCTAATGGTGATGCTGTTACTATGGCTCTCTCCATGTTTTCCTCTGGTTGAGCATATTTAACTGGCACTACGTTCTGTGGAAATGGTGGTTGTTGTCCTAACACTGGCTGAAGTTGTGCACATCGCCCTTGCTCATATGGCCTAGGTGCCACTTGTGGTCTTGGATAGGGATTATATATGGGAATCTCCCTTCCTAGCTCTCTAGGTGGGTATCCTTACGACCTATACTGAGGTTGATTTGAGGGTCATGTCTGCCTGTTGAATGGACAATTTTCAGTTGTATGATTAGTGTATTTTTGTTCTATGTGGCAGTACAGAGCGGTTCCTTGATGTGGATGCCTATTGTAAGGGTAAGCTTGAGGCAAGCCTGTTCCTCCTCTTACACACATGTGAGTAGGATGGTCTCCTCCGCATAAGCTGCATCTTCGCAACATGGGTATTCTCATTGGTGGATGCTGGTAGCTCCGCTGTCGTGCACTCCTAACTTCTTGGCTACCAGTTCTGCCAACTCCTCTACATTACTAGAGTTGGAGGTCACTGTACTTCTAGTGTCTTCTGATTTCGTAGGGCTTGGTGTACTTTTAAGATCATCAGCTAGGTTGTCCTCTAGGTCAATACACTCTTGAAGGCATTTGCTCAACGTCTGCAGTCTCTTCACATAGACTAAGGTTCTCAAAGTCCCATTGGTCAGTCTGTCTAAGAATAGAGATATCATTTTTTGCTGAATGGGTCTTTCTGTTACTGGGCATCTATCAACATATTGATTGAACCTTTGGGCAGTTGTTTTCACAGTTTCATTTAGGTTTTGTTTGAAACTATGGATCAAAGATGAAGAGTTGCGTTTAATTCCTCTCTTAGTGAATTTCCGAATGAACTCCTGAAAGAATTGCTCAATATCTCCAAATTGATTGGGATCCAGTGGTTAAAACCAAGTCAAATTCGTTCCTCTGAGAGTGAGTCCGAAGGACTCATATTGCACAAAGAAATCATCCACTTGCACAACCCATAAAACTTGTTTAAATTCAACTATGTGGTCGTAAGGTTCTCCCATCCTGTCATAATGATTTCTCATGCACTTAGCTACTTGAATCGGTCTTAATCTTCTTATGGGTTCGGGTGGTCTAGGCATTATAGGAATTTTTGGTCTAATTGGAGGCATTCCAGGCTGCACCCCTAGTGGTGGTCTTGGCCTCACTAGTGGCCGATGTTGGTTGCCTAGTCCTGGGTGAGTTTGATTGTGTGATTGCAACCCTGGCATTGTGAATTGCACATGGGTTTGGTTTGGAATGCTCCGATGGCTTGTCTGTCCTGACATTGTATTTTCTGACTCTTGTTGTGTCCCAAAGGGATTATGAGAGGTAGTTGCCTGCTCTCACGGAGGGAATACAGGCAACCCCATATACTTCAGCTGAGCCCTATCAACGGCATCTACCGGCCAATACCTTCTTTGGTTCTTGTCTAGGTACGTGACTCTAGACTCCTCTTCAAGATCTTTTAACTCATAGAAGGTCATTAGACTTTTTTCTTGTCCTCGTGCAGGTGAGTTAGTTTGTAACAATAAGTCAGATCCATGGATCAAGTAGACCTCTAGTAGGTAATCATCTTGAGGTATCGAATCTCCTCTCAAGACTTGAGTCACTACTGATTTGCCTCTGGGTGTAGTTACTAACTCCTCAGGGTCCGGTCTTCCCAAGTTTCCTTTTCCTTCCAACCCTCCTCTCTCGTTGATCTGATGTGGGTGTTCGGTTACTATGTAGATGTGACCCAACTTGTCCATGTACACTCCTCCTTCATACTTGACTACAGGTCTGGGTACTATTGCTGAATCAGTGGAATTCACCATCGTGGCTACTGATCTATTTAAGCCATCCAGGTAGATGGGAATCTCTTGGGAATTAGTGGAAACATATTGCAAAGAGGTACGGTATTCCCCCTCCACTGTGGACATGAAGTTTCCCCTAGGGATAAACCTTGCATGTCTTCTAAAGCCATTGGTACCTCTTCCTCTGAGTCACTAGAGGTGTTAGTATAGATAGAGTGATGACTCGCCTGAGTTGCACTTCCTACTGATGAAATAACACTCCTCCGGCTACTTAGCACCCGTCCTGATCTCAAGTTCATCCACCCTCCTGGGGCTATCTTGGCTCCCTACTATCCCATAATTGGCTCCTCAATTACCTCTAATTTTTCCCTCAAATGGCTTGATATGCTCTAGGCAATACCACTATGGACGATACTACACTGGTGATATGATACCATAGAATGACATTATACCATACTTCTACCTGTGGCGATACAATACTAGAACAATACACGATACGATACCAAACTCCTCGCGATACGATACCACTCTTTGCATGATACGATACCAATGCACTATATATGATACTAGTGCTCAGTGCGATACGATACTACAATTTCTCAGGATACGATACCAAATGTCACACGATACGATACCACCTTCTTTGCACGATACAATATTTGTGTGTTGCATGATAGGATACCGACAAATCACACGATACGATACTAAAGTTCTCGTGATATGATACTAGTGCAAGTGACGATACTATATGGGAACTTTGCACGATACGATACTGATATTTCGGATGAGATGATACTAACAACACAAACCATACGATACCAGATGGGTCAGACGATACGATACCTGATACGTGATACGATACCAGTAATATGCGCGATACGATACCGCTTGGTCGACGATACGATACCGTGACGGGACGATATGATACCAACTGGATCGCGATACGATACCACCGGCTGATCGCGATACCAACTTGTCGATATGATACCAAAAATGGTATTGCGATACTATTGGGGGATTCTTGGACAAGAAGGGATTTGAGTGTTTGTAGGAGAAAAGGGAAAGACAAGAAGAAAGATACACACTAGAAGCCTCTGTCGATTGATTATAAGAAGACAAATACAATGGTGATGCACAATACAATCCAACAATACAACCCAATGCTTCTGTGCAAATCCCACAGAGTGCTCAATCACAAAATACCAAATACCCAAGGGTCTTGTTGCTGCCGGCCTTCTTTGCACCAGACCTCCACCTTCTCCAAGCCTGCACTTGTGCACACCTTGCACCAAGCTTCCAATAAGGGGGAGGGTTGGACACCTTCTGTCGGCACGCACACAGCTTCAATGAGACCTTGGGATCCTTGGGGTGAATGGCTTAGCACTTCTCTACACACTTCCTTGGCCACTCTTCATGCACACCTTGCACTTCACTTCTCTGCGTCGCACACTATGTGTCTCTTGCACTTCTCTCTCTTGCCTCACTTAGACTATGCTCACCTTGCTTAGTCTTGCTTACACTTGCTTGGTCCAAGAATAGCCCTTGCCTTCATTTGAGTGTCGATTCACGTACGCTCTTAACTGCAAGAGTATCTTGGTGCTCACTTTGATGTCCCAAGATTGTCTCCAAAAGTGGGCAGCCAACGAATCCCTGTTTTGTCCTGTAGTGACTTTAGAATAAAACAAAAATTTTAATTTGGGGCCATACTTTCACTTCTGCGTACGATGCCGCTTCACATACCTTCACATTGTCTTTTAATTCTTCACTAGTGCACCTAAGAGAGGGTTCACTTGAACCTTCCAAAACACTTTAAAAACACTTTGAATCTTAGGGAAATTATAGAAATACCTCTGCAACTTGCAACCACTTTCTCGAATTCACCCTTTGTGGAAAATTACTTGTGCACTACCTATGCACCTTGACACCTGCACTTTGAACACTTTGACTTTGCCCTTGACCTTGTTGACTTTGATCGATTTGACTTTGCCTCTTGACTTTGACTAGGATTGACTTTTATGGGCTCAACAGTTGCCCACCACCTAATGTGCTCTTTGTCCCGGAGAGCTACAGCCAAAACTCTGAGCCGAGATTACACCATGAATATTATGCTGCAAAATCTTCAAAAGGACACCATTGCAGCTACCAAGTCCACCAGAAGCAGGAGAGAACAAACACTAGAGAAGAACCCAAAATTGGAATTTTGCATGTAAAAGCAAAGGAGGGCAATGGGAGGGTAGAAAGGAGGGGGAAGGGAGGGCTGAGGTGCTGAGATGGATAGGGTAGGGAGGGGTAAGGATTTGGCTTGCAGAAGGGTAAGGGGAGGGTGAGGAAGTAGGATTATGGGGTCTGGAGAGGGTCAAAATGATCAAACAGTAGAGCGACAGGGGTTGCATATGTGAAATTTTGAAACAAAAGTAAAAACAAAGTGAGAATAGACCATGTGGACCATGTGGGTAATGGAAAACACGTGAGAAACGTTCTCAAAATATGTGGGTTTTGACCGAAAGTCAGAGAAAAGGTGGGATTTTAGAAAAACTAAGGTTGAAAATGAGTTCAGAGGTGCCAAAATACTTGAATTCAGCTGACCCCGGACCATCGCGATTGGCTCATGCCATCGCCACGACAGTGCCACGTGTCACGATAGACCATCGCGACGGTTCATTTTTTGGACCATCGCGACAGCCCAAAATCGGACCATCGCGATTGGCTCACGCCATCGCACTTGTGACCATCGCGACGGTTCACTTCGGACCATCGCGATTGTCCACCTTTGACCGTTGACCACGCCATCGCGATTGTCCGCCTGATCACGCCATCGCGACGGTTCGCTTTTCGGACCATCGCGACGGTTCGACCTCACGCCATTGCGATCGTCCAAATTTCACGCCATCGCGATCGTTCACTTCGGGCCATCGCGACGGTTCACCTTTTAGCACCATCGCGATTGTCCAAACTCCACGCCATCGCGACGGTTCGCTTGGACCATCGCGACGGTCCCAGACCATCGCGATTGTGCACCCCCATCGCAAATTTAGGGTTCCATTTTTGACCAATTTTGGGGTATTTTTGAGAAATTTTTGGACCATTAGACTCATAGGAGACCCCTTTGCTCATATTTGAGGGAAAACCGGATTGTCAGTTTTTACCCCCTAGGGCCTGAACGCTCATAACTTTTTCATCCGAAGTCCGTTTTTTGAGCTTAATAGCTCATTAGAAAGCTCGTGACGAGTACTACGTGACCTCAACTGTTTTTTTCATAAAGAATACATCTATTTTTGGATAAGCCATTTTGAGGTTCACCTAGTTTGAGACTAGGAAGCCAGGGGGGCAAGTATTGAAATTTTGGGCAGAAGGGAAGGGACCTAAAAGGTGTATATACTCAAGTGTTTGATCATCCAAGTGTGAATTGGTCTAATAGTGGATTTTTCCAGGTCTAACAAGGGCAATCAAAGGCAAGCAAGCAAGGCAGTGAACACAACAGAGCTTGGGAAGCACGGCTTCTTGGGCATCAGAGCAACCAGAAAAGCCGACTCGAGGTTGGAAGATTACTCAACCCCCTCAGTCAATTCTTAGCTTAGGCTAAACGTTAGCATTGTGGATTAACAACGATAGGAACGCCTCAAGTTCAAGATACTTAATTCTTTCAAGTTTAAGACTAAAGATAAAGGTGTGTGTGACGAAAACCTAAAGGAAAGAACATAAGTCTGACGGAACGAGAACTCAAAATCATCACGGAAAGTCGAACTCCTGACGCATATATTAAGACAAGAATCCAAAGAAAATAAAAAAGGATCAAGAAAGTAATAACAAAGAACCATTGACGATCTAAGTGTGTAATTGAGTGTGCAAGGAAGAAAATTAATGAACCTTAGATCAGGGAGACACATAGGTAAGTCGGACCGACGAAGCCTTAGATCATCAGAGGCTAGTGTAAGAACTATTGCTCGATCGTGGGCTCAGCAATTGAATAGTAATTACCCCTACGAGAGCTCAGAGACTAGCGAATCAGAAATGGCATTTAGCGCAGACAGACCAGAAGGAGGGTCTCATGTAGCATACCTAGAAAAACCAGAAGGACCCTATAGAACGCAACTAGAGTTTCTCCGAACCAACCGATTAGGTGCTCGCATCTATGAGGATGGTTTGCAAAGGCAAGTGGTGCAACTGCACAACCCTGATCAACCCATTGGATTGGAAAGACCAGTGGTGAAATTTGAGAGAGACGCTTACATAGACAAAGAAGGAACCATGTACGTCCTAACTACGCAACCAAACGATACTAATGAGTTTGGCACAATTCAATTAGAGACGGAAGCAAAATTTCAAGGAAAAGAACCGTTAGAAGAACCTAGAACACCTAGAGGGAAATCTGTATTAACAAGAATACTCATCCCAGAATGGATCCCTCAAGATAACAGGAGCACCGAGTTGTTTGTAAATAAAGAGACAGATGAAGCCTTTTGGAGGTACAGAAAGGAACACCCTGGTGAGATAGGCATCATTACAATTTATGAATTCAAGGACCCAGATACACCTGGAAAGGTTGTATACCTGGATGAGACTTCAGAAAGAGTCTTTGTGGTGCCTAAGCGCGCTAAAAACACATACACATGGAGAGGTGAATTGATATTCCCTCCATCTAGAACGAATATGAATACAAGTCAACAAGGGGCAGGAACCTCCTCAGCCCATGGACATCAAAGAGAAGGAAATAAAGAGAGACCGGAAGTAAGCTTTAATCACCCCATAGGGAGAGATAGAACAACCACGGACACTAATAGAGCGGATAGACAAAGAGATCATGGAATACTAGGTGGTAGAGATGATTTTCCTCTACCTAGGCCACGTGAACACGCAAGAGTATTGAGACCCACACAGTTAGTAAAATCAATGAAGAATTACTTTGATGGGACAGGAGATCCCTATGACCATGTTGCAGAATTCAAGCAAGTACTAAGAGCAGAACAAGTTGAAGACATGTTCACGCAGTACAACACATTTGGACTAACGTTAAAGAATACAGCTTTAACTTGGTTCCAACCACTGCAACAAAGGCAATTTAGAGACATCCATCACTTTTTCGAGTCATTCATCACTGAATTCTCTAAAAGTGGGATTAGACACGACACGTCTTCGTTGATTCATAGCTTTAAACAAACCCCTCAAGAAACAGTAAGACTGGCAGGACGTAGGTTCAGACAATATGTCGAACGATGTCCAATGCAAGAGCTACCCTCACAAGCCAAACAAGTATCACTGTTCCTAGATGGCTTGTTGAGCGCTAAACTACGCTCCTATGTGTACCTAAAGGAACCCAGAACGCTAGAGGAGTGTGTAAGAATATGTATAGACATTGAGGATAACCTAGGAGATGAATTAGAACTCTCAAAGGTCTATAAGGACTCAGATTGTTCTTCTCTAGCATCCACAAGATTGTCTAATTCGATAGAGGACCTAGCAGAAAAAGTGGCCCAAAAACTAGGAGTTTCTAGTAAACAGGTGCCCAAGCTGCCAACCAATGTACGTTGTTACACTTGTGGTGGAAATCATTTGGCAAACGTGTGCCCCAATGCACCTCAACCTCAAGCCAACCCTAGTGGCCAATATTGCACAATTGAGAGAAGATACACGAATCATACGGCTCAGGACTGCCCATACAACAAACAAACCGTGAGACAGAACTACCCGCAAACATACCAGCAGCCAGGTAGGTATCAAGGCCAATACAATGCTCAGCCTTATTACTATAGGCCTCCCCAGAACTACCCATACCAGGCTCAACAGAGACCTCAACCCGTCTTAGCTCAGCAGCCACCCCCACCAGCGAATGTCATCTCAGTCAAATACGCTGCTGCAGAAGAGAACCTAAGTAGGGCCTTAGTGCCTTCTTCACCCTTGATCACAGAAAGTGACCCGAACTCAAACAGTTTTGACTCTACTCATGTAACTAGTCCACCCGCTTATTACACGGAGTCACCAGAACATGTGGAGACGTATCATTATGATAGTCCACCAATGGAACCTAGTTGGGAGCCAGATTATGCTAATGTGATGTACGCAAACCCAAACCCACGGCCCCAATTGAGACAACAAAGACCACAGGGCCCTAGAGGACCATGCTTTAGGTGCCAAGGAGATCACTTCATAAAGGATTGTCCACATCCCCCAATAGCAAGGCAATCACAGTACTATAACATACAAGGCTTTTGTGCCGATTGTGGCAAAGAGCACATAATCAAAGATTGTCCTAAGAACCCAGTTAACACTTCAAATGTGACACCGATCAACGTGATAGGTATTGTAAATAACGCAGATGGATCCAACCCTACATACGTGCCTATCCAAGCTATAACCAGAGCCCAGGCGCTCTTACAAAACCAATAGCTTAATCAAGAGAAAGTAGCCGGAACTAGTGAAGTTGCAGAATCGAGTAGTAAAAAGGCGAAATCTTGGAAAGATTCTAGAGAAAGAATAAAGAGAAAGTGGAGTAAAAAGATAAGTGAGTTGGAAGGAAGTTTAAGGGAATCTAGAGCCAAAATACAAGAATTGGCTTCACGAGAAGTGAATCAAGAAGACCCAGCTCAAAAATTAGGATCAGTTTTAGCGGAACCCATACCAGAAGATCTAGACATGATGTTTCATGCATATCAGGCTAGATTAAAAGAGGGACCTCAAGTAACGGAAATGAGTAAAAACTACCCTCGAGCTGATCTAGAAATTGAGAGAACTAAACTTTGCATGAAGATGGTAGAGTTAGCACAAGCTTTGTTCGAAGCCTCTAGATATCTTAATTGGAATAACATGGCAAAACCGGAATTACACTTTCAAGTACTAATGGAGAGGCTAGAACACTTGATAGAAAGCAAAGAGCAAAAGGATCAGTCTAGGAACCCTATTGTCCCAGAGACACAGGAAAGGAATGCACCATCCCTATCTCAAGTACCCAATACAGAAAGTCAAGACAATTTGTCTTCCATACATAGGTACTCACATGAATTTTTGAGGGAAATCCAAGAAGAGAAATGGAGAAAAGAACAAGGAACTCATCCTCCTATTCAAGAAATAGACGACTTGCAGGAACAATTTCCCCAAGACATCCCCTCTATATACGATGATGTAGAGGTGGAACAACTGAGTGAACCCACAGGATTTGAATCTAATTCTCTACAAGAATTACCTCAGTTCACAGGACCTTGGGAAGCAAAGTCTATTAGTATGAGAGCACCCACGATAATAGTGAGGAATGAAGAATCAGTGATCCCTAGGAACACGGATGTGATCAAGAACACTAAAGTACAGTGTAATCTCACTCTAGAGGAATTGTTAAAGGTAAAACCAGAATTGTGGAAGCACGTAGCAAATCAATTCCCTGAGCTAGCTACCACACCCTCTCAGATAGGATCACATAAGAAGGTACCAGAGATACCCGTGGAAAAGATTGGAGACGTAAGCGAAGGAGAGGAAGGTAACACATATCTTCCAATAACCCATCAGGGCTACACCACGAAAGCCATCTTAGATTCAGGAGCCGGAGTAGCCATCGCTACCACCGCTTTATGGAAACGTTGGGGTAAGCCAGCACTCAGACCCACCAGGATGAAGCTACAAATGGCTAATGGACACATAGAAAAACCGTTAGGCTTACTAGAAGGCATATCCCTCACCACTTGTGGTGTAGAATTTGAGCATACTTTCGCCATTTGTGACTTTGCGAAAAATCGTGCTTATGAGATGATATTGGGACGACCATTCATGCGTCAGTTGCAAATTGTACAAGATTGGGGAACTAATTCTTTGTACTTGCAACACTTAGGAGTGACTACCAAAGTCAATCTTAAAGACTATTCACATCGAGATGTACCCCCAATACTATGGAATACCATCCATAAGACACCAGTAGAGACGGAATCCGTGCACTCATTAAAATCAGATCCTTCTTGGTTGCATGAGGATACCCATTTATGGATGTGTAGAGTAGCCAAACAAGAGGAAGAACGATTAGAAGCAAGGTCCTTAGGCGCAGAACAACATCCACGAACCCTTCAAGATCCAGCCTACGCACCGGTAGTATTTCCAGACGAAGAGTTTGAACCCCATGGTTGGGCGGAAATTCTAGCAACCATGGATGTAGCCATCAATGAAGAACAATGGACACCCCACTGTGACGAGGATGGCTATGACATTTCAGTTTTCACGATAGAGCCAATCATGTGCGATGCAATTTTAGAAGAGTGTGAACCGAACACTGATGCATTTGAGGATGCAAGCGATTTTGATTTAGAATCAATTATCATGGATCCACCCTTTGCATCAGAGGAAGAATATTTCTACGAAGTAGAGACTCACACTCAGAGACACGAGGACATTACGAACGAGGTGAGGTTAGCCACGGAAGTTACTACTAAGAGTGAGGGCAAAAAAAGAAAGAAGAAAGACACCATGACAGAAAAAGAAGAATCTTTGTTTGAAGTACCCGAGAACTTCAAGAAATATGAAATTGAAGATAGAAGAATCATGGTACGAATGCCCAATAGAAAGGCGAATGACGGACAAGTATATGATAACCGAGAGAAAACCAAAAAAATAATAGTTGCCATAGAAGGAGAAGAAGAAAAATGCACATACATAGGGCATGATTTGACGACTAAAGAAGAAGAAGAGTTAATTGCCCTATTGCGCGAATATAGAGATGTTTTTGCTTGGAGTTACAAAGATTTGAAAGGAGTAGATCCAGATATATGTTCTCATAGAATCCCTATGACTACATATGCAAAACCGACAAAACAGAAACCGTACACGTATAATGATAACTACGCTGCGAAGATTAAAGAGGAGATAGATCGATTGATAGAAGCAGGATTCATTTACGAAATTGAGCACACCGAATGGGTATCCCCCATTGTGGTTGTGCCCAAGAAGAATGGAAAATTGCATGTGTGTATTAACCTTAAAAAAGTTAATGCCGCCACGATTAGAGATAGTTATCCTCTTCCTATCACAGAACACCTATTGGAAAGAGTTGCGGGCAAGGAAGTTTACAGCTTTCTTGATGGATTCTCAGGCTATAACCAAGTAGCCATTGCTCCAGAAGATCAACACAAGACAGCTTTTGCCACAGAATGGGGCATATTTGCATTTCGTGTAATGCCATTTGGCTTAACAAATGCACCCACCACTTTCCAGCGACTCATGTGTCATGTTTTCAAGGAATTCTTACGCAAGAGCTTGGAAGTTTATGTCGATGACTTATGTGCACATTCAAATGTAAGGCAGACACATATCCCAGAGTTAAGACAAATATTTGACAAATGTCGAGAGTATCAGGTTTGTTTGAACCCAGAAAAATGCGTTTTCATGGTCAGACAAGGCAAAATTCTAGGACACATTGTGTCAAAAAATGGAATCTCTACGGACGAGGACAAGGTGAAGGTAATTGCAGAATTACCTAGACCAACTAATGTGAAAGAGGTACAAGCATTTATGGGCCATTGCGGATATTATAGGAGATTCATACACATGTATGCAATCATAGCCAAGCCTTTGTAATCTCTTTTAACCAACTTCGAATGGACAAATGAATGTGAAAATTCATTCAATGAACTCAAACGACGCTTGTGCTCAGCACCTATATTGACTACCCTAGATTGGAGTAAGCCATTCCATGTACATGTGGATGCATCCAATTACGCCATAGGATGTGTGTTAGCACAACCCACGAATGAAGGTAACATAGATCTCCCCATAGCCTACGCTAGCAGACAATTGAACGCAGCAGAAAGAAATTACACCACGACGGAACGAGAAGGATTAGGGATGATCTACGCAGTAAAGAAGTTTAGGCACTACTTGTTGGCCAACAAATTCAAGTTCTTTACAGATCATCAAGCCCTATTATATTTAGTCAACAAACCATGTAACACAGGACGACTGATACGTTGGTTTCTATTGCTCATGGAGTACGATTTTGAAGTGGTAGTTAGGAAAGGAAAGACGCATCTTAGAGCCGACCACCTTTCAAGATTAACCTCAGGAGAAGCTCCTCAAGGAGTAGCAGATGAATTACCAGATGCATACTTGTTTAACCTTGAGATAGCACCAGAATGGGCTAAACCTATAGTCCCTATTCTGACATACGGACCCAAGAATCCTAGGATAAAGATCAAAGAAGGAGAGATTACCAAGTCTTAGAAGTACCAAATAATGGCAGGAAGCATATATAAACAGGATAATCAAAAGATTCTTGCTTGTTGTGTAGATGAATCAGAGCATGCGAGTTGGTTGCAATTAGCACACATAGGTGCACTAAAGCAACATCATTCAAAACATCGAACATTATAGACTCTGCATAGATTAGGAGTATATTGGCCTACGATGGAAGCAGATGTCTACAAGTTGTGTAAGGAATGCCATGTTTGCTGTGAAAGACCACCAGTAGAGCATGCGACATTATATCACGTGTCTCTCACACCAGACTGGAGTGAACCTTTAGTGACATACTTGAGGACGACCACATTCCCTCAAGACATGACCTTAGCTCGACAACGCAGTCTAGAGCAGGAAGCTCGAGACTATTCACTTATTGGCGATAATTTATACAAAAGAGGACGAGATGGATATCTAAGACAATGTGTTCATGAGAGCGAATATCTTAGCATACTAGAGACTGCACACCAAGGTGTTGAAGGAGGTCATTTTGGACCCGATAGGATAGTCAAAGCCATTCTC
The DNA here is from genome assembly GCA_020310875.1 of Ceratopteris richardii. NCBI lineage: Eukaryota > Viridiplantae > Streptophyta > Polypodiopsida > Polypodiales > Pteridaceae > Ceratopteris > Ceratopteris richardii. The sequence goes on along the minus strand of CM035419.1, from coordinate 114,569,680 downwards.
TTTGCAGGATTATGGTGGCCCACTCTTCACATGGATGCACATACCTATGTAAAGAGATGTGATGTGTGCCAAAGAACTCAGTTTCCTACTCGCAGAGATGAAATGCCATTGACACCCATGATGGGCGGACGTGCATTTTCAAAGTGGGGTATAGACTTTGTAGGACCCATCAACCCCCCTGCAAAAGGTACACATGCGGAATACATTATTGTTGCCACAGATTATCTAACCAAATGGGTAGAGGCAAAAGCCACAAAAAAGAATGATGCTCACACGACTGCAAAATTCTTATTTGAAAATGTCTTTACAAGATATGGATTGCCTATAGAGTTAGTGAGCGATCGAGGCACTCACTTTCTAAACCAAGTCATTGAATATTTGTTACAGGATTTTATGGTGATTCACAAGAAATCTGCACCATATCATCCTCAGGCCAATGGTCAGGCTGAAAGCACTAACAAGATACTTTGTAACGTATTGACGAAACTCGTGAACAACAAACGTTCAGATTGGGACAAACAGCTACACCACGCTGTTTGGGCATATCGAGTGGCCTACAAGACCGTACTCAATGCAACTCCCTTTCAGATGGTTTTTGGTCAGAATGCTGTGCTTCCTTTGGACTTCTTGATACCTACCCTTAAGGTTGCACAGGAACATCAGTGGACCGGCCATGAATTATCAGCGAGAATATTGGACTTGGAACGATTGGGAGAAACCAGGCTGAAAGCAGCAGCAGGAATATACGCAGCGAAGAAGCGACAGAAAGCATATTTTGATGCACATGTGAAAGATAAAGGTTTAAAAGAAGGAGATTTAGTTCTAGTGTATACGCTGAAACAGCACGCACGGAAGTTAGAAAAGCGAGGTTATGGACCTATGATCATTAACAGACTTTCAACAAGTGGAGCAGTACAGTTAGCCACCTTAGAAGGAGATATAATGCCTAATTACATTAGTGGCTGTAGAATCAAGCTCTATCAGGAACCTCTTACTGAGGATATGCTTAGACGACTCACGTTGGCAAAGAAGCGTAAGGAGGAAGAAAATAGAATACGAGCTGAAGCTCAGGCAGAAGCCATAGAACGCATTAAGCGCATGAAGCTAAGAAGACAAGGACTAGGGAGAGAACATTATAACCATCTGGAAACATCACCCAGATATCCCATGGCCATGTGTCAAGTAAAGTCAACTACTCATCCTAGCATAGTGGACAGGAGACCATTCATTACAGTTAGGCTAGAGCACGGCAATCCTTGCCAAGAACTCAGGGCTTTAATTGACTCAGGTGCTGCGACTAGTGCGATTAGATGGTCCCACTATAAGGATTCAGGAATAGAAATGCGGCCAATTGAGGCATACCTCATAGGCCTAGGAGGCATGGAAACCCCTTGTATGGGTGAGGTGGACCTTCCTATCCTCATTAAGGATGTGACCATGACAGCGAAGCTACTAGTGTGCCATGATGACGACCTGATAGAACCCCTAATCCTTGGCCAAGATTGGCTTTACGATCACTCAGTGGACCTAAATCTTAGACAAGGCTCCTTACAGATTGGAACCTTAGAGCAGAAGCGAGTGATACCGCTTGACTTCCCTAACGGCATTCTGATTGAGGTTTGTAACCCTAGACCCTATGAAACGCATGCGACGGAAGACAAGAAGATCTTTAATCAGACCAGTCACGTTATGTCTACACCAACCCACTCGGGCTTGGCTATGGACAGTTGTCAATCAGAAGGACGACACGAGATCTTCCCTGGGACTTCCTGCAAACTAGAAGCGGCAGCTACCCAACCGCTAGGGCAGATGGACAAAATCAGCGGTCAGGTGGGTTGCATCAGCGGCCAAATGGGCACGACACCCTGCGGTGCTCATCCTTCCAAACTTGTTGCGGACTGGCCTAGATTAAAGTTAAAGAACGAATCACTTCCTAATGGGCAGGTCACGCAAGTGTTGGATCTCCCTTCTTTTCCAAAGCAGAGCGTCCATCCGACCTCTCTACCTCAACCACGACAGAGTCAACCACGACGAAGGAACCCAGACCGACGGCAGTATCAGAGGACACAACAAGGAAAGCAGTCTAGACCACCCAAAGGAAGCGACACCAGACAAATATGGGTGCCTAAAGGACAAAAAGCACCGAAGAACTCCAACCAAGCAGAGACCGACAAGCAAAAGGCAGGGCAGAAACAGAATCAGTATCCACCATCCCCTCGACCTTCTTCTACAGGCCCGAGCATTCGACAAATTTGGATCGCCAAGAAATACCTTACCCATAGAACCACACCCACGCAGATTTGGGTACCCAAACCATGTATCATAGCTCAACCCTTAAGCCATGTAACATATACCCCTCACAAATCTTTCCATCCCTCTATACCACCCCACCCGATACTACCTCTTGCCCCTCAGCAGCAACCCACCACCCACTCCAAGACTCTTAGGAAATGGATACCGAAGCGTGTCCAACCGTCTCCCCCCAACCCCATGTCTGACAAAACTACCCCCCGACTAACATACAACCTTGTAATAAATCACTAACCTTTAAACCTTGTATAAATTCACCCACCATCATCACACATCACTCATAATCTCATCTCATCAAGAAATGTATGCATGATCGGAAACGTGTAGGTGTCTAGAGACCTGCACTAGGGCTGCAAGAAGCATTGCATCCATCACATCACAGCACTTGGCTACACGGGTTACGCATCAGTTATGGAAAGGGATTGCGGTCTCACTTTAATGGGATCATAATTAATTTCCATGCTAATGTGTTAATCTTTTGTAGCAGATCTTTCTCATTAACGCAGCAGTCATCATGCAAACCGACGAAGGACCATCAGGAGCAGGCCCCAGTGTAGCGGCAGTGCCCCTCAACATTTTACGAGCAGAATCCCACCCGACTGCTCCACCACCAGAATTCCAAGGATTTCCAGGGCCCATGCCGATCAATAACCCACCTATGGGCTACACAGAAAAGATACACCGTAAATCTCATTGGTTTCAGGGACTTGCAGGACCCTTAGCGGACGCGGATTTCATATTTGAATCTAATTTGACGTTTGATGACCGCACTTGGGGAAAATACCAATTCTTCTCCAGAGAGTTGGAAGGCCTACAGAACACCCAGGACTTAACTCACGTTTGGGCCAGAGCTGGCTTCACGGAGTATTTCAGTGATCCGCTACCCAAACCTAACTTTTACAGGTGTTATTATTTAATCACTACTTTGCTGGCCTCAGAGAATAAGGATATCCCAGGAACTTTTATTTTGCCTTCTTTAGTGGATGATCCACCTTACAAAAGGTTTTATCTCTCGAAGGATTTAATCAGAGCGGCCATCAAGATTCATGGAACCCACACGCCCACAGATCGAGAAAGATTAGTTCCAGACCCTATGAAACGTGGGGATGTCACTAAGTGGGAGGAGATCTCAGCAATTACACCTGAGCTGTCAAAGCCACTAAGGATATGCATGCAACACTTCGCATTTCCCGCTCAGGACAGATTCACCATGCCCCATAAAAGAATATGGTTTGGATTGTACTTAGCGTGTACCGGACCTCAGACTATTGATCTGGCGAGCTGGATCATTGATCAAATGTATTTGGCACAACACAGATGGGAACGCAAGAAAGTGCTTAATGGATGTTGTGCGCTCACAAGAATTGTTTATATGTGCTTGGCCTATGATTTGCCAATTGAACGTGCATTAACAAGAGAAGAGCTGAAAGCATTCAAGGGAACTACGAAGAAAGCCAGGAAGCCCAGCAGAACACGGGCAGGTAAGCGCATGAGAGGCACCATTCCTCGCCTTCAAGTGCCAGAGTCACCATCACCACAACCCTCTCCAGAGCGATCACCAACAGAAGCCGCTCCCACAATACAACCTATTCGCATAAGGTTATCTAGACCAGTGGTAACGGAGGGCACTACTAGTACCGCTGCACCTCAGGCAGCTACAACCACAGAACCCACCACCACGACAGCAGAAGCTCCCACCACTATTGGTGCGGAAGCCTTTTCTTTCCCAATACCACACATGGAGGCAGAACCGATAAACACAACATTCGATTTTGAAATGCCTGATGCATTCTCAAATGAATTCCAGTTTTCAGAGGCACAGATGTTCTCCCAAGAATATGAACGCCCCAGTTACCCTACCACACCGCGGGATCTGCCACAGGGACAAGTTGTGTCGAGCTCTGATGACGAAAGAACAGCCACCGACGACGACGAAGGTGATGACGAAGCCAGCCAGGGCACGCATGATTCCCAAGAACAAGGACAGACAGACGGCCAAGGCCAACAAACCGATGCACATGGTGACACCAGCACGCACGAAGAGGAGACTTTCGAAGCAGCAGCTTACACGCTGGCAATCAAGAAATTATATCGTACCATGGAGAAAGTCTAGGCACGGAAGAAATTGACTGAAGAAGAGAGCCAGACCATAATCGAACAAGAACTCATCTCCGGAGGGTTTGAAGAAGTTTAACATCAGAGGGTTCAGAGAACTGGTCCAATCCATCGGCCCGGTCGAAGCATTGAGATATTTACAAAGGAAGCCACTCCCCCAATATGACCCTCGCAGAGTTCGCCTGCTATCGAAGCCCGGTGAATATATTCGAGTTCCGGTAGGTGCTCAATCATCCCGCCAGGCGCAAGATGCACGCCTACGGCCGGAAAGAGCCTTCACCGAAGAAGCCATCCTAGTCGACTCCCCACCACATACTACCGTTGTACATACTACCACTATCCTTGAAATAACATCCACACCATCTACTCCTCTCTCACCTCAAGTTTCCCCAACCCATCCTGTATCCCCTGCACACCCACCTGCTCCTCCAACAGCCACACCAGTCCACGGAAACATAACCCAAATCTTTACCCCGCCCACTCACGCCACCATGCCCGCACCCACCCCACCTCGTCTACATGTTAACCCCTTCATCCCTTCATCCTTCCCATCTTTTCCCCCACCTTTAAGACACCCTTTCACCTTTCTAACCCCACTAACCTTCTCACCCGTTTCACCTCCCCAACCCACTATAACCCCTATTTCCCCTTTTCACCAAGCTGCTCGAGCCATCCCCCCTGTAAATTACTCTACATTTGTAAATCCTGTCTTCACACCTACACAACCACCCACATACACACCGCTTTTCACAGTCACCGCACTTGACACGTCCAATGACATGGACATCTCACCACCCACCGCACCAGCACCCACTCCACTCACAGCACCATCATATTTGGGTACGTCACAATTTTCCACGATCACCACTGCATCCACCTTCCCAACCCCATTCCCCATTCCCGCTGCATCTACTTCCACTGCATCCTCACTTAGCACTTCATTACTATTATCGCCCACCATAGACACTGCACTTCAACAAATGTTCACATGCATGACACAAGTACGAGATGAGTTTGCATCTCTTGGTAACTACTATCAACAGCTGCAGAGGACGACAGATGAATTACAGTTGCAGCTTAATTCATTATCAATCGAGAATGCCTCTTTGAACACGCGATACTAAGAACTAAGAGAGGCATATCATAAGCTAGAGCTAGAAAGTGAAGAGAAAACAAAAGAAGCCACTGCTGATCTGGACAACCTGCTTCGAGCCCAAACAATTAGGAATGCGACGCTGACCAGGAATATGGGCCTACTCAGGAGGCACCTAGCCGCAGCCAAGGAGGAGAACCAAAGACTCCAAGAGCAGAATAGAGAAAATTTGGAAGCGGCATTGGACCATCCTGAACAACCATTAAGTCCGAGCAGATTCAAGGCAATCCCATCTGAATCGATGCGGATGTTGCTAGATGACCATGTTCGACTGCTAGAAGACTATGATCGAATGAACGAAGAACATCAGAAGCTAAAAGAAGATCACAAGTTACTACAGCTCAGAGAACCGGCACCACAACAAGCACCAGTGGCTGCAGAAGTACCAGAACCTGTGGACCCCTCTCCTGAACTCATAGAGGAACTAAACGCATTACGGGCCCAGGTAACCACTCTCCAATCACGCATAGATGTATACGAAGCACCACCACGACCTGATTCCCCACCGGAGATTCCAGCTGACGACGAGAACATAACCATTCCGGTGGAGGAAACGTTTGAAGAAGCATACGAGCCAATACCCATCCCAGGCGGACAAGTCACGGCCGAAGGCCAGATGACCTATGAACTTCCGACCCCCGCATGGATGAAGACTGTGGAGGAGATTGGAACAACGCACTCAGCTAGAGTCGGGGCCCAGCTACATGCTATGGCCATGATCGAAGAACGAATTTTGCAATCTCCCTACTTTGCTCAATTGGCCCCACGCAGGTACATATCCGGGCATGAGCTTCAATACAAACCTTACTTCATGCTAATGGCCGAATACCAGCTGGCCATAGAAAAGCGAACTGGCAAGAAGCCATCACATGCAACCCAGTTCGAGCCTGAAGACTTGCCACTGGATGCGCAACAAGGCACTATTTATCAACCAGATTGGCGTACACGTCTTTTACAGGAGTACCCTGAAATGATGAGCACATGGGTGAAAGCGCCCTTACATTTAAAGTATAATCCTTGCTGGGAACCAGTACCACGACGCCGCTCCTGGACTGCATTCGCTATCAAAGTACAAAACAATAGGCAGTGTCAGGATTGGCTGAATTACCCCTACTTCAAGCCACCTACCGAGTTGCCCACTGTTGGCTATATGATGGCCACAATCCGTCACTGGCTCCCTCGCCTGAAGCATATGGATGATATCGCAGCGCATATGACTGTCAAAATTTTTGACATGATGCAAATGATATTTAAAGTCTTCCGACGCGTTAAGGCACCGCATGTAAACACCCCGGGATTTGAGCATGGTAACTTTGATCTAGTGTATGACATGAGCACAACGCCATCGCTCCGGGTGTGTTATGCCTGGCACTGTAGGATAAAATACCTCCCGGCATGCTACAAACAAACCTTTGAAGAGATGTTCACCACCGGGTTTTGGGAATACCATTCCGAGGTATTCATCAGCAGGCCCACACATTTATTGCAACTTTTTGCCTGTGAGCGAATGGTTTATTCCACGCATTATCAACTCCCGCCACCCGACGAACCGCAACCGATCGACTGGGAGAAGCTCGAGGCTGATCTGGCCCGAGGCATTCGAGTATCTGATCACACCCTCGCTCACGACCTCCTACAAAACTACATCCGGCAGACCGCACAACAAGGTTCTGTCGAGGACGACAGAAGCGAGAGGGAGGGGGGTGTTGGAAGCAGTCAGAGGCACAGTCAGAGGCACAGACGACATGGAAGCATGTAAAGACGGAGCAGGGAGCCAGTCGGATCATTTTTTCAAACAATTATGTTTTTATTACCTCTTCAAATATCCAACAGTGATTTTCATCACTCTTGTAACATATGTAATATAGACAAAACCCCATTTTGTAATTCATAGCTCCATTTTGTGCAAGCCGAGGAGTCCTCGAGCTTGAGGAGCTTAGGTAGAAGGCGCATACCAATTTTTGTTATTTTTAGACATCGTTTAACCTTCCAAATAGCCTCTAGGACCTATTTTTTACCTAGGCCGGTCACTAGATGTGAAACCGGTCAAAACTAGTCTAGAAACTATAAAAAGAGCTAGAGAGCTCATTTTTGAGGGTGGTTCATGTTGGCTAGTGTGAACTTAGAGCTAGTTTGAGCTTGTAATAGCGTTCTTGAGTAATAGAGCTAATTTCCCACCTTCCATTGTGTCTTGCTTGTCTCTTCATTGTGTGTGTGTATGTGTGTGTGCATCTTTGTGCTTCTCACCTTCACTCTCACTTCATCTCACGTTCACGATCTTCATATCACTCCTATCTCTTCCGCGGATTGACATTAAGGAGGTGGAGCTTCTTAACGTGGTTCTCACCATTGTGCTAGAGCAACAATATATATATATATATATATATATATATATATATATATATATATATATATATATATATATATATATATATATATATATATATATATATATATATATATATATATATATATATATATATATATATATATATATATAAGTTTTAAGGGGGAGGGGGGGAAACGGTGGGGGGTGGGGACGGTGGGGACGGTGGGGGGTGGGGGGTGGGGTGGGGTGAGGACGGTGGGGGGTAGGGGGGGAGGGGTGGGGACAGTGGGGGAGGGGGGGAGGGGTGGGGACGGTGGGGGAGGGGTGGGGACTATGGGGGGTGGGTGGGGGGTGGGTGGGGGGGACGGGTGGGGACAGTGGGGGGAGGGGTGGGGACGGTAGGGGGTGGGTGGGTGGTGGGTGGGGTGGGGACGGTGGGGGGTGGGAGGGTGGGGGTGGGGGGGAGGGGTGGGGTGGGGCCGGTGGGGTCGGTGGGGGTGGGTGGGGGGAGGGGTGGGAACGGTGGGGGGTGGGGACGGTGGGGGGTGGGGACTGTGGGGGGTGGGGGGGAGGGGTTGGGACGGTGGGGGGTGGGGGGGAGGGGTGGGGACTGTGGGGGGTGGGGGGGAGGGGTGGGGCCTGTGGGGGGTGGGGGGGAGCGGTGGGGACGGTGGGGGGTGGGGGGGGAGGGGTGGGGACAATGGGGGGTGGGGGGTGGGGATGGTGGGGGGTGGGTGGGGGGGAGGGGTTGGGATGGTGGGGGGTGGGGGGGTGGGGACGGTGGGGGGGCAGGGGGGCGGGGGGGGTTGGGGCGGAGGGGGGGCAGGGGGCGGAGAGGGGGGGGCGAGGGCGGAGAGGGGGGGGCGAGGGCGGAGAGGGGGGGCGGGGGGGAGGGAGGGCGGGTGGGCGGGGGGGAGCCCTTTTTTTTTGCGATGGCGGGGGTAGGGCGGGCGAGCGAGGGGGACGTTTTTTTTTTTTTTTTTTTTTTTTGAGGTTGGGGGAGGGTGGGCAGGCGAGGGAGAGGCCCTTTTTTTTTGGTGAAAAAATATGTGGGTTTTTTTTCGGTGAAAATATCAAAAATTTGAGAAAAATCCAAAAAAATTACAAAAAAATCCAAAAAATTCTCAAAAACTTCTCTACAGGTCTAGGCCACGGTTTTCACTTAAAAGCCATAGATAGCTTCCATTATTTCTCCAATATGGCAAGAAAATGTCGTTTGAAAAGGATAGAAAATGCTGTAAAAATTCTAAAAATGCTTGAAAAATTCCCAAAAATTCTCAAAAATTTCCAAAAATTTTAGTTATGCAAAAGCTATGAAAGGGTTGCTAAAATTGCTGAAAACTCAAAGGAACAAGTATAAAAGTGGATAGAAACTACTAAAAATTAAGCAAAAATTACATGAGAAGGCTATGTACAACCTGGACAAATTTTGCAGGTTCTAGGTGATCCATATTGCTTCAGTTGTGCTGATCATAGGCCTTGAGCCTTAATATGTTGACTCAGAGAAACTCCTCCATAATCTCCAATTGTGTTGCACTTCATTTGTTTTGTCTTGTTGTTGGGCACACTGGTCATCTGATAGGGGTACCCTAAATCCTTCAGTAAAATATAATCTCCTCCATACTACAACTTGTGTATCTTTGTGTCAGCAACTTTATAGCTTAATCTACAAAAATTCATTTTCACTATTCCATCTTCTTCATCAAATGGAACCCTCTGTTTCCAAAGACTTGCAGGTGCTCCTTCCACATCCTTGTAAAGCCCTGTACTTACTATCATAAAAATTGAGATAACAGATGATATACATACCAGTATCCATAAAAAAGTGGCCATTGAAATATGATTTGAAGTGTCTTCATTACTGCTGCAGTTAAGGGCTCTTCTTTTCTTCTCTCTGCTATGGCCTTTGACTCAGACTGTCTCACTCGAGTCAATAACCTGAATAATGTCCTCTTTTTCTTAATATGCTTCCTCTCTACTTGAGTTTGGAAAAATTCCATAGCATGAAGATGGGTCTTCTGCATGGAGCCAAGCCAACATATTTTAATCTTCATATAGATCTGCTTCTTCAAATAGATGTGCTCCTGGGTTGTCCAACAATTCTTCTTCCATACAAATACCAATTGTCTACATCATGCTGGTATGTCTTTGATTGTCTGGACCTTCTTCTAAAATATATGCTGCAACTCTTTTCCCTCTTGGTTTACCCACATTGTGTCATTACCCCAGTCATGCAGCACATTGGCATGCCTTAACCAAGGTCTCCCAATTAACAAGGGGAAACTTCCTTCTACCTGTGGCAGCCTTAAAACAACAAAATCTAAGTTAAAGATGGTACCTTGTATCTTGACCGGGACTCCAGGGACCACCCCCATAGGCTTTACTATGCTTTGGTCTACCAGTATTACAGTGAAGTTGGCAGGTCTTGAAGGGTATAGTCCAATCTTTTTCATGGTATATTCAGGCATCAAGTTAATGCCAGAACCACCATCCACAAAAACTCCTTGAAATTCATGACCTTTGATAGAGACTGTTAGCCGAGGGCTCTTATAATATATGACGGGTGCTTCCCCTACACCTTTATCTTTATGCATAATAGCAGCCTTTGCCACTAAGCTTGTGGTGGACATTTTACCAATTATCTGTAAGAGTTCTGACCTGAACTTTCCATCCATCTTTATTAAATAAAAAATACTAACCTCCTTTTTCATGGACTTGAGTAGTCTGGAAGCTTCTGATTCCTTAAGAGCATGGGCTCCATTTGACTTATCAAACTCCTCATCAGCCCTGTTGAATGTGTGTCCAATGGCATCACTCGTACCTATAAAATATTCTTTTTGCCTTGTGTTTGTACATGTGGTGGATTTGTCTTTAGATGTCTCTTTTTCTTTCTTCAATCCATTAATCCTTGATTCTTGACCCTATTTCCACTTGAGCCTTCCCCTTGCTCCTTGTCTGCACTGTAAAAGATTCAATTTCTTCTATCTGCACCACCCTGGTAGATGGAGATGGCACATTGACTTGATCTACCATTTCTTCTTTGCACACAAAAATCATTTGAATGTGGGGCCCAGATGAAGATGCTTGATTCTTAGGACAACAACTAGTATAGTGGTAGCCTCTGGGCAGTTCTTGTAGGGAGGGGCATTTTTTGGTAGAGGGCATCTACTTTGGTAGTGCCCACATTCTCCACATCTAAAACAAATAATTGGCCTCCTTGGCCCATTTCCAAAGTTATCCCTATGTCTAGGGTTGTAATTTGTACCTTGATTAGGTGCAGTCGCCATCACATTTGCTGGTGGTAGGGGTCCTCCTTGTGTCCAATATGTTGTTGGCAGCATTCCTCTTGATGGGCATTCCTGGGCCTCATGACTAGCTTTCCTGCATAGTTGGCAAGTCACACTTAACAGAGGACATTCACTTACTATATGACCTTGCTTGCTGCACATGGTACACCAAAGTCCACTCTTGATGCCACCCCCTTTGAGTTCCTGCAACTCCTATCGCAGTTGAGCCAATTCCTCTGCTTGGGCCTCCTCCTCCTTTTGGAGCTTTAATGCCTCAATCTCCCTCCTCAACTGAGTACCAGCATTCTCCTCCTCTTTCTCGGGCTTATTCCTTTTTAAGCCCTCTTGCTCCTTCCTTAGCTAGATTATTGGATCCTCCATTTTTGTAGAATATGGTAGTTGAGAAGAAGTTGCTCCATACTATTGCCTTATCTGCTCCTGTCGTATAGCTGTGTTGATGAATTCCTCTATGGAGGTTGTAGGCAACACTAATTCCTTGATTTTACATTGGGTGGTCACTGGAAGTGGCTTAGCTAACCATTTCTTAACAAAAAGTCATGTGGAGGATCTGGCAACTTAGCCATTAGTGCCTTAGCTCTAGTTACAAACTCTGGAAATTTCTCACCTGGACCCAATCTCAAGTTTTCTAATTCCTCTATGATGATCTCTGCAGTATTTCCATGCTGGAATTGATTTTTGAATGCATCTTTCATTAAGTTCCAAGTTGTAAAATGGTTCTCAGCAAATTGGTTGAACCATTTATCTGCTAATCCTTCTAATGTGGAAGGGAAGAGTATCAAAAAGGCATCCTCTCTTCCCATTAAGCCTCTAGTTTCGCATAGTGCTAAAAACCTTCTAATATGCTCGTACGGATCTTCCTGAGATAGGCCTTTGAAAGAGGAAATTTTATATTTAAACTTGATAGTAGGGTTTCCAAGTCTACCTGACCAGCCATGGTCTTTACTGATGAAGTTGACGAAAGTGGACTAGAGGATCTTCTAACAACCTTCCTTCTTGTTTGCTTGCAGGTGACCCTCAATGTTTGGGACCGAGTTGCAGTCATGAGCTGCTCATAGCCCTTTTAGTATGAGATAATAGATAAGAATATTTACCTCCTAGTCTGATGAAGTAGTACTATCGACACTTGAACTCTTCTACCCTTTTCACTTGGTTTCTCCTATGCTCAAATCTCCTTGGAGTCCCACCTTGCGTGCCAAATTTTATTGGGGCATTCTTGGACAAGAAGGGATTTGAGTGTTTGTAGGAGAAAAGGGAAAGACAAGAAGAAAGATACACACTGGAAGCCTCTGTCGATTGATTATAAGAAGAAAAATACAATGGTGATGCACAATGCAATCCAACAATACAACCCAATGCTTCTGTGCAAATCCCATAGAGTGCTCAATCACAAAATACCAAATACCCAAGGGTCTTGTTGTTGCCGGCCTTCTCTGCACCAGACCTCCACCTTCTCCAAGCCTGCACTTGTGCACACCTTGCACCAAGCTTCCAATAAGGGGGAGGGTTGGACACCTTCTATCGGCACGCGCACAGCTTCAATGAGACCTTGGGATCCTTGGGGTGAATGGCTTAGCACTTCTCTGCACACTTCCTTGGTCACTCTTCATGCACAGTTTTGCACTTCACTTCTCTGCATCGCACACTGTGTGTCTCTTGCACTTCTCTCTCTTGCCTCACTTAGACTATGCTCACCTTGCTTAGTCTTGTTTACACTTGCTTGGTCCAAGAATAGTCCTTGCCTTCATTTGAGTTTCGATTCACGTATGCTCCTAACTGCAAGAGTATCTTGGTGCTCACTTTGATGTCCCAAGATTGTCTCCAAAAGTGGGCAGCCAAAGAATCCCTATTTTGTCCTGTAGTGACTTTAGATTAAAACAAAAATTTTAATTGGGGGCCATACTTTAACTTCTACTTATGCTCTTGCTTCACATACCTTCACATTTGTCTTTTAATTCTTCACTAGTGCACCTAAGAGAGGGTTCACCTGAACCTTCCAAAACACTTTGAACCTTAGGGAAATTAGAGAAATACCTCTGCAACCTGCAACCACTTTCTCCAATTCACCCTTTGTGGACAATTACTTGTGCACTACCTGTGCACCTTGACACCTGCACTTTGAACACTTTGACTTTGCCCTTGTTGACTTTGACCTTGACCTTGTTGACTTTGATCGGTTTGACTTTGCCTCTTGACTTTGACTATAGTTGACTTTCACTACGGTTGAGTTTTATGGGCTCAACAGATACCTCAAGTGGTATGCAATGATAGGATACTAGGCGAGTATAGTGATACTAGGGAATTTTGGTATCATGATACCAAAACTCGACCGACCGCGATACTTCAGCCAAAACCGCTCTAAACTTAAAACTTTTTGCACAAAAAGGTTAAGTTCTTAGCCCTCCTCACTCTTGACCCTCTGTCTCACTCAAAGAATCTCCAACAACTCTCTCTTCTACCCCACAATACTAGAAAGGTCTCTAATCATGTGCAAATGTGTTTTCTAAAGTAGTTTTGATATTGAAATCTTGTTGTAGCTTACCTTCAGGGATGCCTTGCTTAAGATTTGAGCTCAAAAGGTGGCTTTTTGGCCTGTAGATCACGATAATGCACTGACGATACCGATCACTGTCTGCACACGATACCAGTTCTAGTGCTTGTGTCAAATGAACTAAATTTTTTGGTTTTTATAGTTTGTGATGTCTGAAGCCTAGTCTACACTAGTTTTGGCAATTTTTTCAGATTTTTCTTGGTGATTCCAACTTCCTCCTACTCCACATCTCTCTTTAACCTAACCCTAAGTCTTCCTCACTCCTAACCCTAAACCTAAAAACTCATTACACACACCTCAGGGATGTGAAGTAATAAGTACTGAAGTGTCTAACTACTTGCCACTAAACAAATTCACCTCTACAAGTACGATTCTTTCACTCCAGAGCTACAACCATCATGAAGGAACCTTGGTTGAGTTAGCTCCTTGGCAACAGTGCCAAAAACGTATGTACCTAAGTCAGGAGGTCTTAGGGACTTGTGTCAAAGAGACTAAATCTCATTTGCCCCACAAGTGCGTATAGTGGTGGATTGACACACGTTTAATTATCAATCTGAAGAACCACATGAACCAAGTGTATGAGGACATGTGCACATGTGATGGAAAGTGAAGTGGTTCAACAACAATGCATGAGAAAGGACTAAACTACCTCTCCAACTCACTAAATCTCTGGAAATGACTGTCATGATACCACTTACAGTAGTAAGCACAAATTCAAAAGTTTCTCCTAGCTCCGAACTCTGAATATGGCCAATAGCAGATTCTTTTCGAAGCTCTCAACGAGATGCATCTATTAGTGGTATTTTCACTTGAATTTGACAACCACTCTTCAAGTTATGGCCAAAATAGTGAATGGCAGGAAACACCTACACTCACTCCACAACTCGTATTGGCTCGCATACACACTACAGTAGTTCAAAAGTGATGAGGAGGGATAGATAACAGTCTTACACACGCATTTCAAGCATTATACACACACAAAAAATCATAGAGAAGATAAAAATCCGTAGGGAAGAAGCAAATTCAAAATTTCAGTTCTCCTTCTTCACAATGGCAAAAAGTCCTTACAAAGAGTCACAAAGTGACTTATATACATGTGCCCCAAAAATGGTCCTTTCATACATGAGACCGGCACTTTATTGACTAATCTCTAACTTCCTACTATTTTACAAGAAGTATGTTACAATGATTTAGGGCTTATGCATCTAGAGGACTCCTCTAGTGCAATTACATAACTTCGAGGGAATTTTCTAGGATTTTGAAGAAGAAATTTATGTCCATTAATTTGAAAATTTTGGGGCTCCTCTTTTGTGCCTCTTTTCTCTGCAACAAAAAGTATGTGGATCAAATTAATGCAGCTGTTATCAAGAAGGCACATAAGAAATTTTGATTAAAAAAACCTCAAACTGTATGAAGTTAGTGTCAACATTATAGTCAAATCTTGGTCCCAAGAGTTGAGTGATTATCCCTACATAGTAAGCTCAGAAACCTCCTTGATAGTTGTTGTTGTACCCTTGGTTGTAGTTGTGATGGTAATTGCTTCCTTCATTGTTGAACCTACCTCTTGATTGCCCATAGCCTCCTCTACGGAAGCCACTTCCTCTCTGATTCATTGTGTTCTTGAAACACTCATCTGTGGTATGATTGGTCAATCCATAGATATTACAAGTTGAAGAGTTGTATGATCTCCCTTGCCTTGCTTTCCTCCTCTGCCCCTTCCTCTAGTACCTCTTGTTGATGTGTAAAACACCACAAGAAATGAATTAATGTGACACTAGAACACCTCTATGGTCACCATTAACTCATTGCCACTCCAAACTTTGAGAAATGATAGCCAAAACCAAGAACTTTACTTCTTCAGAATTTTCCAGTCACTGAAATGACATACCTTCAGTATTTTGCTAATTTCTCTTAGCTCAAGATATAGGCCTCACAAGATGACCCTGTATGACTTCCAAAAATGGAATTTTCGCCTGTTTTAGTAATTCTGGATCTCCAAAAATGAAAATTCGATGCCTAGCATCGACTTGCAACCAAAAGTCGATGCCAAACATCGACTTTCAGCTTTTTCAGCCACTTTTTCATTCCTGAAATAGACGCATGTAACCAAAGATATGAATGAAGCACTTTTATGCTAGAAGTCGATGCCAGACATCGACTTCATGCTGAAACTCGATGCCAGGCATCGAGTTGCTCCACAAACATCATCTTTTCAAGAAGATTTAGCAGAAGTTAGAATTCAGAAAATAAAACACAGACTTATCAGCACAAACTCGATGCCAGACATCGAGTTGCTTGGAAAACTTGAACTTTTGAAATCATTTCACAGTAGACAAAATCTGGAGATGGAAGAAGAAGACTTATACACAGAAGTTTAATAAACTCTTTCCATAACTATGAAAACTTAGAAATGCACAGGTGCTTTCTCACGCAGAGAAGCCCGACTATTCCCAGTCATACAAAATGAGTTCTAACTCAATCTCTCATTGTCTTCGCATTCGCGTTAGTTGATACAAACTAACTTATATAGATTTTCTCATTCTCGTGATTTTTAAAAAAACTTCTAGAACTAAAGTAAACTAACTTTACAAATATAATACACTTATGAGTTTGTCCCTTCACATAGGCATGTGATTTTCCTCTAAAGCTTTGACCTTCAAATATATGTCCAATTAGTGAGTGTTTCTCCAACACCTCTTCCTCTACTTGTGAGGTTCACTTGAGAGGTACTTGCCTCTTCTTCATTCTTTTTACCTTTGCCTTTATCTTTACTCTTATTTCTGTCTATGTAAAGGGCAGAAGATTGATTACCTTTAGATTTGTCTCCATTCTTGTTGAGCTTTGTCTCATGTGTGAAGAGTTGCCCCATCAATGTGTTGAGGTCAAGTATTTGCATGTCCATATATAGGTCCATTGCTGTGGTGAAGGACTCCCACTTATCATCAGCCTTGATGCCATTTATGATCTACCTTAATATCTACTCCTCTTCTATTTCTTCTCCAATGCTCCCAAGTTGGTCAGCTACATCCTTCATTTTGGTCACATAGTCAGCCACACTTTTCTTTGGTTGCTTCTTCAAGGTTGTGAACTCCATCCAAAGTTGGTTCTTCCTAGCCCTTATATTTGATGATAAGTATGAAGAAAGTACTTCCTAAGTCTCTTGGGAGGTCTTACAATTCCTAATGTGAGGTAATAAGAAATCAGATTTGAGTTAAGTATATAAGACCTAGCTAGAGCATCCTTTGCACACCATGTAGTTAGCCTTTCTTGCTCTTCTCTTGTAGGTTGATGTTTGCTTCTAAATATTGGCATTTCCTCATCTCCGGAGATGTATCCATATAAGCTTCTTCCTTGGAGATGATCTTGCATCCTTAGGGACCATGCTGGATAGTTGCTCTTGTCCAATTTGTTAATGAATGATGGAAATCCATCTCCCATTTTCCTTGATGTTGCTATGATACCATTGTTGAAGGAGATGGTGGATAGATTCTAGAGATGAAGTGGTACTACAAAATCCTGCTTCACATCAGCCATGACCAAGTTGTGGAGAGTAGAATAGACCTTTTGAGCTTCCCAAAAATCACAAATAATCACCTTAGTGCTTTGGAGCATGATCCTCTAGTCAATGGATCAAAACATATGAGTAGAAAATTCAACTATGAGCTAAGACTTGTGTTGAAGCTCAAAGTCAAGGACAAAGCATGGAAGCACATCAAAAGGTGGACACATGAGGAAAGGGAGCAAGTAGGGAGCTCCAAGAAGTGTATGTCAAATTTTCAGAAGAATCCCCTACAAAAATAGTGATTTTCATCACTAGAAACCATTGTAAATACCATGATCTATTTTTAGTAACTCCATTTTGTTCAAGCCGAGGAGTCCTCGAGCTTGAGGAGTATTAGAAGTACCATCATACCAATTTTCATAATTTTTAGACTTCGTTTGAGCCCTCAAATAAGCCCTGGAACCTAATTTTTAACTAGGCCGGACACTAGGTCTGGACAGGGCCAAAACTAGTCAAAAAACTATAAAAAGAGCTAGAGAGCTCATTTTTGAGGGTAGCTTGTTAGAGAATAGAACTTTTGTAAGAGAACACTTTTGCAATCTAAGCTTTCCATTGTTCCTCTCTTTGATCTTACTTTGTGCGCGTGTGTGTGTATGTGTGTGCATGTTTGTGTGCTTTCACTCACGCACTTGTGCCTTCACTTGCTCGTGGTCTTCATACCGGTCCTCACGTCTCCGCGGATTGACAAGTAAAGGAGGTGGTGCTTACGCTTGAGCTACACCAAATTTTGGCGCCGTTGCCGGGGAGAGTGCTTCGAGGACGAGCGTTGTGATGGTAAGATCGTAGATTTGCGACGTTGGAAGGTAAAAAAACTGTCATTTCAGTTCATTTTCTGTTTTTTCCTCTTCATCTTCATCATCATCATCATCTCCACCTTCTTCCATCTTCTTCTTCATAGAAATTTCTTGTTTTTTAGTGCATTTTCACCATTTTCATACCATTTTTCATGCATTATTGTGTGGGAAGGAGTTAGGAGGTGCAAGGGAGAGCAAGCGCTGTGTTTTTTTCATGATTTTCTGCTCATACGGAGCTCGCCATAGCCGGCGCTCATAAATTTGAATTTCCCGCCAAAAAACGCGATTCTGTGATGAAAATCGCGATTCTGTGAAAATTCAAAATTTTTTGAAAAATCACGATTTTCAGTTTTCCCGCCTAAAAGTTGGTTGAAAAGAATCGCGATTCTGTGTTTTTTCTCAAAAAAAAACACGATTCTCTGCTCAAAATCGCAATTCTCAAAAAACACGATTCTCTGCTCAAAATGGCGATTCTCACCAATCACGATTTTCAGCAAAAACACGATTTTGTGAAAAACACGACTTTCTGCTTAAAATCGCGATTTTCACAAATCACGATTTTCAGCGAAAAATACGATTTTGAGAAAAACACGATTCTCTATGACAAAATCGCGATTTTCATGCCAAAAACACGATTTTGTGAAAAAGGCGATTCTGTGAAAACACGAATTTTTGCTCAAAATCGCGATTTTCAAAAACACGATTTTGTGCTCAACATCGCGATTTTCATGTCAAAAACACGATTCTGAGAAAACACGATTTTCAGTCAAAAACACGATTTTGTGAATCACGATTCTCTGAGTCAAAATCGCGATTCTCTAAAACACGATTTTGTGATCAAAATCGCGATTTTCAGAAACACGATTTTGTGATCAAAATCGCGATTTTCAGAAACACGATTTTGTGATCAAAATGGCGATTTTCAGAAACACGATTTTGTGATCAAAATCGCGATTTTCAGAAACACGATTTTGTGATCAAAATCGCGATTTTCAGAAACACGATTTTGTGATCAACATCGCGATTTTTTTTTACTTCACAGCATCGCGATTTTCAGAAAGTTCACAAAATCGCGATTTTCTCCAAAGGTCCTGTTTGCCTGTTTTGACCCCCAGGAGCCTGATTTGACATAACTTTCTCATCCAAAGTCCATTTTTTGAGCTCTATAGCTTGTTGGAAAGCTCGTTTCAAATCCTACACGATCTCAACTGTTTTTTTCAAGAATAATGCGTTGATTTTGAGATAGGATAATTTGAAGTTGACCCTCAGGTGGGACTAGGGAACCAAGGGGGCTCTAAAGAATTTTGAACCATACCAAAGGGAAAATTTGGACTCTTGACTAAAGCTTATGAACCTGAGATCTGGTAGACACTTAGGCAAGGATAAACAAAGCATTAGATCTTCTGAGGCTAGTGTCAACCATACATCCAAGTCTTGGACACAACAACTAAGTGGTGATCTTTTACTAAGTTCAGACACAAGTGATTCAGAAATGTCTTTTAGCATGGGAAAACCTGTAGGTGGCTCAGGGACTGCCCATCTACAAACACCGGAAGGTCCCTATAAGACACAGTTGGAATATATTCGGACCAACCAATTAGGTGCTCGCATCTATGAGGATGGTCTGAGGCGATCAGTGGTCCAACTCAAAAATCCAGATCAATCCTTTGGACTTGAACACCCGGTGGTCAAGTTCGAAGAGGGTTCATACATTGATAAGGAAGGAACCATGTATGTGGTTACCAACCAACCAGATAGGACCGATGAGTTTGGAAATATCATTCATGAGAATGAGATAGGAGACCTAGAACAAGGAAATATAGGACAAGGACCCCAGACTCCTAGAGGCAAGTCAGTTTTGACCCGAGTGATCACTCCAGACTGGATCCCTCAAGACAACAAAAGCATAGAACTATTTTTGAATAGAGAAACAGAGGAAGCCTTTTGGAGATTCAAGCCAGAACAACCTAGCCAATTGGGCATAGTCATCATCTACGAGTTCAAGGATCCAGAGATACCAGGAAAGGTTGTCTACCTGGATAACACATCAGAGAAAATTTTCTTGGTAACAGAACATGATAGACATGCATATACTTGGAAGAATGAATTGATTTTCCCCCCACCAAGATCCAATGTTTCCCATGGCCTCCAAGGAGTAGGATCATCCCACGCTCATGAAGCCCAGAGAGGAAGAACTAGAGAGAGACCTGAGGTAAGTTTTGCACACACCGTGGGCAGGAATAGAGCAAGATTTGAAAATGAAAGACCTGAAAGAGAGAGACATCAAGCACATAGGCAACAAAGAGATGAACAGGATTTTCCATTGCCTAGACCCCGAGAGTACCCAAGAACCCTTAGACCCCTTCAAGTGATCAAGGCAATGAAGAACTATTTCAATGGGACAGGGGATCCTTATGATCATGTGGCCGAGTACAAACAAGTGCTGAGAGCCGAACAAATTGAGGACTGGTTCACCCAGTACGAGGCATTTGGTTTGACCCTTAAGGGCACTGCCTTAGCTTGGTTTCAACCATTGAGTAGAAGCAGCTATCACGATATAGGTCAACTACTAGACGAATTCATTGTAGAATTTTCCAAGAGTGGTATCAGGCACAACACATCATCCTTGATCCACAGCTTCAAGCAGACTCCCCAAGAAACAGTGCGACTAGCAGGTAGAAGATTCAGACAGTATCTAGAAAGATGCCCTGCTCTAGAGTTACCCACTCCGGCCAAACAAGTGGCTTTGTTCTTAGATGGCTTACTGAGCACCAAGTTAAGATCATATGTGTACTTGAAAGATCCTAGATCCATAGAAGAGTGTGTGCGGACGTGCATAGACATAGAAGATAACTTGGGTGAGGAGTTAGGATTGTCCAAACTCTACAAAGATTCGGATAGTTCTACTAGTCATACTTCAAAGATCTCCATAGAAATAGAAGAGATAGCTGAGCAAGTTGCCAAGAAGCTGGGAGTCCAAAATAAACAAACACGAGTCACTCCATTGAATCGGTGCTATACTTGCGGAGGTGACCACATGGCTAACGTATGCCCAACGCAAAACCAAAATATTAGAGAAAGGAATGCTCCCTATTGTACTATTGAAAGGAAGTACACAAACCATACGGCTCAAGAATGTCCCTACAATAGGCAGGCTGTTAGACAGAATTATCAGCAACCTTATCCACAAGGTAGGTATCAGAACCAATACCAACAGCCATATTATAGACCACAACAGCAATATTAGGTACCATATAGGCCACAACCTGTCTTGGGAAACCAACCACCAGCTCCAGCCAACGTGATTCCAGTCAAGTATGCTGTGGGAGAGGAAAATCCAAATAGAGCTTTGGTGCCACTAACCCCATTGATACCAGATAATGACTCTCATGCTCATAGTTCAGACTACTCCCATGAAAGTAGTCCACATGCTTATTACACAGAGTCACCTGAACATAGTGAGATTTACTCGTATCAATATGAGGCACCGCCTATGGAGCAAAATTGGGAGCCAGAATACTCCAATGTCATGTACACAAATCCTAACCCTAGGCCCCAGTTGAGACAAATGAGACCACAAGCCCCTAGAGGATCTTGTTTCAGATGTCATGGTGACCATTTCATTCATGACTGTCCCCACCCACCATCTCCGAGTCAAGGACAGGCTATCACAATACAGGCTTTTTGTCCTGATTGTGGCAAAGACCATCTCCCCAGAGATTGTCCAAGAAACCCCTCCAGTGCACCCAAGATTACACCCATTAATGTGGTAGGCTTAGTGGCAGATCCAAGTTCAAGTAGTAGCAATGTGGCTCCTATACAAGCTGTCACTAGAGCACAAGCCTTAAAACAGGATAAACCAGTAGAACAATCAGAGTCGAGTGAATCGGGAGAGCCTAGTAAGAGGAAAACAAGAACATGGAAGGATACCAGAGAGAAGGCCAATCGCAAGTGGAATAAAAAGTTATCGGAACTAGAAGAAAGCTTAAAAGAAGCGAAAACAAAAATAGAAGACATTGCATCTCAAAGCCCCTCGCATGCCGAAACTCCATCCACTCCACCTCATCCCACCCCACCACCCATTGTAAATAGGCCGCAACCAGGGTCTGTTCTTGCAGATCCAACCCCAGAAGGCTTGGACATGATGTTCAAGGCCTACCAGGCTCGACTTCAAGAAGGGCCTACAGCGGCAAACCTAGACAAGAGTTACCCTAGAGCAGATTTAGAGATTGAACGGATGAAAATGTGCATGAAAATGGTAGAACAAGCTCAAGCCATACTTGAGACTAGTCAAAAGTTCAATCAGACAAACTCCATCAAATCAGATTTGCATTTCCAGGGCTTACTAGAAAGATTAGAGCAATTGGTAAACAAACCACAAGTTTCTTTACCTCCACAGGCTCAACCAGTTATTGAGAGAAGAAGCTCACCACCAAGGGGAGCTTATGTTCCTAATTCCACAGATGCTGGAATACCTCCTTCAATTCAACAGTACTCTCAAGAGTTCTTGCGGGAAATACAGGAAGATAAATGGGCCAAGGAGAAGGGTAATTCCCCTCCTATTCCTGAGATTGATGATCTTCATGATCAATTTCCCCAAGACATTCCATCTATTTACGGAGATGAAGCAGAACAACAAGAAGACGAAAGGTTAGATTTTGAATCTAATACCTTAGAAGAACTGCCTCAATTTCCCGGCCCATGGGAATCTGAATCTCTCCAGATTAGAGCTCCCACTGAAGACTCAGTGGTTCCAAGGAACACGGATGTCGTGAAGAACACTAAGGTTCAGTGTCATCTCACTGTAGAAGAGCTGCTCAAAGCAAAACCTGAGCTTTGGAATCATGTGAAGGATCAGGTTCCAGAACTTGATTCCAACATGCCAAAAGCAGGCTCCAAGCAAAGGGTACCAGAGATACCTCTAGACAAAATAGGGGACATGTGTGAGGGTGAAGAAGGTAATACTTATCTTCCAATCACCTACCAAGGTTACACAACCAAAGCAATCATAGATTCAGGTGCTGGTGTTGCTATTGCGACCACCTCCTTGTGGAAGCAATGGGGCAAGCCCACATTAAGACCAACTAGAATGAAGCTTCAAATGGCTGATGGTCATTTTGAAAGACCTCTAGGATTGCTAGAAGGGATCACTCTAACCACTTGTGGTGTAGAGTTTGAGCACACATTTGCTATATGTGACTTTGAGAAAAATAATGTCTATGAGATGATCCTAGGAAGACCCTTCCTACGACAATTGCAAATAGTACAGGATTGGGGAACTAACTCCTTGTACTTACAGCACTTAGGGGTTACCACCAAGGTCAATTTGAAGGATTACACCTTCAGAGATGTACCACCCCTACAGTGGAATTCTATCCACAAAGTGAAAGAAGATTCCATCTCTGTGCATTCTGAAAGTTCACCTGATCCATCATGGCTGCATGAAGATACTCATTTGTGGATGTGCAAAGTCGCAAAGGAAGAGGAAAAACGTTTAAAGGCAAGGGAAGAAGGAACTTCACTAGGAGATAGACCAGTTAGAGACCCAGCCTACACACCGATGATCTTTCCAGATGAGGAGTTTGAGCCTCATGGCTGGCCAGAAATCTTAGCCACCATGGACATTGCTGTCAATGAGGAACAGTGGACACCTCATTGTGATGAGGAGGGTTATGATATCTCAGTGTTCATGTGTCAACCCTTGCTAGAAGAATGTGACCCTAGTGATGTCATAGAAGAAGAAGAGGATGACGATGATCTGGAGTCTATTGTGATGGATAGTTGCTTTAACTCAGAGCAGCACTATCTAGAAGACATAGGAGTGTTCACCCAGAAAGAAGAAGAACCTCTCACAAGTATTAAAACAGTAAACTCAAAGGATAGAAGTGAGAGTAGTCAAAAGAAAAAGAAAAGAAAAGCAGTGAAACAAGAAAAGGAGGAATCATTGTTTGAAGTACCAGAAAACTTCAAGAAATATGAAGTTGACGACCGCAAAATTTTGGTACGAATGCCTAAGAGAGAGGCCATCATAGGAGAATCATATGATAATAAAGAAAAGACCAAGAAGATTGTAGTGACCATTGAAGAGAACGAAGAGAGAAGCACATATATAGGAGATGACCTAAGTGCAAGAGAAGAAATGGAGCTCATAGCTCTATTAAGGGAATATAGGGATGTGTTTGCATGGCACTATAGAGACTTGAAAGGGGTAGATCCAAGAATTTGCTCTCATACTATCCCCATGACTGCTGATGCTAAGCCCACCAAACAGAAGCCCTACACATATAATGATACCTATGCAGCCAAAATCAAAGAAGAAATTGATAGGTTGATTGAAGCCGGATTCATCTATGAGATTGAGCATACCGAATGGGTGTCCCCCATTGTTGTGGTACCCAAGAAGAACGGGAAGTTGCGAGTGTGTATTAACCTTAAAAAAGTTAACGCCGCTACGATTAGAGATAGTTATCCACTTCCAATCACAGAACACCTTTTGGAGCGTGTTGCAGGCAAAGAAGTTTATAGCTTCCTTGATGGATTTTCAGGTTACAATCAAGTAGCCATTGCCCCAGAAGATCAACACAAAACAGCTTTTGCTACAGAGTGGGGAATCTTTGCATTTCGTGTGATGCCATTTGGGCTCACCAATGCACCTGCAACATTCCAAAGGCTCATGTGTCATGTCTTCAAAGAGTTCCTGCGAAAGAGCTTAGAAGTGTATGTGGATGATTTATGTGCTCATTCCCAAGAAAGAAGGGTTCACATCCCTGAGCTCAGACAAATTTTCAACAAGTATAGAGAATATCGAGTGTGTCTAAACCCAGAAAAGTGTGTGTTTATGGTGCGTCAAGGTAAAATCTTAGGCCATATTGTTTCTAAGAATGGAATCTCAACAGATGAAGATAAGGTACGAGCCATAGCAGAGCTACCAAGGCCAAGGAATGTTAAAGAGGTACAAGCCTTTATGGGCCATTGTGGATATTACCGCAGGTTTATCCACATGTACGCGATCATAGCTAAACCTCTTTATGCCTTGTTGTCTAATTTTGAGTGGAACGATGAATGCGAGAATTCTTTCAATGAACTGAAGAAACGTTTGTGCACGGCACCAATACTCACCACTCCTGATTGGAATAAACCATTCCGTGTCCATGTGGATGCATCCAATCATGCCATAGGATGTGTGCTAGCACAACCCACAAGTGAAGGAAACTTAGATTTGCCCATAGCATATGCTAGTAGACAGCTCACTGCAGCTGAACGGAACTATACCACAACTGAGCGAGAGGGCTTAGGCATGGTATATGCTGTGAAGAAGTTTAGACACTATTTATTGGCCAACAAGTTCAAGTTTTTCACTGATCATCAAGCTTTGTTATATTTGGTCAATAAACCTTGCAATACTGGATGCTTAGTACGATGGTTCCTCTTACTAATGGAATATGACTTTGAAGTTGTTGTCAGGAAAGGGAGAACCCACCTTCGGGCAGATCACCTTTCTCGCATCACTTCAGGAGAGTCACCGCAAGGAGTGTCTGACGAATTACCCGATGCTTATCTGTTCAATTTAGAAGTTGTTCCTAAATGGGAAAATAAGTTGGTACCAGTCCTAACCTTCGGCCCTGCAAATAAGAATGTGAAAACATCGCAAGAAGAAATTGTAAAATCACAAAAATATCACATATTGGCAGGAAGCATGTACAAACAAGATACTGAGGGTGTATTAGTTTGTTGTGTCGAGGATGATGAACATAGTAGTTGGTTGCAGCAAGCTCATGAGGGATTGCTAGGAAATCACTATTCTAAACAACGAACATTGCAGAATTTGAAATGTTTAGGAGTGTATTGGCCTAGCATGGACAAAGAAATACATGAGTGGATCAAGAATTGTCCAATGTGCAGAGAGAGACCACCAGTGGAGCATGCGACCCTTTATCAAGTATCATTAATTCCAGATTGGAGTGCTCCATTGGTAGAGTTTATGAGATCGGGAAGATTACCCAAAGAGGCCAGTCTAGCAAGAAGACGAAATATGGAGCAAGAGGCTCAAGGCTATGCCTTAGTAGGAGAGAACCTATACCGAAGAGGTAAAGATGGTTACTTAAGACTGTGCGTTCATGAATCAGACTATTTAAGGGTCTTAGAGACTGCACACAGTGGTGTTGCAGGTGGACATTTTGGTCCTGACCGAGTGATTAAGACCATTCTATTCTCAGGACTTTGGTGGCCCACTCTTCATATGGATGCACATACCTATGTGAAGAAATGTGACACATGCCAACGTGCACAATATCCAGTTAGAAAAGACGAGATGCCCTTGAGGCCAATGATGGGAAGACGTGCATTTTCGAAGTGGGGCATAGACTTCATAGGTCCTATTAACCCCCCAGCTAGAAACTCCCATGCAGAGTACATCATTGTAGCCACAGATTACCTTACAAAGTGGGTAGAAGTCAAAGCCACAACAAAGAATGATGCTCAGACTACGGCTAAGTTCTTATTCGAGAATGTGTTCACGAGATATGGGCTACCAATAGAGTTAGTGAGCGATAGAGGCACACACTTCTTGAATGAAGTCATTGAAAATCTTCTCCAAGAATTCTTGGTGATACATAAGAAATCTGCCCCCTATCACCCACAAGCTAACGGACAAGCCGAGAGTACCAATAAGATCCTTTGTAACGTATTGACAAAATTGGTAAATAATAAACGCTCTGATTGGGACAAACAACTTCATCATGCTGTTTGGGCTTATCGAGTTGCCTACAAAACGGTACTCAACGCCACCCCATTTCAGATGGTCTTCGGACAGAACGCTGTGCTACCATTAGATTTCTTAATCCCTGCCTTAAAAGTAGCACACGAGTATGAGTGGAATGGGCATGAATTGTCCTCTAGGATCTTTGATCTCGAACGCTTGGGTGAAACGAGGCTACGAGCGACAGCAGGCATCTACGCTGCAAAGAAGAGGCAAAAGGCATACTTTGATGCACACATCAAGGATAAGGGATTGAAAGAGGGAGATCTAGTGTTGGTATACACACTAAAACAACATGCCCGTAAGTTGGAAAAAAGAGGATATGGACCCATGATCATTAATAGAATTTCCACTAGTGGTGCAGTTCAGTTGGCCACTCTAGAAGGAGATATCTTGCCAAACTATATTAGTGGCTGCAGAGTCAAGCTATATCAAGAACCTCTTACTGAGGATATGCTAATGAGACTCAACACTGCTAAGAAGCGAAAAGAAGAAGAGTTAAGAGTGAGAGAAGAAGCACAGGTAGAGGCCCGAGAGCGTATTAGGCGAAATAAGTTAAGGCGATTAGGCCTAGATGTCAACTCAAAAGCCCCAAAATATCACATAGATATGTGTCAAAAGTCAGGCATTGCGACTTCTCAGGTCATTGACCGAAGACCCTTTGTGACCATAGAGATAGGACAAGGGAAGGGTGCAAGGACGGTGAAAGCATTGATTGACTCAGGTGCAGCAAGTAGTGCAGTTAGACTTTCCTACTGCCAAGACTTGGGGTTGAACATCAATCCCATAGAAGCTTATCTCATAGGATTGGGAGGTGTGGAAACCCCTTGTTTGGGCGAGGTGGAACTTCCCATCTACCTTCAAGATGTTCCAATGAAAGTCAAAGCGCTAGTATGTCAAGATGAGAACCTTACAGAACCACTTGTCTTGGGTCAAGATTGGATCTATGACCATGCAGTTAACTTAAACCTAAGAAGTCAAATTCTTCAAGTTTGGGTACATGAACAATGCATTACATTAGAATTAGAGAACTGCATGCTCCTAGATCATGGCACCACACACTCTCTTAGTTCTTCCAAGACTAATCATATGAAAGAAGATGTTGTATGTGTCAAAAGCTCTATGATGCAGAAGGAGTCAATCGTGGAAGACCAGGTTCGAAGGCGGGTGGATCTTTCTTCTTCTCCAAAGACTCAAGTAGCCACAGTAGTGAGCCCACCACACAAGCAAACACAACCGTTCACGACAACTGCTACATCAAATAGAAAGACACCATTCGATAAAAAAGCGGTTCCGGGCACGAAGCAGATCTGGGTATGCAAAGGAGAGCAACCACCAGCCTTACCCCTACAAATCCCATCCATGCACACTAACCAGGCCAGAAGACGAAGGAAGCAGCTCAGACAAGCTCCATCACAAGATATCCAACAAGTTTGGGTGCCTAAGAAGTTAGCTGCAGCTCAACAAGGGCAATTACAGATGTGGGTACCTAAGAAGATCCTACACCCACAACAACCTTTGTTCTCCCACATGCAAAAGGTTTCAACAAAGAAGCCAAAAAGAGAAAAGGGTAAGAACCACGTACAGAGACCAAAGGAAGATCAAATCAGCTCTTCAACATTAGTAGGAAGACATGCAAAAAGGATATGGGTTTGGAAGCCAAAAGTGCAAGTAGCCTCCACCGAACCAAAGCATCAACCACACTGGATACCACAGTTCAGAAAGCATCCAAAGAGAAAGACGCCTGAAGTGACCTCTACAGTGCCAAATGATGTTCTAAAATGGACTCCAATAAGGAGGATTACATCAGTTCGAGACTCAATGGATACCTCCACCAAGGTCGGCATCAACCTCCACAAATAACATCGAAAGCCTCGAACGAGCAACAACCATGTGCTCCTTGCACAACCCTGTCTTTTGCACCATTTAGGTCATGCATTTCCAAAGTATGCATTAATATAGGGCCACATTACACGGCCGTGCATAGACACACTTGAGAATCCCATGCACAAGAGCACAGTGACATATGTCGAACATTTCTATTGATACTAACTTTTGTGTTCTTGTTTTGTGATATCCTTTTTCTCAAAAAAAAAAAAAAGAAGTGGGAGAGAGCTTGTTCCCAGTGTGTCTCGGCCAGTAGTGAGATTATTGCTGCCTTATCTGGTAGAGGACAAGCATTTGGCATGAACATGGCATCTACAACTATGATTTTCTCTTACCATGGTAGGAATGAAGAGCTTGAAGGTCCGCAACTTGAGTGATGCTTAACTACTTCATGTACCAGAGCATCCCAGGAGATATCTGCAAAAGGTAGTTCTGGAGGAGAAGACTCCTGCATATGGTGAGCTAAAGAGCATATGTGAAACTCAGCTTGGTGTAGTTACCCGATGTTGCTTGCCAAGGAATATAAAGCAATTCAATTCTCAGTATTTCCTGAACCAGTATGGAACAGTAGCACTGGTGAATGGTCTATGTCAATCAGCATGGTAATCTCTTAGAAACCGGCACGTGTCCAATATTCCTCTGAGTGTCAATATAGGGAAGTGAACGTGCATGAGCCCAAGCTCAGAAATGCACATTGTTAGTGACAACTGTTTCTTTGAAAAGAGGAGAGGGGATCCACCACTCAAAAGATCTCATCAGTGGACAATCAACATGGACATTCATCAACAAGGTTCCATCCCAAAGGCCGAGTGTACAACACGAAGAGGCAAACATCCATCAACCTTCGCCATGGTAAGTATCTTTACTCTGGAAACACCATAACCATGATAGTTTAGGAAACCTCTTCGTCAGCATACCCTTGAGCACTTAGCTCAAGACCCGCAATTTTTGCACCATACTTCTTCCAATGCATTTTCCAAGTAAGCATGCGTAGGGCTACATTACAAGGCAGTGCACAAGGCACATACTTTTTTCAACCCAGGCACGAACACACTTACCCATCATTCATTATGGGTTATGAGTAGTTGGCATGAATGCTCTCAACATCATCTTTAAAAGAGCTAGCAGACATCATGGGAACAACATCCATATCTCGGAAGCAAATTGAAGCCAGTAGTTGCTCCAAATCACTCTTGACAACCTCTTCTGAGCAACTTGCAGTTTTGAAAGCTCACAATGACACATTCTTGCTGGAATCCAAGGAACCAGCTCATACAACGGATGGACACCACCTCTCAAAGCACTACACAGAACAGCCCTTCCAACAAGGGTCTGTCAGGGACGACAGACTCGAGAGGGGGGGAGTGTTGAAGCTCAAAGTCAAGGACAAAGCATGGAAGCACATCAAAAGGTGGACACATGAGGAAAGGGAGCAAGTAGGGAGCTCCAAGAAGTGTATGTCAAATTTTCAGAAGAATCCCCTACAAAAATAGTGATTTTCATCACTAGAAACCATTGTAAATACCATTATCTATTTTTAGTAACTCCATTTTGTTCAAGCCGAGGAGTCCTCGAGCTTGAGGAGTATTAGAAGTACCATCATACCAATTTTCATAATTTTTAGACTTCGTTTGAGCCCTCAAATAAGCCCTGGAACCTAATTTTCAACTAGGCCGGACACTAGGTCTGGACAGGGCCAAAACTAGTCAAAAAACTATAAAAAGAGCTAGAGAGCTCATTTTTGAGGGTAGCTTGTTAGAGAATAGAACTTTTGTAAGAGAACTCTTTTGCAATCTAAGCTTTCCATTGTTCCTCTCTTTGATCTTACTTTGTGCACGTGTGTGTGTATGTGTGTGCATGTTTGTGTGCTTTCACTCACGCACTTGTGCCTTCACTTGCTCGTGGTCTTCATACCGGTCCTCACGTCTCCGCGGATTGACAAGTAAAGGAGGTGGTGCTTACGCTTGAGCTACAACTTGTTATTTTGTTCTCTATACATGTTCAGTAAAATGAACAGTGCTCTCAACCTACTAGCAATTGATTAAATTCATTTTGGGACTATCTAGTTAACTTAGATAGCTACCAATCACAAGTTATTTCAATAAAAATGATCAGGTGTACACTGAAAATTATCCTTAGCAAGTTGGATGATTATCCCAACATTTTTGGGCTACTACAATATGTAGACGAGTGAGCAAAGTTATGAGGATATCTATAGATTAAGAAAAGCAATGACAATGAAACTTTGTAGCTATGAAATAGACGATATGGTGAATCTATACCACTTTAAATCACATCAAGTTATCAACTATGTAAGGGAGAAGGTATTGAGCAAAGATGCAGAGATAAAGTTCATTAGAACCAAAGAGTAGGTTGTAGATATGTTTATTTGCTGCTCTCTAAGGTGCAGCTATTTATCCAAGTGCTAGACATACAAGGGTTCACTACACATTTTCGTTGCGCATAGGAGAACTCGTTCTCCACAATTATCACTATGTGCATGATTTGATCGAGAATGGATTCTTGGAGGTAAGCTATTCTCCAACTAAAGAAAATGGAGCAGACATCTTCACAAAGGCTCTTGGAAGAGAGAAACTTCATTGACACTTTCCAAAGCTTGGCATTAAAGCAAGGAGTTTCACCACAAGTTGGACATTGACGAGGGTTGTTAGATATACTCAATATTGTACCCTCAAGTGACCACAAATGATCCATGGTATTCTAAGTTGTAAGGCCCCCATTATGAGGAGAAGCCATTGTGAGAGCCCAAACATTTGTGGAACCCGAACTTCCAAGTTAGATGAGGTCTATTTGTGACCATTGATGGTAATAGATGATCTTTGTGAGCCACAAACTTTGAGGCCCTTGGGTTTCCTTTCAATGAAAAAATAAAGGCCTTGTGGCACCACATAGTTTCCCCATAAAACCTTAATGGGGAGAGTGTAGAGGGTGGCTTTCCCCCTTTTGCAGGGTCTGGGGGCCTATCCCCTCAACCCATAGGGACATGACAGTAGGAATTTTGGTCGTGGAGATATTGTCAGAGTATATTTTCTTGACAATTTTGTCTCTCCCCACTACATTTATCTTATCGACTCCCATTCTAAAAGCTATATAAGCATGGCCCGTGTGTAGCTCTACATAACATTGCACACTAGAAGCCCTTCATCTAGAGTTTGTCTATATCACCATCTAGGCTCCACATTGGGAGCACACAGATGTACAACACCATCTTTTTAATTGTTACTTGAATTGTTGATTTGTGAGAAGACTTAAAAGAGTGCAATGAGTGCCATTTGGTAAATTTCATGAATAGATACAAAGACCAGAATTTTCAACACATAATACCTATGCTCCAAAGTCACAAACCCTAACTAACTTTAGAAAAGAATTCATTTACACCTTTTTACCCATCCTCTCAAACATAAGAAGATCTGCTATGATTGCAAAGTTCTTAATCAGATCTACAATGAAATGTAGGGAAAATTCTCAAAATTACAATATTTTATATTACAATGATATTACATGCTTATGTAAACAATAACATGTGATGGAAATGATGGAGAGTGTTAATATCCAAAAGAATAAGTTACCCTTGAATTTAGAGCACCTCTATATCAAGAATAACTTAAAACCTTTACCAATTTGGAGGATCAGTGCTCAATTACCAAAATCTTGAACAAACTGTGAAGAGAGTAATTACTCAGAAAGTCTACTGCACATATCTTATTCATTGACTAATCAAATGTGTAAAGTTTTTTATAAAACTTTGCATAAGGTGTTGCCTATGATTCGCGCACCTTCTCCAAGTTAAATCATCTCAAAAGACTCACTAGATCTTGAGAAATGATCTAAACAATTCACATATGTCTATACTGTAGTTCTTTACAGTCGACTTTGACACCTATAACTTCTAAAGCATGATTCTCCCAAACTACAACCCATTTATTCAAATGCTTTTGGTCATAGGTAGCTTACCTTTCAACTTAAAGAATAAGTGCTTGCTTGCTCAAAACTTTACATTGTGGAAGGAGAACTAACCAAAACATTAGTATCAAATTTTGCGCCTCCTCCAACTTCACTTCTTCACATCCACACATGTGAATGTTCCTACACTCAATTCTCTCATACTAATCACAATTAGGATCTGAAAACTTGTACGGAGGTCAATCAACTATAGACTTAGACTTGTACAAAAGCATTTCACAAAAGATTAAACAAAGAAGGATTACACACAGAAATATCGGGTGCAACTTTTCTTCATTTCTAAGAAGTTTTACATTTGAGTGATGAGAGAGATATCCTACACTTCTAAAGTGTATAATGACTCAAAATACTTCTAATTCTTCTCTTCATATGCTCTCTCATATTTGCCCCGATATTTTTCATCGTATATATAGGCAAATATGTACAAGCTCATAACCATACAAAAGGTATATGTGAGCTATCTCTAAATTAATGTACATATTTATACACATCTTCATCTTCTAAACATGTACTTTCTTCATGCTTCATAAATTGATCTTTTCTTCAATCCTTAACTTCAATGCTTCATCAAAACTTCAATTGGTGATTGACTTGCACCAACAGCTCCCCCTCAATCATCAATTGAGGTTTTCTCTATCTTCTTTACACCTACCATGTCTTTGAATCTCTGTAGCTTTGGCTCATCCAAGATTTTGGTTAGCATATCAGCTATTTGATCTTTTGTTGAAGTTTGTATAACTTCACTCTCTTTATCCATCACCTTCTCTCTTAGAAAGTGATACTAAATCTAAATATGTTAAGTCCTGGCATGAAAAACAGGATTAGCAGCTAAATACAATGAACTCATGTTATCTCCATGAATAGTGGGTGTACTCTGAATAATGTCAAAACTCTTCATAAGAGTCTTAAGCCATATCACTTCCTTTGTAGCTTCAACCATACCTTTGTACTCTGCCTCTGTGGATGATAAAGCAACTGTGTGTTGCTTCTTTGAACACCAAGAGATTAACTTATCTCCCACATAACACAAGTATCCATATGTTGATCTCCTATCATCAGGATTACCTGCCCAATCTGTGTCACTGTATATCTTGATGTTTGTATCTGATGTAAAACCATAATACAAACCTTCTTTGAGTGTACCCTTAATGTACCTCAACACCCTTTGTCCTGCAACCCAATGTTCTTTCCTAGGACAATGCATGAATTGAGACAACACTCCTATTGCATATGACAAGTCAGGCCTAGTTAATGTAGCATAGATCAGACTAGCAACCAAACTTTGATATAGCTTCATGTCCTTGAATTCTTCTCCTCCATATCTGCTCAATTTGTGATTCACTTCCATTGGAGTAGGTGCTACCGTGCAATCTTCCATTTTAAACTTGATCAGCAAATTCTTCAAATACCTTTCTTGAGTTACATACACTCCATGTTGAGTGTATGAGATCTCCATGCCCAAAACATATGACAAGTCTCCCAAGTCACTAATCTTGAAATCTTTCTCCATTCGTTTCTTTAGGCTTTGGATTCCTTTCTCATCTGTACCTGTAAGAATTATATCATCAACATATATGCACATGTAAATGAACCCATCATCACTTGCTTTGCCAAGCAAGCTACTATCTGCTTTAGATACTTGAAAACCAAGTTCCTTCAAGAACTTCACAAGTCTATAATTCCATGCCCTTGGGGCCTGCTTCAAACCATACAAAGCTCTCTTGAGCTTACATACATGATATGGATACCTTTCATCTTTGAATCCTTGTGGTTGCTCCATGAAAACATCATCTGAAATATAACCATTTAGAAAAGCATTCTTCACATCTAATTGACATAATTTCCAACCTTTACATGCAGCAATAGCTATGAGTGTCCTGATGGTTGTTATCTTTGCTACACGACTATAGGTCGCATCATAATCTATACCATATGTCTGAGCAAACCCTTTCACAGCAAGTATAGCTTTATATCTAGACACACTTCCATCTGCATACCTCTTTGTCTTGTAGGCCCATTTGCATCCAATAATCTTCTGACTAATTGGTTTAGGAACCAAATCCCATGTCTCATTCTCCATCAATGCATCATACTCTTCCTGCATAGCTTTCTCCCAATTTTCCTTACCTTTTGCCTCTTCATATGTAGAAGGGTCTTCATCTACCTTCACCATATAAGCATAATCTTTAGTAGCCAAAAAAGAAGTGTCATAGTTATACCTTGTAGGTTCCCATTTGTGTCTTGATGACCTTCTGAAATCTCCACTTCTTGAGGTTTCTGGTTCATCACATTTCGGATCAAATCTTGGCACTTCTTCAACTTCAATATCTACTTCATTATTCTCTTCTTCATCAAATATTTGAACCTTTGATTTACCTTTTTTCTGATTCACAACTTCTTCATCACCAGCATGAATATTGATTGTACTTGCATACCAAGTACCTTGCTCATAAAATGTAACATGCTTTGACACAAGGAATTGTTTTGTGGATGGACTCCACAACCTATATCCCATCTGCTTATCATCATATCCAATGAATACATACTTTTCAACTTTAGGTTCTAATTTGTGCCTTAATTGAGATGGCACATATGCATATGCCAAACATCCAAATACTTTGCAATGGTCTAGGGTAGGTCTCTTACCCCACCATGCCTCATATGGTGTCATACCCTGCAAAGCTTTACATGGTAATCTATTGATCAAATATGTTGCTATATTTACAGCCTCATCCCACAAATAATTGGGACAATTTTTCTCCTTCATCATAGATCTAGCAAACTCAACAAGACTTCTATTCCTCCTTTCTGCTACACCATTTTGTTGAGGAGAGTACCTACAAGTAACCTCTCTTTTTATACATGCATTCCACAAATGATCATTTTGAATTCATTAGAGAAATACTCTCCCCCTCCATCTGACCTTAGTCTCTTCAATTTTTGACTTGTAATTATTTATGCATACACATGATAATGCTTGAATGTATTAAATACCTCTGATTTATCTTTGATCACATAAATAGTGATCCACCTCTTGTAATTCTTTCTGCATACACATGATAATGCTTGAATGTATTAAATACCTCTGATTTATCTTTGATCACATCATGAACATAAATCACATAATATCTTGAACCATTGATACTAAAATCCTTATATGGTCCCCACACATTTGTGTGTACCAACTCAAGCTTCTCTAAATACATAAAACCATGCTTGGAATAAGATTGCTTATGAGCCTTACCTAATTGACATGCCTCACATCTGTATGTCATATGTTGACCTGCAACATTAGGCAATCCAAGCATTAAACCACTGTTAACCATATCTTTAATACCTCTTTCATTGAAATGTCCAAACCTTTTGTGCCAAAGATCTAACTCAGAGATCTTATGTCCTCCATAAGTGAACAAGGCATAACCAACATTACCTTGAATCTTCAATGTGAAGAGTCTTCCTTCTTTCTTCCATGAAACAATTTGTTTATAACCATTGCTAGGGTCTTCCACAAAAACTCCTTCATTAGTGAACCTTACTTCATAACCTTTTTCAACAATTTGTCCTACCCTTATCAAATTCTTTGGAATTGTAGGAACATACAAAACCTTACTCAAAAGAGTACTTCCATCCTTGGCCTTCATTGATCCAATTGACTTCGCATTATGCTTTGTATTGTCACCTGTTTGAACTACATGATTAGTTACCTTATCCTCCAAATCAGTCATCAAGGCTATGTTGCCACTCAGGTGATTGCTACACCCTGAGTCAATGTAGAAGACTCTTTGGTCTTCACTTTGCCTTTCATAAGTTGCATTCATGATAAAAGTTGAATCCTCCTTTTGATCTGAAGCATAATTGTAGTAGGTATTGTTGTAGGATTGACTTTGAAATCCTCTACCTGCATTTCTTCCAAAGTAACCTCTACCTCTGAAAGTACCTCTTTGATTTCTGCCACCTCTTCCTCTTAAATTAAAGTTCTGATTATATCCACCATTGTTTTGAGTATTATGCCAACAATCATGAGCTAAGTGATTTGTCTTACCACAAATCCAGCAAGCTTTGGCTCCATCTTTATTGCTTCTACCTCTTCCTCTACCGTTGCCACCTCCTCTTCCTCTTAGGAAGTTAGCTTGACTAGTTGTGCCTTCATCTTCATTTGTTTGTTGCTTGCCTTTGCTATTTTTCTTCTTATCCTTTGAATACATTGGTTGACCTACACTCTTATCACTTTCACCTTTGACATCCTGCTCAAAGGTTAGCATGTGTCCTAGCAACTGATTTAAATCAAGAGTAAAATGATCTAGTGACAATTTAGTAGACAAAATGAATGGCTTACATTTCTCATCACCTCTCAAACCTGTGAGGATTTGCCTTACCAATTTATCCTCCTCAATATCTTCATCAACTACTCCTTATGCATCTGCAATGTCCTTCATCCTTGTTACATAATCAGAGATGGATTGAGAGGCCTTCTTCTTGAATGTGGTAAACTCTACCCACAAAGATGCCTTCCTTGACTTTGTAGTGTTTCGGAAATGCTCCTCCAAAGCATTCTATATATCACTTGCACTTTCAAGACCTCTAATGTGAGGTAGTAAGTAGTCATTAACTCTCATATAGATAATGCTCCTAGCTTGAGCATCTCTCTTCATCCAAGTCTTCAAATCTGATAGTTCATCCCTAGTTGGAACACTAGGATCTCTGAATTGATGTTTTTCTTCTTCACCTGTGATATAACCTATCAGGTCTGTGCTCATAAGATGAGCTTCCATCCTCATTGACCATGTTGGATAGTTTTCTCTATCCAATTTCTCTATCTGAAGAGAATCTCCCATTCTTTCTTCACCTGTGTATTAAATTCTTCAACCTTTATAAGGAATAAGTATACCTTTAATTCGAATGAAGTTCCTTCTGATCTTCTTGATATCTTCTGTCCTCCTCTCAAGATTTTCTCTCAAGCTTTCACCTTTTGAATCTTCAAATGTTTAATTCTTTATGACTGTAGCAATCACGGTCCTCCTTTCTTAAATTTTGATGATTCTTGCTCTGATGCCACTGATGGAGAGTGTTAATCTCCAAAAGAATAAGTTATCCTTGAAGTTAGAGCACCTCTATATCAAGAATAACTTAAAACCTTTACCAATTTGGAGGATCAATGCTCAATTACCAAAATCTTGAACAAACTGTGAAGAGAGTAATTACTCAGAAAGTCTACTACACATATCTTATTCATTGACTAATCAAATGTGTCAATTTTTTTACAAAACTTTGCACAAGGTGTTGACTATAGTTTGCGCACCTTCTCCAACTTAAATCATCTCAAAAAACTCAGTAGATCTTGAGAAAGGATCTAAACAATTCACCTATGTCTAAAACTGTAGTTCTTTACAGTCGACTTTGACACCTATAACTTCTAAAGCATGGTTCTCCCAAACTACAAACCATTTATTCAAATGCTTTTAGTCATAGGTATCTTACCTTCCAACTTAACGAATGAGTGCTTGCTTGCTCAAAGCTTTACACTGTGGAAGGAGAACTGACCAAAACATTAGTATCAAATTTTGCACCTCCTCCAACTTCACTTCTTCACATTCACACATGTGAATGTTCCTACACTCAATTCTCTCAGCTTGATCACAATTAGGATCTGAAAACTTGAACAGAGCTCAATCAAGTATAGACTTAGACTTGTACAAAAGCATTTCACAAAAGATTAAACACAGAAGGAGTACACATAGAAATATCAGGTGCAACACTTCTTCATTTCTGAGAAGTTTTACATCTGAGTGATGAGAGAGATATCCTACACTTCTAAAGTGTCTAATGACTCAAAATACTTCTAATTCTTCTCTTCACATGCTCTCTCATATTTGCCCCGACATTTTTCCTTGTATATATAGGCAAATATGTACAAGCTCATAACCATACAAAAGGTATATGTGAGCTATCTCTAAATTAATGTACATATTTATACACATCTTCATCTTCTAAACATGTACTTTCTTCATGCTTCATAAATTGATCTTCTCTTCAATCCTTGACTTCAATCCTTCATCAAAACTTCAATTGGTGATTGACTTGCACCAACAGGAAATAAGTATGAACAAGCTTGGATACACACCAAATAGTAGGAAATGATGAATACCTTGATCTAGGTCATGAGCACAAGAAAGACATGAAAACTCGGAAAAGAAGTGTATAAAGATATTATATACTAAAACTTATGTGAAGAGATCTCTCCAAAATGAAAAGATAAGTCTTGTTACAAGTGAAGGAGATCCCCTCTTCTATAACCTTTTCAAAAATTAAATCTGTTGTCTAGCATATGCATTAGTGCAGGAACAAAAACCCAGAAAATTGGATGATAAAGGAATAAAAATTATTTTTGTTGGATACAGTTCTGAAAGCAAAGGCTATCGTTTGTATCATCCAAAGACTAAAGACATTTTGGTTATTCGTGATGTTGTTTTTTTGGAAGATGCAATTCAGCCATCATTTTCATGTACTAACGAGACAAAATGACAAGAAGTCTTTTTACAAGTGAAGGGGATGGGATTTTATAGTGGAACCCCTCTTCTATAACCTTTTCAAAGAGTAAATCAGTTACAAAAGCTAAAGCCCTACTTCGTACTTATCTACATGATTCAATGAAGAAGAGCTACATTCATGAATTCAAATGATTTTGTACGCATATTCCCTCACATATTCGATTAGAAATTTTATGTTGTTGCAATGGAGTTCCTTTTAACGGCTTATAAGTTGATGAAGTGACAATTTTATGAGCCAATTGTGCATAAATACGAACAAAAATATGCACATAAGTGTAGGTGAAAAGAAAATAAAATAGAGATAATACGGATAGGTGGTTTGTTACATCCCTTAGAAGTTCCTAAAGCTGAATTGGAAAGCATATTATCCATGCATTTAATCATGGGACATAGTGTATAAGTTGACCAAGCTGGCTTGGTTCATTCTTACCCACACTTTAGTTAAAGCCTCCAAAAGTAGCTAGATGTTGTTGAGACAACTCAGTTGACTTTATGTTCTACCTTGAGACCTAGTTTTAGATAGAGATTGGAATATTTCAAGCCAATAATGGAAATTCACGTTTAACTAGTTTTAAAATAAATTGAGTAGAAATATAATTGAAAATCCTTAGATTGATGGTCAAACATAAAGGGTCAAACAAATCCTCAAAGATATTATGCGAGTATATGTATCCTCAAACTAGAATAACTAGGATGACTGCTTGTCTCTTGTGGAGTTCATTTATAACAATGCAAAACATACTGCAATTAGTTTTAATCCTCTTATCTTGATGCATGTGTTTCAACCTAGAGCTCCATAGATTTCATTGAAAAATGTGTAAGCAGCTGAATAGATTTCATTGAATCCTACAAGGAGTCACTTATACATGGAGTGCATAGCTAAGTGTAAAGAAGGGAATAGATTATGGACTATACAATAATTCATGGACCTTGGATGAATGCCCTTATACAACTCATACATTGAAAACATATTTTGAGGAGGAAAATGTTCCTTAGGGGGCAATGTGTTATCAAGTGACTTGAACTAGCTTTAGGGGTCAAGAACTAAAGCACTCAAGGTATAACAAAGCTAGAGACATGGCCAAGTGATTAAGCAGGCATGGGAAGTTTATTTTGTTGCAACTTGAGTTAACTATCATTCACACCACATAGCTATAGTCTCTAACTCCCATGGGTCTAGACATGCACATGCCACCAACTTCAAATGACTATAGCTCCTATGTCCTAACCTAGAGCTAAGAGGGTTAGTCAGGAAGTAAATGGGCATACCTCTCTTGTCGCTATTTTTGGATGAGCATCGCAAGGTAGAACTTATGGAACAGTGTTATCCCACAATGCAAGGACATGGGACCTCGTTTACCCCTTCAAATAGCACCTAGAACCTATTTTTTTAACTATGCCGGTCACTAGATGTGAAACCGTTCAAAACTAGTCTAGAATCTATAAAAAGATCTAGAGAGCTCATTTTTGAGGTTAGCTTGTATGAGTAGAGGGAGCTTAGAGCTATTTTGAGCTTGTAATTGAG
The DNA here is from genome assembly GCA_020310875.1 of Ceratopteris richardii. Lineage (NCBI taxonomy): Eukaryota > Viridiplantae > Streptophyta > Polypodiopsida > Polypodiales > Pteridaceae > Ceratopteris > Ceratopteris richardii. The sequence goes on along the minus strand of CM035419.1, from coordinate 114,528,859 downwards.
ATCTTGAGTAATAGAGTCTATTTTCCTACCTTCCATTGTGTCTTCCTTGTCGCTTCATTGTGTGTGTGCATGTGTGTGTGCATCTCTATGCTTCTCAGCTTCACTCTCACTCCATCTCACATTCATGATCTTCATATCACTCCTATCTCTTCCGCAGATTGACATTAAGGAGGTGGAGCTTCTTAACGTGGTTCTCACCATTGTGCTAGAGCAACACCAAATTTGGCGCCATTGCCGGGGATCGAGTCTAGGACAAATGTGTGATGGTAAGAGTATAGCAAGAAGTGGCATTGAAAGGTAAAACTTTCAGTTTTTGTCGATTGTTTTCAGTTAGTTTTTTGTGTTTTTCATCTCCCATACACTCCTTCACCACCGCATCATTTTCTTCCACTTCAAAAAATTCAAAAAATTCACCATATCCACCCATTCTCCTCATTTCCCCTCATTTGTGCATGCGAGAGAGCGAGAGAGAGCTTTTGTGCTTGCATGTGCATGTGTGTTTTTGAGTTTTCTTGCAGGTACAGTGCTCCCGAGCATCACGAAAGCTTCCAAAAGGTAAGAAAATCCATTTCTGTCAGAATCTGCCGTGTGGGTCCAACCATCACGATGGTCTGCCAAGTTTGGCATTTTCGGTAAGCGAGTTCACCACCGTATAGGCGACAGTAGAACACATGAATCCATTGTTGCATTTCAAAAATTCACATTTTGATGGACCATCGCGATTGGCTCAGACCATCGCGATTGTGTCACACCATCGCGATTGGCTCACGCCATCGCGACGGCCTCACACCATCGCGACGGTTCACTTGAACCATCACGACGGTCCCTGACCATCGCGACGATCCCGTTGACCCCACGCCATCGTCATTGGCCCACGCCATCGCGACGACTCCCCTGCCACGTGTCAAGCTAGACCATCGCGAGGATACCAGGTACGCCATTACGACACCTCGAAGTTGGACCATCGCGATTGGCTCAAGCCATCGTGCCTCGTGACCATCACGACGGGCTCGTGCCATCACGACGGTTGTGTTGATCGTTGACCGACGCCATCATGATTGCTCACTGATTAGACCATCGTGACACCTCACTCAGACCATCGTGGCGCTTCACATCAGACCATTGCGACGGTTCGCACCTTCGGACCATCGTGATTGTACCACGCCATCGCGAGGGTTCACTTGAACCATCGCGATGGCCCCAGACCATCGCCATTGTCCACCCCAAATGCAAATTTTAGGGTTTTATTTTTTGGGCAAATTTGGGGCTATTTTAAGCAAATTTTTGGGTGATTAAGCTCATAGGAGACCCCTTAGTTCATATTTGAAGAAAAACCTAATTGTCAGTTTTTACCCCCGAGAGCCTGAACGCTTATATCTTTTTCATTCAAAGTCTGTTTTTTGAGCTTTATAGCTCGTTAGAAAGCTCTTTGCGAGTACTACGTGAGCTCAACTGTTTTTTCAAAAAGAAGACATTGTTTTTTAGATAAGATAATTTGAGGTTAACATTGTTGGGACTAGAAAAGCCAGGGGACATAGAATTTTGGGCCAAGGAAAAAGGGACTAAAAAGTGTATATACTAAAGTGCTTGAGAATCCATTTAGGAGGTGGTCTAAACATTGGATTTTTACAGGTCTAGCAAGGGCTATCAAAGAAAATCAAAGCAAAGCAGTGAAGGATGCAAAGCTTGGGAAGTGTGACTTCTTGGGCATCAGAGCACTCAAAGCAGCTGACTCAAGGTTGGAAGAATACTCAACCCCCTCAGTCAATTATTAGCTTAGGCTAAACGGTAGCATTGTGGATTAAAGACAATAGGAACTCATCAAGTACAAGAAACTTAATTTTTCAAGTCCAAGACTAAAGTAAAAGTGTGCGACATGAAAACCTAAAGGAAAGAACTTAAGTCTGATGGAACGAGAACCCAAGCGCACCATGGAAAGTCGATTCCTGATGCTTATAGTAAAACAGGACAAGGACTTAAAAGGAATTTAAAAAGAAACAAGCAATTAAGAACAAAGAACCATTGACGATCAGAGAGTACTAGGAGGTAAATTCATGAACCTTAGATCGGGTAAGCATATAGGTAAGTCAGACCAAAGAAGCCTTAGATCATCCAAAGCAAGTGTAGGAACTACTGCACGTTCATGGGCACAGCAATTGAATAGTTATCCTTACAAGTTGAGCTCAGATACGAGTGAATCAGAAATGGCTTTTAGCACAGAAAGACCAAAAGGAGGGTTAAACATAGCATATTTGGAAAGACCCGAAGGACCCTATAGAACTCAATTAGAATATGTCCGAACCAACCGCTTAGGTGCTCGCATCTATGAGGATGGTTTGCGAAGACAAGTGGTGCAAATGCACAATCCTGATCAACCCATTGGATTGGAACTTCCAATGGTGAAATTCGAGAGAGACGCATACATAGATAAGGAAGGAACAATGTACATCATAAGTACTCAGCCAAATAATACCAATGAGTTTGGTGTAATTCAGTTAGAGACGGAAGCGAGAACCCAAGGAAAAGAACCAGTAGGAGAAGAACCTAGGACACTTAGAGGGAAATCTGTACTGACAAGAGTTCTAATCCCAGATTGGATCCCTCGGGACGACAAAAGCATAGAGTAGTTTGTAAATAAGGAAACTGATGAAGCATTTTGAAGGTACAGAATGGAACAACCTAGCGAGGTAGGCTCCATCATGATCTACGAATTCAAGGACCCAGATACACCTGGAAAAGTTGTATACCTAGACGATACGTCAAAACGAGTATTTGTAGTACCAGACCATGCAAGAAATACCTACACATGGAGAGGTGATGTAGTCTTCCCTCCATCGCGAGCAAATGTAAACACGGGCCATCAAGGGGCAAGAACATCCTCAGCCCATGGTGGTCAAAGAGAGAAGAATAAGGAGAGACCAGAAGTAAGTTTCACTCATCCCATAGGGAGAGATAGAACCACCATGGACGCCGATAGAGTGCAAAGATAAAGAGAACCTAGAATACCAGGTGATAGAGATAGTTTTCCTCTACCTAGACCACGTGAACACCCCAGGGTACTAAGACCCACTCAGCTAGTTAAGTCCATGAAGAACTACTTTGATGGGACAGGAGATACCTATGATCATGTTGCGGAATTTAAGCAAGTGCTATGAGCAGAGCAAGTAGAAGACATGTTCACGCAATACAATGATTTTGGACTAACGTTAAAGAATATTGCTTTAACTTGATTCCAACCTTTGCAACAGAGGCAATTTAGAGACATCCATCACTTGTTAGATTCATTCATCAGTGAATTCTCTAAAAGTGGAGTCAGACATGATACTTCTTCGTTGATTCATAGTTTCAAACAAACCCCTGAAGAAACAGTCAGGCTTGCAGGACGTAGATTTAGACAATATGTTGAAAGATGTCCAGTGCAAGAGTTACCCTAACAGGCCAGGCAAGTGTCATTGTTTTTGGATAGCCTCGTGAGCTCTAAACTACGCTCCTATGAACGTTAGAGCAATGTGTAAGAATTTGTATAGACATTGAGGACAACCTTGGAGATGAGTTGGAACTCTCAAAAGTCTATAAGAACTCAGATTGTTCATCTCTAACATCCCTAAAATTGTCTAGCTCGATAGAATACCTAGCAAAAAAAGTCGCCTAGAAACTAGGAGTTTCTAGTAAATAGATGCCAAGGTTGACAACAAACAAGCATTGTTACACATGTGGTGGTGAACATATGGCAAATGTGTGTCCCAATGCAACACAACTGCAAGTCAACCCTAGTGGCCAATATTGTACAATTGAGAGACGATACACGAATCATACAGCTCAAGACTGCCCTTACAACAAACAAGTAGTATGACAGAACTACCCGCAAGCATACCCCCAGCCAGGTAGATATCAAGGCCAATACAATGCTCAGCCTCATTACTATATGCCTCCTTAGAACTATCCTTATCAGGCTCACCAGAGACCTCAACTTGTTTTAGCTCAGCAGCCACCCCCACTAGCTAATGTCATCTCGGTCAAATATGCTGTTGTAGAAGAGAACCTCAATAGGGCTTTAGTGCCCTCTTCACCCCTGATCACAGAAAGTGACCTGAATTCTAACAGTTTTGACTCTACTCATGTAGATAGTCCACTCGCATACTATACGGAGTCACCAGAGCATGTGTGTTGGCATACAAAGCAACAAAGGAGTCATGCACAATACGGCAACAAGGCCAGATCATTTTTCCCATAGATTATGTACAACTCAAGTGATTTTAATCACTACACAAACATTGTAAATCCCGTTTTTGGTAGATTAGACTCCATTTTGTGCAAGCCGAGGAGTCCTCGAGCTTGAGGAGTATTAGAAGTACCCTCGTACCAATTTTCATAATTTTTAGACTTCGTTTGAGCCCTCAAATAAGCCCTGGAACCTAATTTTTAACTAGGCCGGACACTAGGTCTGGACAGGGACAAAGCTAGTCAAAAACTATAAAAAGAGCTAGAGAGCTCATTTTTGGGGGTAGATTGTAATTGAAACGAACTTGTAAGAGCTATTGAAAGTAATCTAAAGAACTCCATTGATTCTCTCTCTTTGTCTTGCCGTGTGTGCGCGTGTGTGTGTATGTGTGTGCATGCTTGTGTGCTTCTCACTCACGCATTTGTGTCGCCACTTGCTCGAGGTCTTCATACCATCCTCACGTCTTCCCGGATTGACATTAAAGGAGGTGCTACTCATCACTGAGCTACACCAAATTTTGGCGCCGTTGCCGGGGATCGATCTTTGAGGACGAGCGTGTGATGGTAAGACGTAGAGTTGACGCGTTGGAGTTGTAGGTATTTTCTTCACTCTCATCCATTTTCTTTTACTTTCTTCACCATCATCATCATCACCATCTCCCACGTCCATCTCCATCATCGCGAAAATTTCAGTTTTTTGACTATATCCCCACCTCCACCTCATTTCCCTCATTTCACTTGTGAGAGAGAGCGAGAGAGCGAACTTGCATGTGCTGTTTTTGCATGTTTTCTGAGCTATTTTGCAGGTTTTTGCTGTATCATCATCCCCAGCAGTGTGCGCAGGTACGAGAGGCTCTGCACAGGTCCCGGGACGACAACCTCTGTCTATCGCGACAGACAGAAAATCTTAACATTTTGTGAATGCATGATTAGCACTGTAACCTACACCTTGAGGGCACTCTAGATCACTAGAAGTTTCTCAAAAATTTGCATTTTTTCAGTCTATCGCGACAGACACCGTCTATCGCGACAGACACTGTCTATCGCGACAGACACCGTCTATCGCGACAGACAGAATTTCACGACAGATAGCGTCTATCGCGACAAACACCGTCTATCGCGACAGACAGAGACCCACGACAGACAGCGTCTATCGCGACAGACACCGTCTATCGCGACAGACAGAGACCCACGACAGACAGCGTCTATCGCGACAGACACCGTCTATCGCGACAGACAGAGACCCACGACAGACAGCGTCTATCGTGACAGACACCGTCTATCGCGACAGACAGATTTTCACGACAGATAGCGTCTATCGCGACAGACACCGTCTATCGCGACAGACAGAAATCCACGATAGATAGCGTCTATCGCGACAGACACTGTCTATCGCGACAGACAGATTTTCACGATAGATAGCGTCTATCGCGACAGACACCGTCTATCGCGACAGACAGAAATCCGCGACAGACACTGTCTATCGCGACAGACACTGTCTATCGCGACAGACAGCCCCCACGATAGATTGTGTCTATCGCGGCAGACACCGTCTATCGCGATAGACAGGCATTTTCGGCAAAAAATTAAGGAGTGAATTTTTGGAAATTTAGGCTAAATTTTGGGCATATTTGCACTTTCATGTACTCATATACTTACGAAGGCCTTAGAAAATGCATTAAAACCCCCGAAAGGTTCTGTCTGTCGAGTAACCCCTAAACCCTGAACGGTCATAACTTTTTCATACGGAATCCATTTTCTGAGCTCTAGGGCTTGTCGGAAAGCTCGTGGCATATACTACACGCCTTCAACTGTTTTTTATAAGAATAACGCGTTGATTTTCAGATAGGATATTTGGAAGTTGACACACAGAAGGGTAGAAACACCAAGGGAGCTCTAGAGGAAATTTCTAGCAATACAAAAGGGGGAACAAGGGTCATTAAAAAAGTGTCTGAAATAAATTGTCTGTCAATTGAAAGGTCTACTGGGAGCTAATTTTGGGACTTATGCAGGTCTATTGAGAAGCAATTGAGAGTATTCAAGCAAGGGTGTTGCGCACGCTTGAGAATCAACTTCTCGAGCACTAAAGAGCAAGGTTCGGCAAGAAAGGTCGGAATATTCTCAACTCCTCTTCGTCAATTCCTAGCTTAGGCTAAGAACGATTAGAAGTAGGAGTAAGTCAGGGTGACGATAGGTCACTATCAAGTTGAAGACTACCTAAAAACTCAAGTTCAAGCTAAAAACTTAATCTCTGTACTGTCGACAACATAAAGGAAAGAACCTAACGTGGAACGATCAACCTGAAAGTACGAAGAACATTCAAGTATTCCTGACGACGTAATAGCAGACAAGACTTTACACACGGGGAATAACTAAAAAGAATCAAGTGACTGATATCAATTGATCGACAACGAGGTTGTACTCTGGGCAAAAATTGGGTTAATCCGTTAGGCATATGAACCTTAGATCAGGACGACACCTAGTAAGAGAGAGGCAAAGCCTTAGGTCTTCAGAGGCTAGTGTCAATCACACTGCAAGGTCTTGGGCCCAGCAGTTGAGTCGCCACTCTCATTACCCTAGCTCTGATACCAGTGAGTCAGAGATGTCTCAAGGTATGGACAGACCTACGGGAAGTTCAGGAGTGCCTTATTTGTACAGGGTAGAAGGCCCTTACAAAACACAGTTGGAATACCTTAGGACCAACCGATTAGGTGCTAGCATCTATGAGGACGGCCTAGGAAGATCCGTGGTCCAGATTAAAAACCCTGACCAATCCATAGGACTAGAGCACCCAGCTGTCAAGTTTGAAAACGGTGCATACCTGGACAAGGAAGGAACCATATACGTGGTCACCAGTCATCTAGATAGGACAGATGAATTTGGAAATGTAATTTCAGAAGCGGACTTAGGTGACTTGGAACAAGGAAACATGGGAGTGGAACCTAGAACCCCTCGAGGTAAATCAGTTCTCACTAGGATTATCACGCCTGAGTGGGTCCCCCAAGATAACAAGTGCATAGATTTGCTTCTCAATCGAGAAACGGACGAAGCCTTTTGGAGGTATAAACCGGATCACCCAACTGATATAGAAACAATCATGATCTATGAGTTTAAGGATCCGGACAGCCCAGGCAGAGTGACCTACTTAGATCATGCTTCAGAACGGATCTTTGTGGTGACAGAAAATGATAGGCATGCTTACACTTGGAAGGGCGAATTTATTTTCCCCCAACCAAGATCAAATGTATCCTATGGTCACCCTGGGGCTGGAACTTCCCAGGCTCATGGTACGCAAAGAGACAGAAGTAGAGATAGACCGGAAGTAAGTTTTGCCAACCCAGTGGGTAGAGAAAGAACGAGAACCGAGATGAATAGGGTAGAACCCGAGATGCATAGAGCCCACAGGAACCAAAGAAATGTAGATGGATTCCCTCTGCCGAGGCCTAGAGAGCACACAAGAACTTTGAGACCCACCCAGCGATTTAAGTCCATGAAGAATTACTTTGACGGCACAGGAGATCCCTATGATCATGTGGCGGAGTTCAAGCAAGTCTTGAGAGCCGAACAAGTTGAGGATCTATTCACGCAGTACAATGCCTTCGGTCTAACCCTTAGGAACACAGCACTTACATGGTTTCAGCCATTGGATGAGCGCCAGTTCAGGAGCATAGACCAACTCCTAGAAGCATTTATTATTGAGTTCTCCAAGAGTGGCATAAGACACAATACCTCCTCACTGATCCACAGCTTCAAGCAAACCCCTCAAGAGACGGTGAGACTTGCAGGAAGAAGATTTAGACAATATCTTGAAAGGTGCCCTATTTCGGAGCTACCCACATCTGCTAAACAAGTAGCCTTATTCCTTGATGGATTGCTGAGTACGAAATTGAGATCCTATGTGTATCTGAAGGACCCTAGGACTATAGAAGAGTGTGTACGCATGTGCATTGACATTGAAGATAACCTAGGGGAAGAACTAGAGCTTTCCAAAATCTACAAAGATTCAGATAGTGCATCTAGTCAATCTTCCACGCAGTCCACCTCAATTGAGGAACTTGCCGAAAAGGTAGCTCAGAAATTAGGTGTAACTAGCAAACAAATCCCAAGGTTTGCCCCTGTGAAAAGGTGCTATACATGCGGTGGTGACCATATGGCGAACGTCTGTCCCATTATGGCTCAACCCCAAGTAAACCCTAGTAGCCAGTACTGCACCGTAGAACGGAGATACACCAACCACACCGCACAAGATTGCCCATACAACAAGCAGGCGGCTAGGCAACCCTACCCCCAGCCCTACCAACAAGGAAGATACCAGAACCAGTACCCTCCACCACCACAATATGCTAGACCCCAACAAACCCACCAACCACAATATCAGGCCCAACAGAGACCCCAACCGGTGCTAGCTGAACAGCTTCCAAACCCAGCTAATGTGATTCCGGTAAAGTATACTGCTGCAGAAGAGAACCTGAATAGAGCTATAGTCCCTGTAACATCCTTGATCTCTGAAAATGACCCAAGTGATCATAGCTTTGATTCTACCCATGTGGATAGCCCCCAGGCTTACTACATGCAGTCTCCAGAACATGGTGAGTCATACTATAGTGAAGAGCCGAATGAACCTAGTTGGGAGTCAGATTACACGAACGTCATGTATGCAAACCCCAATTCTAGGCCTCAACCTAGGCAGGTACGACCACCAATTCCTAGAGGACCATGCTACCGATGTCAGGGGGATCACTTCATTCGTGATTGTCCCTTGCCTCCGCCCACACAACCTCAGTCCGTGACTATCCAAGGCTTTTGCCAAGACTGCGGAAAAGAGCATCTCTTACGAGATTGCCCAAAGAACCCCAATAATATGCCAAAAATCACGCCCATCAATGTTATTGAGTTAGTGGTAGATTCCAGCGGAAGTGTTACTTCCACTGCACCCGTACAGGTAGTCACTCGAGCTCAAGCATTGCAGCAAAACCAAGGGGTAGGCAAGGAAAAGAGCCCAGACGCTAGCGATACTGAGAGCCAAAATAAAAAGAGAACTAGAGCTTGGAAAGATAGCCGCGAACGCATGAAAAGGCAATGGGCAAAGAAGATGAGTGAACTTGAGGAAAGTCTACGAGAAACCAAGGCTAAAATCATAGAGATCACATCTCAACCGCACTCTCACACATTCCACCGCTACCATCCCCATCATTCTCCATCCCTCCACCTTCTAAGACACCCCACGTAACCCACCCACCACCCCAAACAGGATCAGTATTAGCTGATCCCACTCCTGAAGACATAGACATGATGCTTAAAGCATATCAGGCCAGAATCCAAGAAGGGCCAAACGTCACGGATCATGACAAGTGCTATCCTAGAGCTGACCTAGAGATAGAAAGAACCAAACTGTGCGCGAAAATGGTCGCATTGGCTCAGACTATGTTTGAAGCCAGTCGCCTTTTCAATTACTCAGGCTCAGCCAAAACGCAATTACACTTGGATGGATTCCTAGAGAAGTTAGAGAGGATAATTGCAAGATCTGACAAGGAAGAAAAAAATCAAGACAAAGAAAAAGCAAGCAAAAACATGAATCATTCCCAATCGGAAGTTTATGTGGCCAATTCCACTAAACCAGACAGTTTCCCCTCCTTAGAAAGAATAGAGAGGCTAATTGCACAGTCAGAAAAGGAACCTACCCCTCAAAGAAAGGAAAGGGCAAGAGAACGGATAAGCCAGCCTCTTCAGGAAGCCCATGTGCCTCCTCAAGAAGCTTATCTTCCCCCCCAAAAGGCAGATGAGCCTACCGCGAAAGCTCATGTACCTCCACAGGTTGCCTACATTCCTTCTCAGGGAGCGTATGAGCCTGTTCGGAAAAGTAATAGAATAAGTAACCCTCCCCAGGAAGCTTATGAGAACGAGGAGAGAGCCAACGAAAGAATAAGCCCTCCTTCCCAGGTTGCTTATGCGCCTAATTCTACGGAGCCAGACACTTCTTCTTCTATGAATCGGTTTGCACCAGACTTCCTACGAGAGATTCAAGAAGACAAATGGGATAACGAAAGCGAGGTCGCCCCTCCTTTTGAACTTGTGGATGATGCACACGACCAGTTCCCACAAGACATCCCATCTATTTACGGGGAACATGAGAGTACTCAGTCTCATGAGAGATTGGATTTTGAGTCTAATTCCATACAGGAGCTACTCCACTTCACAGGCCCATGGGAGGCAAAGTCCACATGTATGAGAGCACCCACAGTCATGGTAAGGAACGACGATTCAGTCATACCTAGGAACACAGAGGTAGTGAAGAACACTAACGTGCAGTGTAATCTCAAGTTAGAAGAGCTACTCAAGGTTAGACCTGAATTATGGAAACATGTAGCCAAACAAGTACCAGAGATAGCAAAACCTCGTTCCCAGGTAGGATCCCATAGGACAGTGCCAGAAATTCCCTTGGATAAGATAGGGGATATGTGTGAAGGTGAAGAAGGGAACACCTATCTGCCCATCACCTACCAGGAGTACACCACCAAGGCTATTTTGGACTCAGGTGCAGGAGTTGCAATTGCCACAACCTCCTTATGGAAACGTTGGGGCAAGCCGGCACTCAGGCCGACGAGAATGAAATTGCAGATGGCCGATGGTCACATAGAGAGACCCCTAGGATTGCTAGAAGGGATAACTCTCACCACTTGTGGTGTCGAGTTTGAACATAGTTTTGCTATATGTGACTTCAGCAAAAATCATGCCTATGAGATGATTTTGGGAAGACCATTTATGCGACTATTGCAAGTAGTACAGGATTGGGGAACCAACTCCTTGTATTTGCAACACTTGGGTGTTACGACCAAAGTCAATCTCAAGGATTATTCTCATAGAGATGTCCCTCCTATCCAATGGAATCCCATCCATAGAGCCAAAGATGATACAGAATTGGTGCATTCCATAGGGTCTGGATCCTCATGGATGCATGAAGATACTCACTTATGGATGTGCAAGGTAGCAGTAGAAGAAGAGAAGAGAGAGAAAGCCAGAGAGGTAGGTGCGAACGAAACTCATAGACCCATTCAAGACCCAGCCTATGCACCTATAGTCTTCCCAGACGAGGAGTTTGAACCCCATGGCTGGGCGGAAATTTTAGCAACAATGGACGTAGCCATCAATGAAGAACAATGGACACCTCACTGTGATGAGGATGGCTATGACATTTCAGTCTTCTCCATAGAGCCAATCATGGGAGAGGCAGTTTTAGAAGAATGCGAACCTAGCCCTGATGCAATTGAGGATGCAAGTGACTCCGATCTAGAGTCAATCATTATGGACCCACCATTTGCATCAGATGAAGAATACTTCCATGAAATAGAATTTCAACCCCAGAGGCATGGAGAGGTTACAAATGATGTAAGATTAGCAACGCATATGACCCCTAAGGAAGAAGGAAAGAAACGAAAGAAGAGAGAAGCCTTACCAGAAGAGGAAGAATCTTTGTTTGAGGTCCCAGAAAATTTTAAGAAGTATGAGATAGATGACAGGAGAGTCATGATAAGAATGCCTAAACGAGAGGCACAATCAGGAGAGGCCTATGATAACAAAGAAACCACCAAGAAAATAGTAGTGGCCATAGAAGAAGGAGAGGAGAGATGCACGTATATAGGCCATGACCTGACAGAAGAAGAAGAGCACGAATTGATTGCCTTGCTAAGAGAATACAGAGATGTATTCGCTTGGAGTTACAAGGACTTGAAAGGGGTTGACCCGGACATATGCTCGCACACCATCCCCATGACCTCAGATGCCAAACCCTCTAAGCAAAAGCCTTATACATATAATGATAATTACGCTGCTAAGATCAAGGAGGAGATAGATAGACTGGTCGAAGCTGGATTTATCTATGAAATTGAGCACACTGAATGGGTATCCCCCATCGTAGTGGTGCCCAAGAAGAATGGCAAGCTGCGTGTGTGCATTAACTTGAAAAAGGTTAATGCCGCCACGATTCGAGATAACTATCCGCTTCCCATCACAGAACATCTCTTAGAAAGAGTGGCAGGCAAGGAAGTGTACAGCTTCCTTGATGGATTTTCGGGCTACAATCAAGTAGCCATAGCTCCAGAGGATCAGCATAAGACAGCCTTTGCCACAGAATGGGGCATTTTTGCTTTTAGAGTAATGCCATTTGGGCTTACCAATGCACCAGCTACCTTCCAGAGGCTGATGTGCCATGTGTTTAAGGAGTTCCTGAGAAAGAGTTTAGAAGTCTATGTTGATGATCTTTGTGCTCATTCCAATGTTAGACAAACCCATATTCCTGAACTCAGACAAATCTTTGACAAATGTAGAGAATATCAAGTCTGCCTAAACCCAGAAAAGTGCGTTTTTATGGTCAGGCAAGGCAAGATTCTAGGACACATAGTGTCAAAGAATGGCATATCTACCGACGAAGAAAAAGTGAGAGCCATAGCAGAGCTACCTAGGCCAAAGAATGTCAAGGAAGTACAAGCTTTCATGGGGCATTGTGGTTATTATCGACGATTTATACACATGTATGCTGTCATTGCAAAGCCCATGTACGGACTTCTGACAAACTTTGAGTGGACGGATGAATGTGAGAATTCCTTCCATGAGCTTAAACGAAGATTATTTTCAGCACCAATCTTGACCACACCAGATTGGAATAAGCCATTCCATGTTCATGTTGATGCATCCAATTATGCTATTGGATGTGTGCTTGCACAACCTACTGGTGAAGGTAATATGGATCTTCCAATTGCCTATGCCAGTAGACAATTGAATGCGGCTGAACGGAATTACACCACTACAGAGAGAGAAGGCTTAGGCATGGTATATGCAGTTAAGAAATTTAGACACTATTTGCTTGCAAATAAGTTTAAATTTTTTACTGATCATCAGCTATTATTATATCTCGTAAACAAGCCATGCAATACAGGAAGATTAGTGAGATGGTTTCTCTTGCTAATGGAATATGACTTTGAGGTTGTGGTAAGAAAAGGTAGGACTCACTTACGAGCAGATCACCTCTCCAGGCTCACATCGGGAGAAGCCCCACAAGGAGTGTCAGATGACCTTCCTGATGCTTACTTGTTTAAGTTGGAAGTGGTGCCGCAGTGGGCCAAGGCACTAGTACCAGTATTGACATACGGGCCTAATCATCGAGTGGTGAACACACGGAATAGAGAGATCGTAAAAGCCCAAAAGTACCATATCATGGCAGGAAGCATGTACAAGCACACAGATCAAGGGATCTTGGCTTGTTGCGTAGAAGAGGATGAGTACGCTAAATGGTTGCAATTAGCACATGTAGGTGCGTTAGAGCAACACCATTCAAAGCAAAGAACTTTGCAGACTCTAAAGAGATTCGGAGTGCATTGGCCAACTATGGAAGCGGATGTCCAAAAGTTGTGCAAGGAATGCCCAATCTGTTGCACTAAACCACCAGTAGAACATGCCACTCTTTATCAAGTATCCATTGTGCCACATTGGAGCGAACCACTAGTATCATTCCTTAGGACAAACACATTCCCTCCAGACATGACTCTGGCTAGGAAAAGGAGTTTAGAACAAGAAGCCTTGGATTACTCACTCCTTGGTGATAATCTATACAAACGCGGTAAGGATGGTTACCTGAGACTGTGTGTCCATGAAAGTGAGTATCTTAAGATCTTAGAAACTGCTCACCAAGGTGTAGCAGGAGGACACTTTGGACCAGATCGGGTAATCAAGGCAATACTATTTGCGGGCTTCTGGTGGCCTACCCTTCACATGGATGCACATACCTATGTGAAACGGTGTGATGTCTGTCAGAGGACTCAGTATCCTATACGCAAAGATGAGATGCCACTGAAACCTATGATGGGTGGACGTGCATTCTCTAAGTGGGGAATAGACTTCGTAGGTCCTATTAATCCCCCAGCTAAGGGTTCTCATGCGGAATACATCATTGTGGCAACAGATTATCTAACCAAGTGGGTAGAGGTAAAAGCTACAACCAAGAACGATGCTCAAACAACTGCCAAATTCTTGTTTGAGAATGTATTCACGAGATATGGGCTACCCATAGAGCTTGTAAGTGATAGAGGCACTCATTTCTTGAACGAAGTGATTGAAAATCTACTCCAAGAATTCTTGGTAATACACAAGAAGTCTGCCCCTTATCACCCTCAAGTCAATGGACAAGCTGAGAGCACTAATAAGATTTTATGCAATGTACTGACGAAATTAGTGAACACTAAACGCTCTGATTGGGACAAACAGCTACACCATGCTGTTTGGGCATACCGAGTTGCCTACAAAACGGTACTCCAAGCCACCCCCTTTCAGATGGTATTCGGTCAAAACGCTGTGTTACCTTTGGACTTCTTGATCCCTACATTGAAAGTAGCACAAGAGCACGAATGGACAGGTCATGAGCTCTCCTCTAGGATCTTTGACCTTGAACGATTAGGGGAAACAAGACTGAGAGCCGCTGCAGGAATATATGCAGCCAAGAAGAGACAGAAGGCATATTTCGATGCCCATGTGAAGGATAAGGGCTTGAAAGCAGGAGATTTAGTTTTAGTTTATACACTAAAACAACACGCCAGGAAGCTAGAAAAGAGAGGCTACGGACCTATGATCATCAATAGGATCTCCACGAGCGGAGCAGTACAACTAGCCACGTTAGAGGGTGACGTTCTCCCAAACTATATTAGCGGTTGCAGAGTCAAGTTGTATCAGGAACCCCTCACGGAGGAAATGCTCAGCCGACTCAACACTGCTAAGAAACGCAAAGACGAAGAAAAGCGCATTCGAGAAGAGGCTCAAGCAGAGGCTTTAGAACGCATCAGAAGGATGAAGTTACGCAGACAAGGCCGAGATATGACTACAACAGTTGACCATGCAGATCAAGGATATCCCATGGCCATGTGTGAAGTTGCAGGAACAAGCTCGAGTAGAATAATTGATAGACGTCCTTTCATAACCATAGATATAGGACAAGGACAGAGTGCAAGGACCGTAAGAGCCTTGATTGACTCAGGTGCCGCCACTAGCGCTGTTAAATTGTCTTACTGTCAAGAGTTGCAGTTAACTGTCAATCCTGTGGAAGCATATCTCATAGGATTGGGAGGCGTGGAAACCCCTTGCATGGGCGAGGTGGAACTTCCCCTCTACATTCACGATGAGGCAATGACCGTTAAAGTACTAGTGTGTCAAGATGAGGATCTCACTGAACCTCTCGTCTTGGGTCAGGATTGGATCTATGACCGAGCAGTCAATCTAAACCTAAGAAGTGGACTTCTCCAAGTTTGGGTCAGTCATAGTCGAGTTACAGTAGAATTAGACAATGGAGCACTCAAGGAACTAGGAAAGGCACAGACTCCTGGTCCTTCCAGGGGTACACATGAAGATGACCATGCTGTTCTTGTTCAAAACCCTGTGTTGCAGAGGAATGACATTTGCAAAGAAGGAGTCAGGGATGCAACGGATCTCCCTTCTTTTCCAAAGGCCCGAAGGAGGCAGCAAGCAAAGGCGGATCACAAGCAGAAGAAGCAGAGTACTACCTATGTCCGAGATCAAAAATACCTGCGCAGCAGAATGTCCCAGAAAACAATCCAGGTGTGGGTGCGGAAAGGCGAACGACCGGGTGCACCACCGTCAACTACGCGGGCAAAGCCTCTTATTAGTAACCAACAACACGACGCTAATAAGAAGTCTTTCAGAAATTCTTCTGCTAAAGTAAAATCTATTTGGGTGCCCAAGAAGTCGATGAAGGCAAGCCCACAATCTAGACAAATTTGGGTGCCTAAGGCTTGCTTGAGGGCACAAGTAGTTACGCCAAGGCCACAACCTATGCAGCATAACCCTTCTACGAGTACAACCAGAATTCCCTCGTGCTCAACACTTAGGAACACACCAAGACCCATGAGCATGCATAAAATCACTTATAAGTGGGTCCCTAAAAGGCCCCATTCCCAAACGGCGACACCGACACAGCTCTCTAGAGTCCCTACGAAACCGAAAGCAAAGCACATCCACTGCATTTGGCAGTCTAAGACCTGTAATAAACCCCCCGACCCCGATTTGTAAATTCACCCCACTTACTAACGGCATTAGTCTCCTAGGAATACACAAACGTTAACTACACTCACTGTCTTCGTGCACTTACTAACCACTAACTCATCACCTGCCTCATGTTAATGTTGTAACGGGGACAGCAACGGATTTATTCTGTCCATTACGATGTTAACACATGCTTCTATATTCTCACAGAATCAGAAGACAAGCAGTAAAATGGCAGAAGCGACAGGTTCGGGCTCACAAGTAGGAATACTTACTGCGGGAATTGATGTGGATAGTATACCCGTGGATGTGCCCCCGACGGAACGACCAGTGGAGATGCTACACCTTCAGCAACTCCCGGTGCCAGATCCACCTACAGGCATCACGGAAAGAGTTCATGCCAATTCTCATTGGTTCAATGGCATGCCCGGTCCATTAGGTGAGGCCAAGCATATCTGGGAGTCTAAATGCGAGTATGACAGATCATGGGTGCGATTCGAATTTTTCTCCAAGGAGTTCGAGACTTTACAGAACACCGAAGATCTACAGACCATATGGCAACGAGCAGGATTGGCGGAATATTTTGAAGCCCCACTACCTAAACCCGATCTCCTCCGATGTTACTATTTGGTCTCCACATTACAAGCTAATGAAGATAAGGACCAACCCGGATCATTTGTTCTCCCCTCATTGCTGGGCAACAACGAGTTGAAGAGGTTTGAACTTACTGTGGAGCTGGTAAGCGACGCTTTAAATATGCATGGCACGCATGTGCCCTCAGAAAAGGATGCTCTTGTTCCCACCAACATGAAGGACAGGAAACTAGTGAAGCTGAAAGACATGGCAGCACTCACCCCAAATGTGTCCATCCCTCTCCGAATGTGCATGCAACATTTCGCCTTCCCCGGTCAAGACCGATTCACGCAACCACACAAGAAGATCTGGTTTGCTCTCTACTTGGCGGAAGCAGGTGCGTTACCTATTAAGCTACCAGTGTGGATTATAGATCAGTTGTATGAAGCGAACAAACGGGCTTCTAGGAAATTAGTGGTGAACGGATGCTGTGCACTCACACGCATCATTTACCGATGCTTGGCATATGATGTCCCCATGGAGCGTGCCTTAACTTGGGCACAATTACAAATGTTTAAAAGGCTCAAGACATCCACACATCAGTCCAAGCGCATGAGGGGCGCGATCCCTTGCGTCCAGACACGGGAACTCCTGACTACTCCTGAGGCATCACCATTAAGAGAGGGCACTGTACCTCCCTTTACCATTAGGATACCCAGGTCGGAATCTGACACTACGACACAACCTACCCCATCGGCTCCTCCGGTTACACCTGAATTCGAATTTGCTGCCACTGGAGACGCTGAAGGACTGGACCCCCAGGATTTCGAAGCATTCCTACAAAGCACACAATTCTCTGATGTGGAGTTTTATTCAGAGGCAGAGGAGCAGGGCACATCCTCAGGAAGAAGAAGAAAGTCTACAGACGGTAGACATGTCCATTGGAGTGACGCTCAGCAAAGTCAACAACACGGACACACGGAAGAAGAAGAAGCGTATGAAGAAGAGACCACTGAAGCCCCAGCATATACAGCAGAACTCCGAAGGCTGTATCAGATTATGGAAAGAATGCGATCGCAGCAGTTACTCACTGAACAGAGCAGCAGAGTACTTATGACTCAGTTGTTGGAAGAAGCGGGAGTTGACTCAGAGTACAGGGAAGGTCTCTTATTGATGGCAGAAACATATGGAGTTGTAGAAGCTGTGCGCACTGCCATTCAGAGGCCTTCAGTTCAATATGACCCACGAAGGTTCCAGACACGACCTCGCTCAGGTAAAAATATCCAAATTCCCGTTACAGTTGCAGAAGAGCCAACTACTACACCAACCTCCCAAACAGCTAGTCAACAGCACCCCGCCACCCATGAGGAGTCCACCGAACCACTACCACCTACTCCCCCACCATCACCTCCTAGAACAGAGACAGTGGAAATCCCATCGACCACTCAACCCACTGACCCAACCTTCATCTTTCGTACTCCCATCTCTAGTGCCACCCTATTCTCTACCACTGATAACCCGATCTTTGACGCAAACCCCATCACCACACAACCCACTGAAACCCTTCCCGAGCCTGCCCTAGGACAACCATCCCCAATGCCTTCAGCCACGGGCCACCCTGACCCGAGATCCACATTCATGGGCTTCCCTACTACCACGCAACCCTTTCCACCCTTCTCAAATTTACGACCCCAACCCCCGATATCCCTTTCTCCATTTCTACAATCCCTCCAGGACATTTTTGCTAGAGCTTTTCAACCAGGCTCTCAACCATTCCCTGCCTCTTCAGCTCCCCACCCCACGTCACATCTATTCACCACTTCCACACACACACCACCTACCATACCAATGTATATGGCAGGCCCCACACTCACACCCACTCCTGAAGGTATGGACATTTCACCACCCACGGCACCTCCACCCACGGTTTCACCTCCTCCCATTCCCCCTCCACCAATTTCACCCACACACACAACTTTCATAGACACATCATTCACTGTCTCCCTTCCCCAATTCCCTTCCCATGCATCTTCCACGGTAAACACCCCCCACTCATCTATAGGAAATGCATTGGACACCATGTTGGCTTGTATATCAAATTTAAGAACAGATTACATTCAGCTCCAGCAACAAAACGAACGCCTGCAAGAGCACTCAGCGACACTACAGCACCGCCTTGCGGCACTAGAAGAGGAGAACACTCGCCTCCACACACAGTTCCACACCCTCCAAGAAGCCCACAATATATTGGAGGTACAGCTACAGAATGTAGATCAGGAAGCAGTGCAGGTGGTAGAGGGTCACCTACGGACACAGCTGGAACGCAACTCAAAACTTCAGCGAAATATGGCACTACTTAAACGCCATCTTGCGGCTGCTCAGGAAGAGAACAGACGTCTGCAAATACAAAATCAAGAGAACCTGGAGGCAGCTATTGAGAGCACACCGGGGGCACCCATCAGCCCATCCAAGTTTCAAGCAGTGACCCCCGATAATATCAAGATTATATTGGAAGATTATGCCATGCTGCTCGAGGCATATGATAAGCTATCGGAGGAGCTAGGACAACTGAAGCAGGAACACCAACAAGGACCAACAGCTGCCACCCCAACCACCCCCTCTGCGGCTTCGCTTCTCTCAGACGCAGAGGCCATAAAAGATCTCCAGAAACAGGTAACTGAATTGCAAACACGCCTACTACAATATGAGAGACCATCTTCCCCTCCGGAGGCTCCCACGGACGAAGAAGTTGTGCAAATTCCTGTGGAACAAACGTTTGATGAAGAATATGATCCGCAACCATTCCCAGGAGGCCAACAAACAGAGGAAGCGCAGGACACGTTCGAGGCACCACGGCCGCCATGGTTACGACAAGTGGAGGAAATCGGGAGTTCGCACGAAGAGCGCACCGTAGTGCAAAATCAGGCCATGAGGGTCATAGAGGAGACTGTGTTACAATCAGCTTACTTTCAGAACCTGTCATCGCGACGCCTGATTCTCTCATCGGAACTCCAGTACAGGCCATATTATATTCTCTTGGCTGATTATAATGCAGAAATACAAAGAGTCACGGGTCAGATTCCTACTTTTGCGACCCAATTTCAACCCGAAGACCTTCCTCCAGAGGTGCGAAAAGGCAAGATTCGTCAACCCACATGGCGGCAGAAACTTTTAGAGACCTATCCAGAAATGCTACGCACATGGAACAACGCGCCGTTGCACCTCTTGTACAACCCATGCTACGGTCCAGTCCCCCGCCGCAGGTCGTGGAAGGCATTTAATATCAAGGTACAGAACAATGCGCAATGCAAGGAATGGCTGAACTACCCGTACATCGCGCCACCACAAGGACCACCATCGGTAGCATATATGATGGGGACCATTCGCCACTGGATGCCGCGCTTGAAGCCCATGCAAGATGTAGCAGCGCAAATGATGCTTAAAATCTTAGATATGATGCAAGTAGTGCTGAAGACCTTTAGAAATGCAGCCGCACCACAGGTACGTCTTCCGGGGTTTAGCAATGGAAATTACGACTTGGTGTATGACATGAGCACCACCCCCAGTATCCGTGTGGCTTACGCTTGGCATGCACGCATCAAATACCTCCCCGCCTGCTACAAACAGACCTTCGAAGAAATGTTCAGATCAGGTTTCTGGGAGTATCACTCGGAGATTTTCGCACCAAAACCGACACATCTGCTTCAATTGTTTGCTTGTGAACAAGCAATGTATTCAGAGTACTACACCACCCCGCAACCAGAGACCCCCGGTGCAATAAATTGGGAGGCATTGGAAGCCGATCTAGCAAGAGGCTTAAGGATAGGAGAACATGAACTGGCCACCAATGTCATCCAATATTACATCGACCACCCGCGAGAACAAAGGTCTGTCAGGGGCGACAGACGCTAGGAAGGGGGGAGTGTTGGCATACAAAGCAACAAAGGAGTCATGCACAATACGGCAACAAGGCCAGATCATTTTTCCCATAGATTATGTACAACTCAAGTGATTTTAATCACTACACAAACATTGTAAATCCCGTTTTTGGTAGATTAGACTCCATTTTGTGCAAGCCGAGGAGTCCTCGAGCTTGAGGAGTATTAGAAGTACCCTCGTACCAATTTTCATAATTTTTAGACTTCGTTTGAGCCCTCAAATAAGCCCTGGAACCTAATTTTTAACTAGGCCGGACACTAGGTCTGGACAGGGACAAAGCTAGTCAAAAACTATAAAAAGAGCTAGAGAGCTCATTTTTGGGGGTAGATTGTAATTGAAACGAACTTGTAAGAGCTATTGAAAGTAATCTAAAGAACTCCATTGATTCTCTCTCTTTGTCTTGCCGTGTGTGCGCGTGTGTGTGTATGTGTGTGCATGCTTGTGTGCTTCTCACTCACGCATTTGTGTCGCCACTTGCTCGAGGTCTTCATACCATCCTCACGTCTTCCCGGATTGACATTAAAGGAGGTGCTACTCATCACTGAGCTACAATGTGGAAACATATCAATACGATAGTCCACCATTGGAACCTAGTTGGGAGCCCGACTATGCTAATGTGATGTACGCAAACCCGAATCCACGGCCCCAATTGAGACAGCAAAGACCACAGGGCCCTAGAGGACCATGCTTTAGGTGCCAAGGAGATCATTTCATAAAGGATTGTCCACATCCTCCTATAGCAAGACAGTCACAATACTATAACATACAAGGCTTTTGTGCCGGTTGTGGTAAAGAGCATGTTATCAAAGATTGTCCTAAGAACCCTGTTAGTGCTTCAAAAGTGACACCCATCAACGTGATAGGTATTGTACACAATGCAGATGGATCCAACCCTACATACATGCCTATCCAAGCTATAACAAGAGCCCAGGCACTCTTACAGAATCAACAGGTTAATCAGGAGAAAATAGCTGAAACTAGCGAAGTTAAAGAATCTAGTAGTAAAAAGACGAAATCTTGGAAAAATTCTAGAGAAAGAATTAAGAGAAAATGGAGTAAAAAGATAACTGAGTTGGACGGAAGTTTAAAGGAATCTAGAGCTAAAATACTAGAATTGACTTCTCAAGAATTGAATCAGGAGCACCCAGCTCAGAGATCAGGATCAGTTCTAGCGGAGCCCATACCAAAAAACCTAGACATGATGTTTCATGCATATCAGGCTAGATTAAAGGAAGGACCCCACATAGCTGAAATGAGAAAGAATTATCTGAGAGCAGATTTAGAAATTGAGAGAACTAAACTTTGCATGAAGATGGTAGAACTAGCACAAACAATGTTCGAAGCCTCTCGTTATCTTAATTGGAATAACATGGCAAAACCTGAGTTACACTTCCAAGGACTACTGGAAAGGTTAGAATACTTGATCGATAGCAAGGAGGAAAAGAATCTACATAGGAATCTAGATGACTTTGAGACACAAGAAAAGAATGCACCATCCCTGTCTCAAGTACCAAATACAGAAGATGGAGACAACCTGTCTTCCATACATAAGTATTCACATGAATTTCTAAGAGAAATCCAAGAAGAGAAGTGGAGAAAATAACAAGGAACCCATCCTCCTATTCAAGAAATAGACGACTTGCAAGAGCAATTTCCCTAAGACATTCCCTCTATTTACGATGGTGTAGAGGAAGAGCAACTGAGTGAACACACAAGTTTTGAATCCAATTCTTTGCAAGAATTACCTCAGTTCATAGGACCTTGGGAAGCCAAGTCTATTAGCATGAGAGCACCCATGATAATAGTGAGGAATGAAGAATCAGTAATCCCTAGAAATACAAAGTGATAAAGAACACCAAAGTACACTGTCATCTCACTCTAGAGGAATTGTTGAAGGTTAAACCAAAATTGTGGAAACCTGTAGCAAATCAATTCCCTGAGCTTGCTACTACTCCCTCACAGATAGGATCACACAAGAAGGTACTAGAGATACCCGTAGAAAGAATTGGAGATGTAACCGAAGGAGAGGAAGGTAACACTTATCTTCCAATAACCCATCAGGGCTACACCACCAAAGCCATCTTAGATTCAGGAGCCAGAGTAGCCATCGCTACAATTACTTTATGGAAATGTTGGGGTAAGCCAGAATTAAGACCTACCAGGATGAAGCTACAAATGGCTGATGGACATATAGAGAAGCCATTAAGCTTACTAGAAGGCATATCTCTCACCACTTATGGTGTGGAGTTTGAGCATACTTTTGCCATTTGTGATTTTGGGAAAAATCATGCTTATGAGATGATTTTAGGACGACCATTCATGCGTCAGTTGCAAATAGTACAAGATTGGTGAACTAATTTGTTGTACTTGCAACATTTAGGAGTGACTACTAAAGTCAATCTTAAAGACTATTTTCATCGAGATGTACCCAAAATACAATGGAATATCATCCATAAGACACAAGTAGAAACAGAATTAGTACACTCATTGGAATCAGACCCCTCATGGTTGCACGAGGATACTCATCTATGGATGTGTAAAGTAGCCAAACAAGAGGAAGAACGGTTAGAAGTCAAGACCTTAGGTTCAGAGCAACATCCACGAGCTCTTCAAGACCCAGCTTACGCACCTGTAGTATTTCCAGATGAAGAATTCGAGCCTCGTGGTTGGGTAGAAATATTAGCAACAATGGATGTAGCCATCAATGAAGAACAATGGACACCCCACTGCGATGAGGATGGCTATGACATCTCAATCTTCACAATAGAGCCAATCATGTGTGATTTCATTATAGAAGAATGTGAACCTAGCACTAATGCATTCGAGGATGCAAGTGACTTTGATCTAGAGTCAATTATTATGGACCCTCCTTTTGCATCAGATGAGGAATATTTATACGAAGTAGAAGCTCATCCTTAGAGACACAAAGAAATTATGAAGAATGTGAGGTTAGCCGCACAAGTGACTGTCAAAAGTGAAGGTAAGAAAAGAAAGAAGAAAGAAACCACGTTAGAGGAAGAAGAATCTTTGTTTAAAGTACCGGAGAACTTCAAGAAGTATGAAATAGAAGATAGAAGAGTAATGGTACAAATGCCTAATAGAAAAGCTAATGTTGGAGAAGTATATGATCACCGAGAGAAAAAAAAAATCATAGTCACCATAGAAGGAGAAGAAGAAAAATGTACATACATTGGGCATGATTTGACGAATGAAGAAGAAGAAGAGTTAGTTGCCCTGTTGCGAGAATATAGAGATGTATTCACTTGGAGTTACAAAGACTTGAAAGGAGCAGACCCGGATATATGCTCCCAGAGAATCCCTATGACTCCAGGTGCAAAACCTACTAAACAAAAACCATACACGTACAATGATAACTGCGCTGCAAAGATTAAAGAAGAAATAGATCGTTTGATAGAAGCAGGATTCATTTATGAATTGAGCATACTGAATGGGTATCCCCCATTGTGGTTGTGCCCAAGAAGAATGCGAAATTGCATGTGTGTATTAACCTTAAAAAAGTTAATGCTGCCATGATTAGAGACAGTTATCCTCTTCCTATCACGGAACATTTATTGGAAAGAGTTGCGGACAAGGAAGTTTATAGATTTCTTGATGGTTTTTCCAGCTATAATCAGGTAGCCATTGCTCTAGAAGATCAACACAAGACGGCTTTTGCCATAGAATGGGGCATATTTGCATTTCGCGTGATGCCTTTGGGCTCACCAATGCACCCGCTACTTTCTAGCGACTCATGTGTCATGTTTTTAAGGAATTCTTACACTGGAATTTGGAAGTCTATGTTGATGACATATGTGCTCATTCGAATATGAGGCAGACTCATATCCCAGAATTAAGACAAGTGTTTGATAAATATTGAGAATATTAGGTTTGTTTGAACCCAGAAAAATGTGTTTTCATGGTCAGACAAGGCAAAATTTTAGGACACATTGTGTCAAAGAATGGAATCTCTATAGATGAAGAAAAGGTGAAAGTAATCGCAGAACTACCTAGAACAAATAATGTAAAAGATGTAGAGGCATTTATGGGTCATTGCAGTTATTACAGACGATTCATACACATGTATGCAATCATAGCCAAACCTTTGTACTCTCTTTTGACCAAGTTTGAATGGACAGATGAGTGTGAAAACTTGTTCAATGAACTAAAATGACATTTGTGCTCAGCACCTATATTGACAACCCCAGATTGGAGTAAGCCATTCCATGTACATGTGGATGCATCCAACTATGCCATAGGATGTGTGTTGGCACAACCCACAAATGAAGGTAATGTAGATCTCCCCATAGCTTATGCGAGCAGACAGTTGAATGCAGCAGAAAGAAATTACACCACTATGGAACGAGAAGGATTAGGAATGATATATGCGGCAAAGAAATTCAGACATTATCTGTTGGCAAATAAGTTCAAGTTCTTTACGGATCATCAAGCATTATTGTACCTAGTCAATAAGCCATGTAACACAAGATGACTGAGACGTTGGTTTCTATTACTCATGGAGTATGACTTTGAAGTAGTAGTCAGGAAAGGAAAAACCCACCTTAGAGTTGACCACCTTTCAAGATTAACCACAAGAGAAGCTCCTCAAGGAATAGCGGATGAATTACCAGATGCATATGTGTTTAACCTTGAGATAGTACCAGAATGGGCTAAGCCTATTGTCCCTATTCTCACATATGGACCCAAGAATCCTAGGATAAAGATCAAGGAAGGAGAGATTACCAAGTCTCATATCAAATCATAGCAGGAAGTATATATAAACAGGATAATCAAAAGATTCTTGCTTGTTGTGTAGATGAATCAAAACATGTGAATCGGTTGCAATTAGCACATGTAGGTGCATTAAAGCAACATCATTCGAAACATCGTACATTGCAGACTCTGCATAGATTAGGAGTATATTGGCCTTCTATGGAAGCAGATGTCTACAAGTTGTGTAAAGAATGCCCTGTTTGTTGTGAAAGACCACCAGTAGAACATGCTACGTTATATCATGTGTCTCTCACACCAGAATGGAGTGAACCATTAGTGACGTACTTGAGGACGAAAACATTCCCTCAAGGAATGACCTTAGCACGACAACGAAATCTAGAGCAGGAAGCTCTCAACTATTCACTTATTGGCGACAATCTATACAAACGAGGACGAGATGGATACCTAAGACAGTGTTCATGAGAACGATTATTTGAGAATACTAAAGACTGCGCACCAAGGTATTGCAGGAGGTCATTTTGGCCCTGATAGGATAATCAAAGCCATCCTCTTTGCAGGATTATGGTGGCCCACTCTTCACATGGATGCATATATCTATGTTAAGAGATGTGATGTGTGCCAAAGAACTCAATTTCCTACTCGCAGAGATGAAATGCCATGGAAACCCATGATGGGTGGACGTGCATTTTCTAAGTGGGGTATAGACTTTGTAGGACCCATTAACCCCCCTGCAAAAGGTACTCATGCCGAATACATTATTGTTGCAACGGATTATCTTACCAAAGGGGTAGAGGCAAAGGCCACAACAAAGAATGATGCACACATGACTGCAAAATTCTTATTTGAAAATGTCTTTACAAGATATGGACTGCCTATAGAGTTAGTGAGCGATCGAGGAACTCACTTTTGGTCATGGAATATTTGTTACAAGATTTTATGGTGATTCATAAGAAATCCGCACCATATCATCCTCAGGCCAACGGTCAAGCAGAAAGCACTAACAAGATCCTTTGTAACGTACTGACGAAACTTGTGAACAACAAACGTTCAGATTGGGAAACACCGTTACACCATGTTGTTTGGGCATATTGAGTGGCCTACAAGACCGTACTCAATGCAACTCCCTTTCATATGGTTTTTGGTCAGAATGTTGTGCTTCCTTTGGACTTCTTGATACCGACCCTTAAGGTTGCACAAGAACATCAGTGGACCGGCCATGAATTATCATAAAGAATAATGGACTTGGAACGATTAGGAGAAACCAAGCTGAAAACGACAATAGGTATATACGCAGTGAAGAAGCGACAGATAAAGGCTTAAAAGAAGGATATTTAGTCCTAGTGTATACGTTGAAACAACACGCACGGAAACTAGAAAAGCGAGGTTATGGACCGATGATCATTAATAGACTTTTGACAAGTGGAGCAGTACAACTAGCCACCCTAGAAGGAGACATAATGCCTAATTACATTAGTGGTTGTAGAGTCAAGTTATATCAGGAACCTCTTACTGAGGATATGCTTAGACGACTCACGTTGGCAAAGAAATGTAAGGAGGAAGAAAATAGAATACAATCTGAAGCTCAGATAGAAGCTATAGAACGCATTAAGCGCATGAAGCTAACAAGGCAAGGACTAGGGAGAGAACATTATAACCATCTGAAAACAACACCCAGATACCCCATGGCCATGTGTCAAACAAAGTCAACAACTCATCCTAGCATAGTGGATAGGAGACCATTCATTACAGTCAAGCTAATGCACGGCAACCCTTGCCATGAGCTCAGGGCTTTAATTGATTCAGGTGTTGTGACTAGTGCGATTAGATGATCCCACTATAAGGATTCAGGAATAGAAATGCGGCCAGTTGAGGCATACCTCATAGGGCTAGGAGGCATGGAAACCCCTTGCATTCATATCCTCATACATGATGTGACCATGACAGGGAAGCTATTGGTGTGCCATGATGATGACCTGATAGAACCCCTAATCCTTGGCCAAGATTGGCTATATGATCACTCAATGGACCTAAATCTTAGACAAGGCTCCTTGCAGATTGGAACCTTAGACCAGCGGTGAGTGATACCGCTGGACTTCCCTAACAACACTCCGCCTGAGGTATGTAACCCTAGACCATATGAACCGCATGTGACGGAGGACCAGAAGATCTTTGGTCAGATAAATCATGATACGTCTACCCCAACCCACATGGGCTTGGCAATGGACAATTGCCATTTAGGAGAACGTCAGGAGATTTTCCCTTGGTCTTCCAGAAAATTAGAAGGGGTCACCACCCAATAGATGGGTCAGGTGGATTGCATCAGCGGTCAGGTGGACTGCATCAGCGGCCAAATGGGCACTATACCTTGCAGTGCTCATCCTTCCACACTTACTGTGGACTGGCCTAGATTAATGGTACAAAAGGAAGCACTTCCTAATGGGCAAGTTGCACAAGTGTTGGACCTCCCTTTTCCAAAGCAGAGTGTCCATCCGACCTCTCAACCTCAACCACAAAGGAGTCAACCACAACGAAGGAACCCAGACCGACGAAAATATCAGACAACCCAAGGAGGAAAGCAGTATCAATATCACAAAGCAAGAGGCACGAGACAAATATGGGTGCCAAAAGGACAGAGACCACTGATAGTTTACAGCAGTGGAGACAAGGATAAGATGAAGTTTCAGCAAAATCAGAGGCAGTATCCAAAGTCTTCTCAACCTTCTTCTATGAATATGAACATTTGACAGATTTGGATCGCCAAGAAGTACCTTAAGAATCGACCCACACCCATGCAGATTTGGGTACCCAAACAATGTCTCATAGCTCAACCCTCAAGCCATGTAATATATACCCCTCAAAAATCTTTTCACCCCTCAATACCAGCACATCTGATACCACCTTTTGTCCCTCAGCAAAAACATACCACTCGCTCAACAACTCTTAGGAAGTCGATACCGAAACGTATACAGCCGTCTCCTGAAAACCTGTTGTCTAACATAACTCCCACCCCGACTAATCTCCACCCTTGTAATAATTCATCCACAACTGAACTTTGTACAAATCTACACACCATAACCCAACATCACTTATAATAACAATCTCATCAAGCAATGTATGCACTATCTGAAGCATGTAGGTGTCTAGAGACCTGCACTAGTTTTGCAAATATCGTTCCATAAACCACATCACAACACTTGGCTACACGGGTTACACATCGGTTATGGAAAGGGATTGCGGTCTCACTTTAATGGGATCATGATTAATTTCCATACTAATGTGCTAATGTTTTGTAGCAGATCTTCTCCACACTCGCATCACTCATCACGCAGACAGAAGGACCATCTGAAGCTGGCCCCAGTGTACCTGTGGTAAATTTTACCGACTTACTGGCTAAACCACATCCCACGGAACAACCGCCAAAATTTCAAGGATTCCCAGGACCTATTCCAGCAGATGATCCTGCTAGAGGATATACTGAAAAAGTTCACCGGAACTCCCATTGGTTCCAAGGTTTAGCACGACCTTTGGTAGATGCAGATTTTATTTTTGATGCCAATTTGACCTTTGATAGGAGTAAGTGGGGAAAGTATCAATTCTTGTCTAGAGATTTTGAAGCACTCCAGAATACAGAAGACTTAAAGCATGTTTGGGCGAGAGCAGGCTTCACTGAATACTCCAGTGATCCATTGCCTAAACCAGACTTCTACAGATGCTACTACTTGGTAACCACATTGACAGCTTCTGAGAACAAGATTTGCTAGGTACATTCATTTTGCCGTCCTTAGTAAATGACCCACCGTTTAAGAAGTTTTATCTTTCTAAAGATTTGATTAGAGCTGCAATCAAGATACATGGAATGCACACGTGACAAAGCAAGAAAGGCTAATTCCAGAGCCTATGAAGCATGGTGATGTTACCAAATGGGAAGATATTTTGGCAATCACACCTGAGCTATCTAAGCCCTTACATATATGTATGCAAGACTTTGCATTCCCAGCTTAGGATCGATTCACCATGCCCCACAAACGCATTTGGTTTGGATTGTATTTAGCTTGTATTGGACCCCAAACAGTTGATCTTGCAAATTGGATTATTGATCAGTTGTATTTAGTGTAGCACGGATGGGAAAGGAAAAAAATCATCCATGGATGTTGTGCTCTCACGAGAATTGTGTATATGTGTTTGGCATACGATTTGCCTATAGAGCGTGCGATGAGGAGTGAAGAGTTGAAGGCATTTAAATGGAAAGCCAAGAAATCCAGAAAATCTAGCAAGGGACGAGCAGGCAAATGCATGAGAGGATCTATCCCATGCCTACAAGTTCCTGAGTCCCCATCTCCTCAACCATCTCTAGAGCAATCTCCTACAGAACCCCCTGCAGTGATACAACCCATTCGCATACGCCTATCACAACCTATCATCACAGAAGGCACTACCAATGCAGTTACCTCTTAGGCAACTTCAGTTTAGGAACCTACCACCACAGCAACGGAAATTCCCACCACCATTGGTGTGAAAGCGTTTTCTTTCCCCATACCCAATATGGAATCTGAACCAATGAATACCACGTTCGATTTTGAAATGCCGGATGCTTTTTCAAAAAAATTTCAATTTTTGAAGGCCAGTTTTTCTCTCAAGAATATGAACGACCAAGCTACCCTACCACTCCACCTGATCAATAGCAAGGTCAAGCAGTCTCCAGCTCCGAAGAAGAAAGGACAGAAACAGATGATGAAGACGGAGATGATGAAGTTAGTCAGGGCACGCATGACTCTCAAGAGAATGTGCAGACTGCTAAGCAGGAACAACATACTAACACCCAAGGTGACGCAAGCAATTATGAAGATGAAACATTTGAAGCCGATGCCTATACACTGGCGATCAAAAAGCTATACCGAACCATGCAAGCAGTTTGGGCACGCGAAAAGCTATCTGAAGAAGAAAGCTAAGCGCTTGTCGAACAGGAACTTACCACAGGAGGTTTTGAAGGTGTAAATTCAAGGATTTAGAGAACTGGTCAAGTCAGTAGGCACCAATGAAGCATTACGATATTTGCAAAGAAAGCCACTACCACAGTTTGAACCATGCCGAGTTTGATTGCTATCCAAACCGGGTCAATATATTCGTGTACCAACAGATGCTGTGTCATCACAACAGGCTAGGGAAGCACGTCTTATTCCTGAAGGCTCTACGGCAGAAGAAACGATCATTATCGACTCCCTGTCGCACACTTCTATTGTACATACCACCATTGTTACCGAAGTACCCACCGCTCCTCTTTCACCCCCCGCCCATCCAGTCTCTCCCATACACCCTGCCTCTCCGAGACCATCCATATCCTTCGATAGTGCGATAGCAAAAGCTTTCGTTGCCTCCATTCCCCCCACCCTTTCCGCACCTACACAACCTAGCCTCCCTCCTAGGACTTCCACCCTTCTAACCAGTTCATTTCTCCATCCATCCTTCCCTTCCTTCCCCATCCCTCCAAGACCCCTATTCCCATTTCCACCTCCATTGACCTTCTCCCCTGTCTCACCTCGCTGACCCACCATATTTCCTCTTTCCCTCTCCACCAAGTAGTACAAGAGACCCCATCTATAAATTACTTGACAACCTTTGTAAATCTTGTATTTACACCCACTCATGCACCCATTGTCACTCCACTATTCACAGTCACTGCACTCGACACCACGTCCAATGACATGGACATATCTCCATCGACTGCACCACCACTCACCTCATCCATTTCACCACCAAATTTAGGCACATCACATTTTTCCACTATCACCACTACATCCACATTCCCATCCCTATTTCCCCTTCCCCTTGCATCAACACGCACACCCACAGCATCTGCACTCACTCCACCATTACTATTATCACCCACGATCGACACTGCATTCCGTCAGATGTTTGCAAGCATGAAACAAGTGAGAGATGAGTTTGCATCTCTTGGCACTAGTTACCAGACGCTGCAGCAGACAACGAACGATTTATAGTCACAGCTCAATTCATTATCAATAGAGAATGCCTCACTTAACACCCGCTACCGAGAGCTACGCCACGCCTACCACAAACTGGAACTCGAAAGTGAACAAAAGACAAAAGAGGCCATCACTAATATTGACAACTAGTTGCGAGCTCCGACTATTGGCAATGGGACACTTACTACAAACATGGGACTGCTCAGATGCCACTTAGCAGCAACGAAAGAAGAAAACCAACGTCTATAGGAACAGAACAGAGAGAACTTGGAAGTTGCTTTAGATCAATCCGACCAACCCTTAAGTCCCAGTCATTTCAAAGTTGTTCCTTCAGAATCTATGAAGATGTTATTAGAAGATCATGTCAGATTACTAAACGAATATGACAACATGAATGAGGCATACCAGAAGCTCAAAGACGACCACAAACTGCTCCAATTAAGAGCACCTGTACAACCAGAACCACCAGCTCCTGCAGACTCGTCTCCTAAAATCATCGAGGGACTCCACGCTCTAAGGGCCCAGGTATAGTAACTCTCCAAACACAAATTGCAGCATATGAAGCACCCCCAAGCCAGATTCCCAACCCGAACTACCAGCGGATGAAGAAACAGTAACTATCCTGGTGGGGGACACTTTTGAAGAAGCATATGAAGCCCAACCCATCCCAAGCGGACGCGTCACGGCAAAAGGCCAGACAACTTTTGAACTTCCTACTCCCGCATGGATGAAGACTGTCGAAGAGCTTGGAAGGACCCACTCCGCAAGGGTGGAAGCACAGTTACATACAATGGCCATGATAGAAGAACGAATTTTACAATCCCCGTATTTTGCTCGCTTGGCCCCTCGCAGATATATATCTGGGCATGAGCTACAATATAATCCATATTTTATGTTAATGGTAGAATATCAGCTGGCCATCGAAAAAGAAACAGGCAAGAAACCTTCTCACGCAACTCAGTTCGAGCCTGACGATTTACCACCAGACGTGCAGAGAGGAGTAATATATCAACCAACTTGGCGCCATGATTTATTACAAGAATATCCTGAAATGATGAGCACATGGGTCAAAGCACCACTCCATTTAAAATATAACCCATGTTGGGGACCCATGCCATGATGCCGCTCCTGGAAGGCCTTTGCAATCAAAGTACAGAACAACAAGCAGTGTCAGGACTCGCTCAATTATCCATATTTCATGCCACCCCGCGAACCACCCACAGTTGGCTATATGATGGCAACGATTCGCCACTAGCTCCCTTGCTTACGATGCATGGACAATGTAGCAGCGCATATGACTGTCAAAATATTTGGCATGATGCAGATGGTATTCAAAGTCTTCCGTCGCGCCAAGGTGCCACATGTGAACAGGATTCGAGCATGGCAATCAAGATTTAGCTTATGATATGAGTACGACACCATCACTCCGGGTGTGTTATGCCTGGCACTGTCGCATCAAATATCTACCGGCATGCTACAAAATGGCCTTCGAAGAAATGTTTAGTACCAATTTTTGGGAATACCATTCAGAGGTGTTCATAAGCAGGCCTACACACTTACTCTAGTTATTTGCATGTGAACAAATGGTATACTCCACACACCACACTCCCGCCACCAGAGGAACCTCAGCCCATAGATCGGGAAAAACTCGAAGCAGATCTTGCAAGAGGTATCCGCCTTTCAAAACACACTCTCGCTCATGACCTACTACAGAGTTATATCCGAGAGACCTCACAACAAGGTTCTATTGAGGACGATAGAAGCGAGAGGGAGGGGGGTGTTTGCAATAGCCAGAGGCACAGACGTCGAGGAAGAATGTAAAGACAGAGCACAATAAAGTAGTGAGGAGCCAGTCAGATCATTTTTTCAAACAAATATGTTTTATAAATACTTTTCAAAAACTCTCAATAGTGATTTTTATCACTCTTGTACCATTTGTAACATAGAAAAACCCCTTTTGTAATTTATAGCTCCATTTTGTGCAAGCCGAGGAGTCCTCAAGCTTGAGGAGCTTAGGTAGAACGAGCCTACCAATTTTGGCTATTTTTGGACCTCGTTTACCCCTTTAAATAGCACCTAGAACCTATTTTTTAACTATGTCGGTCACTAGATGTGAAACCGGTCAAAACTAATCTAGAATCTATAAAAAGAGCTAGAGAGCTCATTTTTGAGGTTAGCTTGTATGAGTAGAGAGAGCTTAGATTTATTTTGAGCTTGTAATTGAGATCTTGAGTAATAGAGTCTGTTTTCCTACCTTCCATTGTGTCTTGCTTATCTCTTCATTGTGTGTGTGCATGTGTGTGTGCATCTCTATGCTTCTCACCTTCACTCTCACTCCATCTCACATTCACGATATTCATATCACTCCTATCTCTTCCACGGATTGACATTAAGGAGGTGGAGCTTCTTAACGTGGTTCTCACCATTGTGCTAGAGCAATAATATCAAACACCCAAGTGGAAGGATTAAGAAAGTGATCAAAGTGCTCATAACAATACCACGAGATCCCTACCTTGAAGCTCGACAAACCTCTATCTCCAATAATTCTCGTAATATCATCTTACATTAATTAAATAAAAAAAATTCCCTTCTATGAATTATAATATAAAGCTTTAAGCAAAAAATATTCAAACGAGTGTGGTGTAGCGGTATACCTTGAACGTCATGGAGGAAAGTGCCTGAGTTCAAGTCCCACTCGATAGACATTTCAAATTTCTTGTACTATCAAAAAGAAAAGAAAAAATCAAACACGACTAATGGGAGGTAGTGGGACCAGGTTTCATTTGAAGGTTTGAGAACCCTGGTGAAGGGTCCTCCTAAGGACATATTTTGCCAAGACTTTTATGTATTGTACAGTGGTGTTGCCTTTTTTCTCAACTCCAAAGTACGTGTGTACTTGTGTAATTTGAAAGAATCATCCATGCGCATAATTTAAGCACCACGAAGTATCTAATGAAGGCCAAAACAGAATTTATACATATGCAGCTGCAATAGATGCTTCAAAAAAAAAACGTATGTATTGTTCTTTTTTTTCATTATTTGGAAAGAATATAATGAAGTAGATGACTGGTTATGTAGATATGTCCCAGTGCTACTCCAAATAGTGAGATAGATGCAAGTGAAGAAGAATATGAAGAGGTAATCACTCCGAAGGTAAAGCTGAATAGGTTAAAGAAGCAACTTTCTAAAGGCATTGAAAGAAGATCTTCAAGGACAAGGTATCCAACTCAAAGGCTGAGTTATGATAGTTTCATGGCCAAACATTTTGCATACATGATGCAGGTTATCAAGGACAAAGAGCCTGAGACATATGAAGAAGCTTACACACAAAAGGAATGGAAGCAAGCTATGAAAGAGGAGATCAAAGCTCTTAAAGATAATCACACATGGGGGCTGGTGCCAAAGAAAGAAGGTATGAAGATTGTTCCAAACAAATGGGTGTTTAAAATAAAGAGGAATGCTGATGGTTCACTAGCTAGATATAAAGCTAGATTAGTTGCCAAAGGATTTAAACAAACACAAGGAGATGGGAACAATATTTTAGGGCAAAGATGGGAACAATCAGAAAATTAATAGTTCCCATCTTTTCAGCCCTGTTGCAAAGATGGGAACAATCAAAACATTAATAGAAATTGGTGCTTCAAGGAGATGGCCATTATATCAACTCAACATCAAAAATGCTTTTCTCAATGGAGAACTACAAGAAGAGGTATACATAAGTCAACCGGTTGGATTGAAGATGAAAACCATCCAGACTTTGTTTGCAGGTTGAAAACAGCACTTTATGGCTTGAAGCAAGCACCAAAAGCATGGAATCAGAGATTGATAGAATATCTAACTAAGTGTGGATACAACCCAAGTAGTGGAGATCCTTCATTGTACATGAAGAAGGAAGAAAATAGAGAGGTATATACTTGCTTATACATTGATGACCTCATCATAATAGGAAATCATGTTACAGGGATTAAAGATATAAAAAGGAAGCTTGATAAGGAGTTTAAAATTTCAGATCTTGGAGAGCTGAAATATTTTTTAGGAATTGAAGTTGTTTATAGAAAAAGTGGCATCTACTTGATGCAAAGGAAGTACTTGTTGGATGTTCTTTTCATATTTGGAATGAGTTAATGCAAACCACTCACTCAACCCATGGACACAAATACACAGATTTGCTCAAATGATGGCGAACTATTCAAAGACGTAATGACATACAGAAGCATTGTAGGATCATTAATCTATGCAAACATTACAAGACTTGATTCATCTTATGTTGTTGGTGTACTTTCTCAGTTTATGCAAGCCACGACAAGTGAACATTTAAGTTCAGCCAAGAGAGTGTTGAGATACATAAAGCATACAATTAATCATGCTTTGTTTTACAATTTTGATGAAGAATTGCAAGTCAAAGGCTTTAGCGATGTTGATTGGGCAGGTTCAAAGGAAGATAGGAGATCAACCTCAGGTTATATGTTCATGATAAGAAGCAAACCTATCACATGGAGCTCAAAGAAACAACCTACTATTGCACTTTCATCCATGGAGGCCGAATATAGAGGATTAGCATTTGCCACATGTGAAGCAATGTGGATTAAAAAGCTTTTGGTTAATCTTGAAGTGCAAGTTGGAACCACCCCTATAGATTGTGATAACATGTCAAGTATTTACTTGTCAAGCAATCCTATGTTTCATGCAAGGAGCAAGCACATAGAGGTCCACTACCACTGAGAATCAAGTCTACGAAGATCATTGATCTGGGATCAACTTAGCAGAGAAGTGGAGTAGAGATATGATCAATGTATATGTATTAAATCACGAGAGAAATTTAGGAATATCACACAGTTTCTAGACACATTCATTGTAGAATTCTCCATGATTGGCATTAGACACAACTCTTCATCCTTGATCCATAGTTTCAAAAAGACAACCTAGGAAACACTCAAGTTATCAAGACATAGGTTCAAGAAATACATTGAGAGATGCCTAATCCCACAGTTACCTTTCCAAGCTAAACAAGTTTCCTTGTTCTTAGATGTTCTATGGAGCAGAGGTTGAGATCATATGTCTACTTGAAAGAGCCCATACTTTACAGGAATGCTTAATAATGTGTATTGATATTGGGGACAACTTGGGTGATGAATCGGAAATCTTTAAACTCTAAGTATTCAAATTATTCCACTAGTATCACATCCAAACCTACGGCATCAATAGATGAATTGGCTAGACAAGTAGCTTGAGATTTAGGAGTCCAAAATAGACAAGTTGCGAGAGTGTTCATAGTGAAGCATTGCTATGATCGTAGCGGCATTAACTTTTTTAAGGTTAATGCACACCCGCAATTTCCCATTCTTCTTGGGCACCACTATGATGGGGGACACCCATTCAGTGTGCTCAATCTCATAGATGAATCCAGCTTCAATCAGCCTGTCAATTTCCTCCTTTATTTTGGCTGCATAATTGTCATTATATGTGTAGGGCTTTTGTTTGGTGGGCTTGGCATCAGCGGTCATCGGAATCGTATGAGAGCAAATCTTTGGATCTACTCCTTTCAAGTCTCTATAGTGCCAAGCGAACACGTCCCTATATTCCCTTAATAGAGCTACAAGCTCTGCTTCTTCTTTTGCACTTAGTTCATCTCCTATGTACGTACATCGTTCTTCGTTCCCTTCAATGGTCACTACAATTTTTTTGGTCTTTTCTTTATTGTCATATGCTTCTCCTATAATGGCCTCTCTCTTAGGCATCCGTACCAAAATTTTTCGGTCTTCCACTTCATATTTCTTGAAATTTTCTGGTACTTCAAACAATGATTCTTCCTCTTCTTGTTTCACTGCTTTTCTTTTCATTTTCTTTTTACTACCTTCACTTCCTTCCTTTGAATTTATCGTTTTAATACTTGTGAGAGGTTCTTCTTCTTTTTGGGTTAACACTCCTATGTCTTCTAAATAGTGTTCCTCCGAGTCAAAGTAAGTATCCATCACAATGGATTCTAGATCATCGTCATTCTCTTCTTCTTCTATGAACTCATTAGGATCACACTCTTCCAACAGCGGCTGACACATGAACACTGAAATATCATAACCCTCCTCATCACAGTGAGGTGTCCATTGTTCTTCATTGACTGCTATGTCCCTGGTGGCTAAGATTTCTGCCCAACCATGAGGTTCAAATTCCTCATCTGGAAATATCATCGGTGTATAGGCTGGGTCTTTTATTGGTCTATCTCCTGGGGAAGTTCCTTCTTCTCTCGCTTTTAGGCGCTTTTCCTCTTCCTCTGCGACCTTGCACATCCACAAGTGAGTATCTTCATGCAGCCATGATGGATCAGGTGAACTTCCAGAATGCACGGAGATAGAATCTTCTTTCACTTTGTGGATAGGATTCCACTATAGGGGTGGTACATTTCTGAAGGTGTAGTCCTTCAAATTGACCTTGGTGGTGACCCCTAAGTGCTGTAAGTACAAGGAGTTGGTTCCCCAATCCTGTACTATTTGCAATTGTCGTAGGAAGGGTCTTCCTAGGATCATCTCGTAGACATTATTTTTTTCAAAGTCACATATAGCAAATGTATGTTCAAACTCTACACCACAAGTGGTTAGAGTTATCCCTTCAAGCAATCCTAGAGGTCTTTGAAAATGACCATCTGCCATTTGAAGTTTCATTCTCGTTGGTCTTAATGTGGGTTTGCCCCATCGCTTCCACAAGGAGGTGGTCGCAATAGCAACACCAGCACCCGAATCTACAATTGCTTTGGTTGTGTAACCTTGATAGGTGATCGGAAGATAAGTGTTACCTTCTTCACCTTCGCTCATGTCTCCTATCTTGTCGAGAGGTATCTCTGGAACTTTTTGCTTAGATCCTACATTTGGCATATTGGATTCAAGTTCTGGAACCTGATCCTTCACATGATTCCAGAGCTCAGGTTTTGCTTTGAGCAGCTCTTCCACAGTGAGATGACATTGAACCTTAGTGTTCTTCACAACATCAGTGTTTCTTGGAATCACTGAGTCTTCATTTCTTACCAATATTGTGGGAGCTCTGATCTGGATAGATTCAGATTCCCATGGGCCTGTGTAATGTGGCAACTCTTGTAAAGAATTAGATTCAAAATCTAATCTTTCATCTTCTTGTTGCTCTGCTTGGTCTCCATAGATAGATGGAATGTCTTGGGGAAATTGATCATGAAGATCATCAATCTCGGGAATAGGAGGGGAATTACCCTTCTCCTTGGCCCATTTCTCTTCCTGTATTTCCCGCAACAACTCTTGAGAGTACTGTTGAATTGAAGGAGGTATTCCAGCATCCGTGGAATTAGGAACATAAGCTCCCATTGGTGGTGAGCTTCCTCTTTCAATAACTGGTTGAGCCTGTGGAGGTAAAGAAACTTGTGGTTTGTTTACCAACTGCTCTAATCTTTCTAGTAAGCCTTGGAAATGCAAATCCGGTTTGACAGAGTTTGTTTGATTGAACTTTTGACTAGTCTCAAGTATAGCTTGAGCTTGTTCTACCATTTTCATGCACATTTTCATCCGTTCAATCTCTAAATCTGCTCTAGGGTAACTCTTGTCTAGGTTTGCAGCTGTTGGCCCTTCTTGAAGACGAGCCTGGTAGGCCTTGAACATCATGTCCAAGCCTTCTCGGGTTGGATCTGCAAGAACAGACCCTGGTTGTGGGTTATTTACAATGGGTGGTGGGGTGGAATGAGGTGGAGTGGATGGAGCTTCGGTATGTGAGGGGCTTTGAGATGCAATGTCTTCTATTTTTGTTTTGGTATCCCTTAGGCTTTCTTCTAGCTCGGATAGCTTTTTGTTCCACTTGCGATTAGCCTTCTCTCTGGTATCCTTCCATGTTCTTGGCTTCCTCTTACTAGGCTCTCCTGACTCACTTGACTCCGATTGCTCGGATGGTTTTGCTTGTTGTGCAGCCTGTGCTCTAGTAACTGCCTGTACAGAAGCCACATTACTGCTACTTGAACTTGAATCTGCCACTAAGCCTACCACGTTGATGGGTGTAACCTTGGGTGCACTAGAGGGGTTTCTCGGACACTCTCTAGGAAGATGTTCCTGGCCACACTCAGGACAAAAGCCTTGTATTGTAATGTTTTGCCCTTGTCCCAGAGCTGGTTGGTGGGGGCATTCACGAATGAAATGGTCGCTCTGACATCTAAAGCATGGTCCTCTAGGGGCTTGTGGTCTTAATTGTCTCAATTGGGGCCTAGGATTTGGATTCGTATACATGACATTGGAGTATTCTGGCTCCCAATTTTGTTCCATAGGTGGTGTCTCATATTGACACTGAGAAGTCTCACTTTGCTCAGGTGACTCTATATAATAAGCATGTGGACTATCTTCATGGACGTAGTCTGAACCATGAGCGTGAGAATCATTTTCTGAGACCAATGGGGTTAGTGGCACCAATGCTCTATTATGGTTCTCCTCCGCCATCGTATATTTAACTGGGATCACATTGGCAGGAGCTTGCGGTTGGTTTCCTAGGACTGGTTGTGGCCTATATGGTGCCTGATATTGCTGCTGGTATTGAGGTTGATATTGTTGTGGCCTATAATATGGCTGTTGGTACTGATTCTGATACCTACCTTGCTGGTAAGGTTGCTGATAATTTTGTCTAACAGCCTGCCTGTTATAGGGACAATCTTGGGTCGTATGATTTGTATATTTCCTCTCAATGGTGCAATATAGAGCATTAGGGTTTCCTTGGGGTTGAGTTGTCAACGGGCAAACATTAGCCATGTGATCTCCTCCACATGTATAACATCGCTTCACTGAAGTGACCCTTGGCATTTGTCTATTTTGAACTCCTAGCTTTTTGGCCACCTGCTCAGCTATCTCATCTATCTCACTGGAGGTTCTCGTGGTATGACTAGTAGAACTGTCTGAATCCTTATAGAGTTTGGATAGTCCTAACTCCTCACCCAAGTTGTCTTCTATGTCAATGCATATCCGTATACACTCTTCTATGGATCTAGGCTCCTTCAAGTATACATATGACCTTAATTTTGTGCTCAATAGGCCATCTAAAAACAGTGCCACCTGTTTGGCTGATGTGGGTAATTCTGGTACAGGGCATCTTTCCAAGTACTGTCTAAACCTTCTTCCTGCAAGTCGCACTGTTTCTTGGGGTGTCTGCTTGAAGCTGTGGATCAAGGATGATGTGTTATGCCTGATACCGCTTTTGGAAAATTCCACAATGAATTCTTCTAGCAGCTGACCTATCTCTCTATAGTTGCGACTGTTTAGAGGTTGAAACCAAGCTAAGGCAGTACCCTTAAGAGTCAAACCAAATGCCTCGAATTGGGTGAATAAGTCTTCAACCTGTTCCGCTCTTAGCACTTGTTTGAACTCCGCCACATGATCATAAGGATCTCCAAATCCATCAAAGTAGTTCTTCATTGTCTTAACCACTTGAGAGGGTCTAAGGGTTCTTGAGTGCTCTCGTGGTCTAGGCGATGGGAAATCATGATCATCTCTTTGATGCCTATAAACTCTATGTCTCTCCCTTTCAGGTCTTTCCGTTCCATATCCTGATTTGTCTCTGCCTACAGTGTCTGCAAAGCTTACCTCCGGTCTCTCTCTAGTTCTTTCCCTCTGGGTTTCATGAGCCTTGGATGATCCGGCTCCCTGGAGGCCCTGGGAAACATTAGATCTTGGTGGAGGGAAAATTGATTCACCTTGCCAGGTGTAAGCATGTCTGTCATGATCTGATACCAAGAATAATTTTTGAGATGTGTGATCTAGATAGAAAACTTTCCCTGGAGTCTCTGGATCCTTGAATTCATAGATGGTGACTACTGGGCTGGGTTGATCTGGCCTAAATCTCCAAAAGGCTTCCTCCGTTTCTCTATTCACGAATAGTTCTATGCTTTTGTTATCTTGAGGAATCCATTCTGGAGTGATCACTCTAGTCAAGGCTGACTTGCCTCTAGGGGTCTTGGGTTCTCCTCCTAGGTCTCCTTGCTCTAGGTCTCCTATCTCATTCTCAGGAATGATATTTCCAAACTCATCTGTCCTATCTGGTAAGTTGGTAACCACATACATGGTTCCTTCCTTATCAATGTAAGCACCCTCTTCAAACTTGACCACTGGGTGTTCAAGTCCAAAGGGTTGGTCAGGATTCTTGAGTTGAACCACTGATCGTCTTAGACCATCCTCATAGATGCGAGCACCTAATTGGTTGGTCCTGATATACTCCAATTGGGTCTTATAAGGACCTTCTGGTGTCTGTAAATAGGCAGTGCCTGAGCTACGTGTGGGTCTTTCCATGCTAAAAGACATTTCCGAGTCACTGGTTTCTGAACTTAGCGTGTAAGGACAACCACTAAGCTGTTGAGCCCAAGACTTGGCTGTATGGTTGACACTAGCCTCAGATGATCCAATGCTTTGTCTATCCTTGCCTAAGTGTCTGCCATATCTCAGGTTCATAAGCCTTGGCTTCTAGTCCCAAAGTTCTCTTATATTGCTCAAGATCCTTTGGAGCACCTTGGTTTTCCAGTTTTCCTGAGGGTCAACTTCAAAATACCCTATCTAATAATCCTGGTACTCCCCACGAGCTTTCCAACAAAACCAAAATCACAGCAAACGGATTTCGTATGAGAAAGTTATGCCAGTTCAGGGTTTTGGGGGTTAAAACAGGGAAACAGGGCCTCTCAGGAAATGCTTCAAATCAGGCGATACACGACATTTGTAGGACACGATACTTGATACTTGAGGAACTCGATACACGATACTTGGTATGTATCACGATACTTGAAGTAGGCGATACACGATCTTCAACAAGTATCGTGAGCAAACTCCACGATACACGATCTTTGATAGGTATCGCGATCGCTGTATAACGATACACGATACTTACCTTGTCACGATACACGATAGTTGAGAAATATCGCGATACTTGATGTCCACGATACTCGGGCAAAACGATACTTAGCTCATAACGATACTCGATATTTGGAAGAAAACGATACACGATCTCTGGCTTAGGCGATACCCGATCTCTGATAAATATCGCGATCTCTGATAAACGATACCGATCTCTCATGCAAACGATACACGACCTATGAACCAAACGATACACGATGGCTGGTGAGTATCGCGATCTTTGATTGAAATGATCTTTGGCACCAACGATACTCGATACTTGGCTCAAAAACGATCGACGATACTTGAACAAAACGATACGCGATCTTGGGTAAGTATCGCGATCTCTGAGAAGCGATACGCGATGCTTAAGCCAAACAATACACGATCTTTGATCCAGACGATCTTTGGCCTGAAACGATACACGATGGCTAGGAAATATCGCGATACTCAACCACAGGAGATTCACCATACTTGCTAAGTATCGCGACACTCGACCGCGGGAGCAAAACGATACTTGACCCTTAGACAAATTTTGGGAAAGATTTTTCTAAGTTTTGGTTGTACACATGCTCTACTCTTTCCTCTCTCCTCTCCTCACTCTCTGTATCACCCCCAATCACTCCTTTTCACCTCTGTCAGTACCAAATGATACCTGACGCAGATCGTTTCCCTTTCCAAACTTAATTTACTAAGAAATTATAGATTAAATGGGTGTTTGCTCACCTTGAGAGCCTCTCTAACTTCTTTGTCACTTCCCCTTGCTCTGTGTACCCCCAGTTTGCCCAATTGCTCACTCACGATCTCTGGCGCAGCTCTCACGATACTTGGCGCAGGTTCGTCTTGTCCGGGGCTATTCACTCAGATTTTTAGTTATTTTTTGTGCTACTTCTTCAGCGCCTCTGTTCTGCACCCACTCTAAGCTTCTGGCTCACAACCACAAGTAAAAATAAGGTGAATGTACTCTAAAAAATGGGAAAACACTGAGAAGATGAAGGCGGGTGGAGATGGTGATGATGATGAAGATGAAGAAGAAGGAAAATTCAGAAACTGAACTGAAAATAATGATTTTTTTACCTTCCAGCGTCGCTACTC
This sequence comes from Ceratopteris richardii, assembly GCA_020310875.1. NCBI lineage: Eukaryota > Viridiplantae > Streptophyta > Polypodiopsida > Polypodiales > Pteridaceae > Ceratopteris > Ceratopteris richardii. Next base: position 114,485,406 of record CM035419.1, on the reverse strand, counting down.
TACGTCTTACCATCACACGCTCGTCCTCCAAGCTCTCTCCCCAGCAACGGCGACAAATTTGGTGTCACTCTAGCACAATGGTGAGTACCAACGTGAGGAGATACACCTCATAAATGTCAATCCGTGGAGACGTGAGGACCGGTATGAAGACCGTGAGCGAGTGATGGCACAAGTGTGTGAGTGAAAGCACACAAGCATGCACACACATACACACACACGCGCACAAGGTAAGAGCAAAGAGAGGAACAATGGAAAGCTTCGATTACCAAAGAGCTCTCTTACAAAGCTGAAATCTACAACAAGCCAACCTCAAAAATGAGCTCTCCAGCCCTTTTTATAGTTTTTGAGTGGTTTTGGCCCTGTCTAGACCTAGTGTCCAGCCTAGTTAAAAAATAGGTTCCAGGGCTTATTTGGGGGCTCAAACGGAGTCTAAAAATTATGAAAATTGGTAGGATGGTAGTTCTAATACTCCTCAAGCTCGAGGACTCCTCGGCTTGAACAAAATGGAGTTACAAAAATGGAAAATGGTATTTACAATGGTTTTTAGTGATAAAAATCACTATTTTTGTAGGGATTTCATCTGAAAATTTGACATGTGCTTCTTGGAGCTCCCTACTTGCTCCTTCTTCTTGTGTGTCCACTTCCTTGATGCACTTCCATTCTTTGTCCTTGATCTTGAGCTTCAACACCCTCATTGAGGAATGTGAAACTAGCATAGACATACTAGAAGAAGCAAGTGATGAGGACTTAGATCCGTCATCATGGACCCCTTTTGCACCTCATAAAAAGAGTACATATACTTGGTAGAAGCTAAGACTCAAGAACAAGAAGAGTTCAAGAACCATGTGATGTTAAACACACAAATAGGCGAGGAAAGTAAGAAAAAGAAATGAGAAAAGAGAACCCCACACAAGGAAACAAAGAATCAAAACTTCAAGAAGTATGAGATGGAAGATAGAAAGATCATGGTGATGATGCCGAAACCAAAAGTTCTCATAGGAGAAGCATATGACCATAAGGAGCAAACCAAGAAGATTGTAGTAATGATTGAAGACAGAGAGGAAGATCCACATATATAGAACATGACTTGAGCGAGGAAGAGGAGAGAGAGAATTGATAACTTTACTAATCGAGACATGATTGCTTGGAGTTACAAGGATTCGAAAGGAGTGGATCCAAACATATGTTCCCATAGGATCCCCATGTCTTTAGAAGCCAAGCCAATGAAGCAGAAGCCAGACATGTACAATGACACCTATGCATCAAAGATAAAACAGGAGATTTATAGGTTGAAAGAATCAAATTTTATCTACAAGATTGAGCATATAGAATGGTTATTCCTCATTGTTGTTGTACACAAGAAGAATGAAAATTTTCATGTGTGTATTTTGAGGGAAGTTAATGTTGCCACTATAAGAGATAGTTATCTGCTTTCTATCACTAAACATCTACTAGAATGAGTAGTAGACAAGGAAGTTTACACCTTCCTTGATGGATTTTCAAGTGACAATCAAGTATCCATAGCCCCAAAGTATCAACATAAGATGGAGTTTACCACAGAATGGGAATCTTTGCATTTTGTGTGATGCCATTCAGCTCACAAATGCACCTAGTACATTCCAAACGCTAATGTGTCATGTGTTCAAAGACTTCTCGCAAAAGAATTTAGAAGTCTATGTGGATGATTGTACTAAACCTGTATTTTGACAACGGCAGATTGTAGTAAGTCATTCCATGTCCATGTGGATGCTTTCGATTTTGTTGTTGGATGGGTGCTAGCACAATCGAAAGGTGAAGGAAATGGTGAGCTTCCCATAGCCTATGCAAGTCGACAACTGAACGATGCAATAAAGAGGAATTACACAACCATTGAACGAGAGGGATAAGGCATGTTCTATGTGGTCAAGAAATTCAGACATTATTTGCTTGCAAATAATTTCAAATTATTCAAAATATCAAGCCTTATCATGATGTCTGAACGAGCTATAATTTTTTAGTAGCTCAAACTGAACCATCTTTTGGAAAGGAGGAACTAGCAAAATTCAGATGACCAAAGCATGCATCCCAAAGCTTTGCATTTGACATAGCCTGAGCATCATGTACTGCACATGCTGAATCATTCATAGATTTTCCATAGTCTATGAGCTTATACAGCCCACGACACAAAATGCCAAAAGCAATGATCACATCACCATTTGACAGATCATGATTACAAGAATACCTAGAAATGCTATGCACATGGTTCGAATGCTCCATTACACATTCTATATAACCCATGCTATGGATTGGTCCCAAGGCATTGTTCATGGAAAGCATTTGCTATCAAGGTAAAGAATAATGCACGATCCATCAATTGGGTTAACTACCCATATATTGCACCTTCGCACAAACCTCCTATAATAACATATATGATTGCCACAATACACCATCAGATGCCACACTTGAAACCTATGCATGATGCCACTATCAAATTCTTATCAAGATATTTGACCTCATTCTTGTGGTGTTCAAGACTTTCAAAACATTCATGCACCTCATGTATCCACGCTAGGCTTTGAAAATGGAAATTTAGATCTAGTCGATGACCTGAGCAACACATATTTCCTTAAGACAATATATGCATCGGATTGCAAGATGAAGTGTCTCCTGACTTTTTACAAGCAAACATTTGAAGATATGTTCACAAAAGGTTTTTGGGAGTACCACTCTAAGGTATTTATTTCAAAACCCACTCATCTTCTACATATCTTTGCATATGAACAGGCTATACTCCGCATAATATAGACTCCTGCATCCGTAAGTCCCAAGTACAATAGATTAGAAATTTCTTGAATTAGATCTCCCAAAGGAACTCCATCTCAAAGAGCAAGAGCTAGCCGCAAATATCATCCAATATTACATTGATCATCCCGCACCACAAGGGTCTATCAGGGATGATAGATTGGAGAGGAGGGGGGAGCATTAGTGGCAAAGGCGGCCAAGGATACTTGATCACACAAGGAATCTTGAGGGAAGAATGCCAAAGAGAAGGACAAGGCTCAAACACGGGCTTAAGTGAAAGGAGAATAAGCAGAGAATAAGGCCTCAACAAAATTTCAAAACCTTATTTTCCATGAAATAGTGATTTTCATCACTACACTCATTGTATATAATCATTTTTTACACTTCCAACTCCATTTTGTGCAGGTCAAGAAGTCCTCAAGCTTCACGAGTATTAGTAGAGCCCATGTTTCAAATTTCATAATTTTTGGAGATCGTTTGAGCCCACAAAGTAGCTTAGGAGCCTTTTTTTAACTAGGCCAGACACTAAGTCTGAAAGAAGCCAAAACCTAGTCAAAAACTATAAAAGAGCTAGAGATCTCATTTTTGGGGTAATATAATTAAATATTAAACTTGTACTTGAGCATTGTAGATATTTCTTGAGTTCTTGGTTAGAATATTCCATTGTTCCACTCTGTTGCAAATTAGCCATAAGAATATCAAGTTTTCATCACATGACCCAGTCAAGAGTATGTCACCAACATAAAGAACAAGCATTGTAAAGTAGTCCCATCTTTAAGTACATAGTGTGCTTTCAATTGGACTACATATGAAGCCAAGAGCAATTAGGTGCTTATGGATTTTGTCATACCATGCATGTGGAGCTTGTTTGAGACTATACAAGGCTTTATGCAAGCGACAAACCATATGCTCTTGCCCTTTCATGGAAAATTCAGAAGATTGATTCACATAAACCTCTTCTTGCAAATCATCTTTCAAGAAGGTTGTTTTTATGTCCAATTGATGTACTTTCCAACTTCGTTGGGCAGCCAATGCAACCACAATACAAATGGTAGTCATGCTTGGAGTAGATGCAAACGTTTCCTCATAGTCAATGCCATATTGTTGTGCATATCCTTTGGCAACCAATCTAGCTTTGTAGCGATCAAATGCTACCATCTGACTTTCTTTTAATCTTGCAACCCCACTTTGTACCAATGGTATTCTTCCCTTTTGGAAATGCACATAACTCTCAAGTACCAATCTAGTTTTGTAGCGATCAATGCTACCATCTGACTTTCTTTTAATCTTGTAACCCCACTTTGTACCAATGGTATTTTTCCCTTTTGGCAATGCACATAACTCTCAAGTACAAATCCTATGTATGGAATCCATTTTTGATTGCATATTACTCATCCAATGTGGATCATCACATGCATCTTCAAAAGTGGCTCTTCATTATATGTTGTGATAAGAGAATAATCCACAAAATTACTTGATGCATGGCAAGAGCTTAATCTTGTTCTATAAAGTAAAGGAGCAATCAATTTGTTGTCCTACAAAGTTTGTTTCAACCACTTTGGCATACTTTATGCACTCTTGATAGACATGTGTTCATTATGTAATACACCATCATGTATATCATATGTGGGATGAATTTTATGCTCATTTTCAGCCATATTTTATCGCAAATGTTCAGCCATATTTGATTCGAAATTCTCTCCATTTTTAGCTCTACTTTGCAAGAACTTTTCAACCCTTTGAACCTCACTTGGCTGATCTACATGGCTATAGTCAAGCATACCACTTTGGAACAAAGGCATGAATGTATCAAACACATCTTGTGAGCTAACTGTTGGTTGTTTTTTGCATTCAAATAGAGGGAAAACTAAATTTTCAGTATATACTACATCTCAACTCACAATAGTTGTGTTTATCAATCGATGGTAGAAACAATATCTCGTACTTTTAGCACTAACAAATATACATTTCTTTTCCTTATCATCAAGTTTATGACACTATTGTGATAGTATAGGAGCATACGCAAAACAACCAAAGACACACAGATGACTAACCATAAGTTTATGTCCATTCCAATCCTCATAAGGGGTGATGACTCTCAATGCTTTTGTAGGGCAGTGATTCAACACATAGTTTGCATACATGACCGCTTCCATTCAAAACTTTTCAAGAAGATGCTTTCCTTTAACCATACATCGTATCATTTTAAGGAATGTTCTATTTTTACAGTCGACAACACCATTTTGCTTAGGTGTATATGGCACCATATATGGGTGTGAAATTCCTCTTTCACAAAGAAAACCATTGAACTCATGTGACATGTATACATTACCATGATCTCTGCCTAGAGTCAAAAGCTTGTTTCCGGAAAAAATTACAACCATAGCTAAAAATGGTTTGCAACAAGAAACTATGTCATTCTTTGTTTTCATAGGATACACCCATGTATGGCAAGTAGCATCATCAAGGTAAGAAAATATCCATGCTTCCCAAAAGATAGAGTCTTGACAGGATCACACATCACTATGAACAAGCTACAATTTTCTTATAGTGTATGTATGACTATCTTTCAAAAAAGAAGCACAATGCATTTTTCCAAGGATGCAACCTTCACATGCATGCTTTTCAGTGGACTCAAGTGTTGGAAAACCAATAACCATGTCGTCCTTTTGGAAATAAAGCAAACTATTGAAGTTCAAGTGACCAAAACAAGCATGCCAAAGCTCCATTTCAGCCATGGAAGAAGTATGAGCAATCAAGGCATTTTAGCCAGCCCCTTTGTATGTATCCAAGTGATACAAACCATTGCATAATATACTGGACATCATGATTATATAACCATTGTTGAAATCATGGACCATACACCATGCCAAACAAGTGACTATTGTTTGCCATTTCACTAAAGAACAAAAGTGTGATAAGCTCTCCCTCTCTCTCTCTCTCTCTCTCTCTCTCTCTCTCTCTCCCCCTCTCTCCACCTTCCCCCTCCCCTGCCCTCGCCTCTGCCCCCATGCCCCCCCTGGCCCCCTCCCTCCCTTCCCCCCTCCCCCCCTCCCTCCCTCCCTCCCTCTCTCCTCCCCCTCTCTACCCCTCCCTCCCTCCCTTTCTCCCCCCTCTCTCTCTCTATATATATATATATCTCTCTCTCTCTCTTTGGGGGATTACTACAATTATACATGGTTTTGTCTCATAGGCTAAGTTTGGCCTTCCAAAGATGTTAATCTCTCTCTCTCTCTCTCTCTCTCTCTCTCTCTCTCTCTGTCTCTCTCTCTCTCTCTCTCTCTCCCTCCCTCTCTCCCCCCTCTCCCTCTCTGTCTCTCTCCCCTCCCCCTCTCTCTATCAAATAGGGCCATGCGGCCTATGAGACATCACTACACCAGGAGACACCACTCAAAGGAGCAGTGTGGAACTGCAACGGGGCACTCTGGACGCGACCAGAGAGACTTGAGGAGATCCTGGCATCACATGACGTTGCGTGCATCACAGAGACACACGAGAGCCCAGAGAGAGGTCTACCATGCATTGCAGGTTTTCATTGGGAATCTGCATTCAGGACCACGACGAGACAGAGTACAGTGCGAGGATCGGGAGGAGTGGCCATCATATTTTGACAAGAGATACAGAGCCGGATCCATATTATAGGTAGAGATGAGGAGGCACGATACATGTGGGTTCGCATGGAGATAGCACAGGGGGGTTGGATTTACATTGCTATATGCTACTTCCCACCGTGCGGGTCTCAATACGCAAGATAGGATCTTAGGGCACCGACCCGAGACAGAGAATCGCCATACACAGGGCTTTCAGAGGAGATACTACATTACAGCACACCAGGTGAAGTCTTCCTTATGGGGGACTTCAATGGCCGCACTCAGTCACATCAGTGCGAGGCATATGACATGGATCACCCACATCTCATGAGGACCAGAGACCCGGATGAGATGAGCACTAGCAGAGTATCAGCAGATATGGGTCAGGACACCACCGGCTATGGTAGACATCTACTCGAGCTAGGTAGCCGACATCATCTCGTTATATATAACAGGATGAATCGTTGGCCAAGTTCGGGCGGATTTACTTGCTTCCCTCATGGGGGAGGTGAGAGCACAATCGACTACATTTTGGGTACCACCTCTGGAGATTCACTCATCCCCTCACTTAGTATACGTCCTCTTGGTGCTGACCACACATTTATGACACTCACACTCTCATCTCTGATTCCATTAGACCCTCCCTCACCCACTGAGACACATACCACGATACACTTCACACACGAGCTCTCACACGTTTATGCACACCATTTACACACCCGCCTACTCTCCCTCGATCCACTCTCACCTTTGGACACACTTACATCACAGATCACCACCATCCTACAGGACTCAGCTCTCCGCAGCTTCCCACACCGCACACATATGCACCCTCCACACACAGGATCTATGCCCCAAAACCACTGGTATGATGCAGATTGTCGTGAGCTACGGAAGCACCTACGGATTTTAGAGCATAGGGAGATATTACACACACACACAGGCACAGTGTCGCATGTAGAGCCTTACTCGCCGCAAACGACGAGATTGGGAGGAAATACAGTATTGGGATATTTACCATTTGCTCATGAGTCGAGACAGTGGAGTGGCATGGCGACACTTGAGAGAGAGGAGATATCAGACACCTATCCGAGACCCGAGCACTTGGCATAGCTACGCACGGAGTCTATACAAGATCCCAGACCAGCCCCCCATTCCCAGACCGCAGAGCTCACATCCTACTACCTCTAACTTCTTCACACCCACTATGGTGGGACGTGCTATCGCCCGTCTACAGCATGGCAGGGCTCATGACCATTTCAGTTTATAGGCAAAACACCTCATCTATGGAGGCACGACTCTCGCACCGCTCATTGCCCACCTCTTCAACCGTGCATTGGTTGAAGGGTTCCCGGACTCATGGACTGAGCACACCATAGTGCCCATTCATAAGTCAGGTGATACTATGTATCCAGCTACATACCGGACGATCATGATTGGCCCTATATTGGCCAAGTTATATGGAGCAGTACTAGAGACAGAGTTGAGTACTCTCGCTGAGAGGAAAGGTATTAGGGCTCCAGGACAGGCAGGTTTAAGATGGGATTACTCTACTATTGACCACATCTTCACTCTGAGATGCTTGATCGACCAGGCAAGGGTGAGGAAGAGGAGATTATATTGTTGCTTTTTGGACTTCCGCAAAGCATTTGACACTGTTCCCAGGGACCGACTCTTCAGACGTCTACTTGATATCGGAGCTCCAGAGGAGATGATATGGGGGATCTACGCCTTATACGAGAGAGTATCTGGTAGAGTCAGATGTCCAGGGGGCTTACCTGATCCATTTGCTAGCACTATTGGGATGAAGCAAGGATGCCCTCTTTCACCTACCCTCTTTGGTCTCTACATTGATGAGATAGTGGACTTCATATAGCAGCAGGGGGGAGATGGCATTGAGGTACGAGGGTCCATTGTTCATATTCTTTTATATGCTGATGATATTGTATTGGTTTCAGAGTCTGCAGAAGGTCTACAACATCATCTACATGGCCTAGATGACTTCTGCAGACACAGAGGGCTATCTGTGAACCTTGGTAAGACCAAGGCCATGATCTTTCATACATTAGCACACGTACGCAGACATAGTTTGTTCACAACAGTAGGTGGACCGATCGAGGTGGTCGGATCATATGTTTACTTGGGAGTGACATTTACAGCAGCATCAGGGGTCTTCTCTATGTCTCAGGCAGCCCATGACCGCATCACATGTGGGTACGCAGCACTAGCTTTGATGGAGAGACAGTGCCACCAGGCATATTTTCAGGAGCCCCGCACAAAGGGGTGGCTCTTTGACACTTTGGTTACGCATGCGCTCATGTACAGGGTAGCCATATGGGGGCCGAGATTAGCTACATCAGTATGGATAGCATTAGAGAGGCCACAGATCCTCATGATTGCCAGACTTATCCGCAGCAAGCCTTCAGTACCACATGATATCATTAGAGCAGAGCTCGTTGCACCACCGATGCTAGTTGAGGCACTATTCCAGACAGTATGCCTTTACACATACTTCGGAGCATGGATACAGAGCGCATTGCTTATCGTGCTTTCCAGGCATCACGTGATATGGCATTAGCAAGCGACACCTCCTCGTGGTATGCACAGATACGAGACTGGCTGACCCACCATGGCTTTGACATAGACAGGCTACCACCACTACAGTACGACTCACATGCACCCACCTACTCGCTCTCTCATCAAGAGAGCAATAGGGTCATTCGTCAGGAGATATGGCATACATACATACAGAGGACATGGGTGAGCCCCAGGGATACATTGCCACCGAAAATGCTCTATTACTACGAGCATTTTCTACATATATCGGATGCGGGCTTCATCGAGATCCCGAAATACATGCAAACATACCTTCCCCACCACCTTCGAGTTGTCATTGGGCAGCTTCGGGTCTCATCACATCAGCTCGAGATTGAGAGGGGTCGGTCTAGGAGAGTTCCCCGAGAGGAGAGGTGGTGCCCAATATGCCAGACAGAGGTAGAGAGTGAGGAGCATTTTGTTATTAGATGCCGAGCATACTTAGACCTACGAGCATAGTTCCAACTAGAGGAGTCACTCCAGTTGTGCATGACTATGGGAGACCAGCGACGCTTGGGGCGCTTCCTCACAGCAGCATAGGAGAGGCGATGCGGTCACTACAGCCCACACATCAGCCACGGGTGAGTACCCAGCAGACCATTACCCAGTTCTTTCAGTCAGCTGAGCTACATCAGAGAGGTCCTTCTATAGGGCTCACACTCCACCAGGCAACAGCACAGAGAGCACGACGCCGGCCACGCATGGTAGGATATCGTCGACCGCGACTATATCAGGAGGATATCTCACGCATCAGGACAGCCTACAACCACATGATGGAGCATAGGCATACCATCACCCCCTAGGTTGTCTTCCTTCAGGAGGCACTCAAACCACCACCGATGTACCACATACTACACCCACCTCCCCCCATCACCAGTAGCTAGGGTGTTTTACTCACTCATAGTATGGATCCCCCTGTATTAAGTGGCCACTATCTGCTGAGTCAGAGCCACGTCTCCCCAGCCTTTTACCAGCCCTAGATAGCTTTGTGTTTATTTCATTTCATTTTCTACACATGGTTACTACACCCGTACATGGCTTTTGTCTCATAGGCCAAGTTTGGCCTCCAGAAGACGTTAATATGACTCACTCTCTCTCTCTCTCTCTCTGTCCCTCTCCCCCCCCCGCTCCCTCTCCCCCATCCCTCTCCTTCCCCCCCTCTCCCTCCCCCTCTCTCTCTCTCTCTCACTCTCTCTCTTTGTCCCTCTCCCCCCCCCCCCCCCGCTCCCTCTCCACCATCCCTCTCCTTCCCCCCCTCTCCCTCCCCCCCTCTCTCTCTCTCAAATATATATATATATATATATATATATATATATATATATATATATATATATATATATATATATATATATATATATATATATATATATATATATATATATATATATATATATATATATATATATATGTGTGTGTGTGCGTGTGTGTGTATATATATATATATACATACATACATACATACATACATACATACATACATACATACATACATACATACATACATACATACATACATACATACATACATGCATGCATACATACATATATACATACATACATACTGTTGACACTCAAGGTTAAGGACAAAGCATGGGAGCGCATCAAAGAAGTGGACACACAAGAAGAAGGAACATGTAGGCAGCTCCAAGAAGAACATGTCAAATTTTCAAAACAAATCCCTATAAAAATAGTGATTTTTATCACTAAAAACCATTATAAATACCATTTTCCATTTTTGTACCTCCGTTTTGTTCAAGCACAGGAGTCCTGGAGCTTGAGGAGTATTAGAAGTATCACCCTGCCAATTTTCATAATTTTTAGACTCCATTTGACCCCCCAAATAAGCCCTAGAACCTAATTTTTAACTAGGCAAGACACTAGGTTTGGACAGGGCCGAAACCACTCAAAAAACTATAAAAAGGGCTGGAGAGGTCATTTTTGGGGTTAGCTTCTTGTAGATTTGAGCTTTGTAATATATTTCTTTTGTAATCGAAAACCTTCCATTGTTCAACTCTTTGTTCTTACCTTGTGCGCGTGTGTGTATGTGTGTGCATGCTTGTGTTCTTTCACTCACGCACTTGTGCCATCACTTGCTCATGGTCTTCACGTCTTCGTGGATTGAAATTTATGAGGTGTATCTCCTCATGTTGGTACTTGCCATTGTGCTACAGTGACACCAAATTTGGCACCGTTGCCAGGGAGAGAGCTTGGAGGGCGAGCGTGTGACGGTAAGACATAGAGAAGCGACGTTGGAAGGTAAAAAATCACCATTTTCAATTCAGTTTCTGCATTTTTCTTCATCTTCATCATCATCATCACCACCATCTCCTCCCATCTTCACCTTCTCATATTTTTCCACTTTTTGACTGTACATTCCCTATTTTCACCTCTTTTTCTTCATTCTTGGATGTGCGAGGAGTTCAGAGAGAGCTTAGAGCTAAAGCGTGGATGAAATACAGAGATTCGTGCCACTAAAACGTCAAAAATCTGAGTGGTGGTATCGTGGAATGACAAGGTCTGCGTCTGGTATCACGAGTGACATATCTTGAGTTTGGTGAGTGACCTTGCAGCTACATAGGAATGAGAAGGAGAACCTAAGGTACACATATTTGCAAAAAATTTTGAATTTGGGTGTCAAAAAACTCCAAGTATCGTGTCTGGTTGAGTTTTGGTATCTCGATACCGAAATTTCCATGTATCGCGATACTTGTCAAGGTATCGTATCGTGATACCATTCTGGTATCGTATCGTGATACCATTCTGGTATCGTATCGTTAAGTACTGGTATCGGGGTCGCGGTCGCCCCGGTCGTATCATACCATGGTCCACGTGGTATCATATCATGTCGGTCATGGTATTGTATAATTGACCAAGCAGTATCCTATCGCATGCATGGTATCGTATCACCAACTTAGTATCGTATTGTCTATTATTCTAGTATTGTATCGTGCACCTTGTGGTATTGTATCACGGTTGGAGTGGTATCCTATCGTCTACTGAACGGTATCTATCGTTGACATATATCGTATCATTAGCTATTCTGGTATCGTATCGTGAGGTTGGTATCGTATCATGGCCATTTCGAGTATCGTATCATCTGGATAGCAGTATCGTATTGTGGAAGTTGGTATCGCCTTGGTGGTATCATATCGCCGAATGTGGTATCGTCCATAGTGGTATCCTATAGTGAAAATCTAGTATCATATCGTCTGTCGTGAGGTACTCCTAGAGACATCCTGTTTCCCTATTTTAACCCCCAGAACCTTGAACTGGCATAACTTTCTCATATGAAATCCATTTGGAGTGATTTTGGATTCGTGGATTATTAGATATAGTATTTTGAGGTTGAACCTCAGCTTGGACTAGGAAGCAAGGGGTTCCGCAAGATTTTGAGCAATACAAAGGACAATTTTGGACTTGTAGACAAGGTTTATGAACCTAAGATCAAGTAGACACTTAGGAAGAGATAGATAAAGTACCAAATCATTTGAGGCTAGTGTCAACCACACAACCAAATCGGGGATCACAACTTAGTGGTCAGCACTACGTGTTGAGTTCACAGATGAGTGAGTCAGAAATGTCATTTAATTTGGAGAGACTCTTGGCTTCTGAAGACATGCATAGTTCAATACCTATGGAAGGTTTTATGTCTAGAGTGGAAGGGGAATATCGTATGTCTCTTCAATACATATCCACTAACTTGCAAGGAATACCCATCTACCTCGATGGTCTACACAGGTCAATAGCAAGAATGATAAACACTATAGAATTTGAAATAGTTCCAACACTAGCTGTCAAGTATGAAGGTGGAGTTTACATGGACAAGATGGGCCAGATCTATGTAGTAACTGAAAACCCTGATCAAATTAATGATAGAGGAGAATTGGAGGGACAAGGAACTTTCTAGAAAGTCTAACCAAGAAGAACTGGTGACTATCCCAAGGGGCAAGTCTGTGGTGACTCAAGTCTTGAGAGGGGATTTGATACCTCAAGATGATTACCTATTGGACATGTACCTGATCCATGGGTCTGACCTACTCCTCCAAACTGATTCACCGACACAAGGAGAAAGCATCAGCCCAAAAACTATATACAAGTTAAGGGATCCGAAAAATCCATCTAGAGTTACATACCTAGACCAAAATCAAATGAGATATTGGCATGTAGATGAAGTGGAGGGGTCTAGATTAAAGTACATGGATCTGCCTATATTCCCTCCTTGAGATTAGGCAACTACCTCACAAAACCCATTCCAGACCCAGCAAAGAATGGAAAATGCGATGTTAGGACAAATGAGCCAACATAGTTTGCCGAACAAACCTCAAGTGCAATCCACCATGTTAGAAATTAACCCCTATAGCCACACTAGCTAGGGAATGGGAAATATGAATAGAACCACCTTTAGGGTAGAACCACCTCAAGGTGTAGGAGATGGAATACACCTAGTAAAACCCGCTATTCCCATCATAATTCGATCCCCAAAGCCAGGCAAAAGAGTGAGACCAATCCAATTGGCCAAATGTATGCAAAATCATTATGATGGCACAGCCTACCAAATCAGAGGATACAAGGAGCAATGAGACTTCTAGTTCGAGTAACGTGGAGGAACTGGCAGAGTTAGTGGCTAAGAAATTAGGAGTACAAGGACAAAGAAACTACCAGAACTTCTCCTTGAGAGTGCCAATGTTAGGAAGTTGCACACTTTGCGGTGGAGATCACCCATCTCATGTCTGCACTAGAGAAGGATTAGGGTTATCACAACCTTATCCTTATGATAGACAACCAACTCAGGAGCCTAACATGTACTCTTAAAGTGAGCATAAGTACACCAACCACAACACCAAAAACTATCCATTTAATAGACAACCGCGACCGTTTGTACCACCCCAATATGGGCCATATAGATACCCTCCTAAAGAAGAAGGTAGAGAAGTTCCTAGGTATAACCCATATCCAGGACCACAAGGAGAAACGAGACCATATGAACATGGAGGATATGGCCAACCTCAACTTGTACTAGGACAACAACCACCCCACCCACAGAACGTAGTTCCAGTAAAGTACACCCAATTGGAAGAAAACCTAGAAAAAGCCCTAGTACTAGTGACACCTTTGACCAGTCCCGAAACAGCAAATCAAGGGAGTCTTACTGTTATGAGGCAAGCCCGATGGAATACGACTAGAGCTATAGGAAGCAATACTACAATTATGTGGGACATGAAATCCCTTATGGAACAGAATATGCAAATCTCAGGCATACAAATCCTAACCCCAGGATCCAAGTGAAAAAAATGGGACGACAAGCCCCTAGAGGACCATGTTTTAGATATCACGGCAACCATGTCATTCACGAATGTCCTCACCCACCAGCTTCGGGACAAAGGCAGAGCATCACAATAAAAGGCTTTTGCCCTGAGGTCTGACACCGGTTGGTCATCCAGAAACCAATGGCCTCTTGCTTTTGTTATGGTAAGGGAAGAAGCTGGACCTCTTCCACTTGCGTCTCTTCGGAGTTAGTAGAAGCCATTTGCACTCAATATAGAGTATGAATTAGTGGCAAAATAGTATCAGAAATCCTCCTTCATTTGTCTTTCATAAGATAGGCAATGCTCCACGTGAATGGTGTCGTACCTTCCCCGTGGGTGTGAGAAGGTAATACCTGGGATTTTTCTTACTTTTAGATATTTTTATGTTTTTTTTGAAAGAAAAACAGAGAAGTTAGTTCATAGCCGAAGCGGTTATTAATTTTTTTGTTTTGATAATTGTCGTTAGATTATGTACAAGTGCTCTCCTAGTTCCCAAGAGGGAAATGTGCGTCACTATCTTGAAATAGAAGAATAATGTGCCGAATGCTTGGCCTTGTAATGTGGCCCTATTATGCATACTTTTGATTCTGGTAACTCCACATGCGTGCAACTCGAATTATTTGGCAAATGTATACAACTCGCTTTGTCTTTCGGCATCCAAATCTGCCAACCTTCCTCGTGATTGTGATGCTTCTCATTTGGTGCTTCTGCTTTGTCTGCTTTTTGAATCTTGGAATGACATGTGAATTGTATGTAGACTCCAGCTCTATCCTGTAGCACTTTAGCTTCTGTCGCTTTGCCGTTAGATCATACTGATTTTCCTTGTTCATTGGTTCGTCCTTTTTAATGATTTTCCTTTGAGTACATGACTTGGGAATCCATATTTGTGTGCGGTCCGGCTGGCCGGCTATCACCTTCTTCGGAATCCATACTTTAGCAATTCTTTGTGGAACTGAATATCCACAGCGATTTTCATATTGGTTTTGTGGGTTCTTCTACTGTCGCAAGTAGTTCTTCTGTTGAAGATATGCATCCATTTGGTCCTTCCTTATCCAAGCTTGTCGAGTGTAAGGAATGGGGTATATTCTAATAGGTTCAGACTTGGGATTACTCGGAGAACTAATCTCTCTTGTGCTTGGTTCTTTGCTAAGGCTGTTTTTAGATAGAATGACACTCTTGTGACTTGCTAGATTAGAAGGTGGTATGCAAGCAGGAGTCGGTGTGTCCTCACATGAAGTACTTGATGAAGGTGTTTCCATAATGCTAGTGAACATACATGCATCACTTTGTTCATTTGAGTGAGTTTTTGGCTCTATACTTTCGGCTTTGATTGGTCGTTCATCTAGCATGCTGAATACTTCACAATGTCCTATCTTGGCTGAGATGTATCCTAAGGCCAATTGGATAGTCACTTCATATTCGTATATCCAATCTTGACCTAACACTATGTCTTCGAGTAAGTCCTGATCATGACATACTAAGAGCTTATGTTCCATAGTATTGTTTCCAATATGTAGAGGTAAGGTTACTTCACCCATACATTGAGTAATTGTTCCCCCTATTCCTATCAACTGTGCCTTTGATTGACGTAATTCCTCCTTGAGTTTTTGAGTCAATGAAAGCTTGATACAACTTATGGTGGCTCCTGTGTCAATGAGAGCATCCACTAAGTGGTATTCCTTTTTTCCGGCTCCCAAATTCAAATATGGTCGTGTCCTGTGTTGACCTAGGTTTTCAGTGGCTCTAAAATTAGCCATTGGGATGAGTTCCTCTCCTTGGCGATATCTCTCATCTCTCTCTCTCATCCACTCTTTTCGTTTCTTGATTCATTCTAGTGCTTCCTGTCTCGCTTCTTCTTGTATCCTTTCCTCCTCGATGCGTCTATTCTTGCCCTTGATTAATCGTGACATTGTTTCTTCAGTCAATGGTTCTAGATATTTTTTCACTCGACACCCACTGATATAGTTTGGTAGTACTTCTCCATCTAGGGTTGCTAGACTGATGGCTCCACTCGTAGATATACGATTGATGATCAATGGGTCATATCCTCTCTTCTGCAACTTTTTAGTGTGTTGTTTCAGAGTATATACCAAAACTAAATCTCCTTCCTTCAAGTTTTTATCTTTAATAAAGGCATCAAAGTAGGCTTTCTATCGCCTTTTAGCAGCATAAATCCCTGCTACAGCCTGTAACCTAGTTTCATGTAACTTCTCTATTTGATCCAATTGAGCTAAGAGTTCATGTCCATTCCACTCATAAGTTGTTGCTACCCTGAGAGTGGGTATTAAGAAATCAATTGGCAAAATAGCATTTTGTCCATACACTAAGTTAAAAGGAGTAGTGCCTATGGCGGTTTTGTAGGCTACTGTGAATGCCCATAAAGCGTGATGTAATTGTTTATCCCAATCAGATCTACCATTGTTCACAATTTTTGTGAGAACTGTGCATAAGATTTTATTGGAACTTTCGGCTTGTCCATTGGCTTGTGGGTGATAAGGGGCTGATTTCTTATGAATTACCAAGAATTCATTTAGTAAGGCTTCTATAACTTCATTCACAAAGTGTGTACCTCTATCACTCACAATTTCTATCGGTAGTCCAAATCTAGTGAAAACGTTCTCGAAGAGAAACTTGGCAGTAGTTATTGCGTCATTTTTCTTGGTTGCTTTGGCTTCAACCCATTTGGTCAGATGGTCTGTGGCTACAATTATATATTCGGCATGGGATCCTTTAGCTGGGGGGCTAATAGGTCCTATGAAGTCTATTCCCCATTTAGTAAAAGCTCTAGCACTCATCATGGGTTTTAGTGGCATTTCATCCCTTCTAATTGGATATTTGGTTTGTTGACATGTATCACATCGTTGAACATATGTGGCTGCATCCTGATGTAAACTTGGCCACCACATTCCTGCAAAGAGAATCATTTTTGCTGTCTTATCTGCAGAGAAATGTCCTCCTGCAGCTCCTGTATGTGCCATCTCTAAAACAACAAGATACTCATCTTCATGAAGGCACATTCGCAAATGATTATCTCTTCCTCGTTTGAAGAGTTGTTTTCCAATAAGAGCATAGTCCTTACTTTGTTCTACAAGTGCTCGTTTTCTTGCTAGAGTGGCTCCTTCCGGGTACTCTTGGGTCTTTAAGAACTTCACCAGAGGCATGCTCCATCTTGGTGCTACGGTGGAGTAGCTTAGAGTGGAGTTCTCTTCTGGATTCCGTTCTTGACAGGTTGGGCAGGCTGATACATAGTTATGCGCATCCCTCTGCATGGTTGGCCAATATATGCCCAATCTCCTTAGTGTTTGCCATGTTCCGTTCGCATTTAGATGAGTTTTCCATTGATTTACGTGTGCTTTTTGAAGCCACATTTCTTGTTCCTCTTCTTCTACGCATCTCATGAGTAATCCATTTGAGTCTTGGTGATACAAACTTCCAGCAATGATATGAAGGTTTTTAGTCTTCCATAGGTCTTGAGTTAGGTTTGGTGTGATCCCATCTTTAGGTCCATGCGTGAGTATGGGGATCAATTTTTCTGCCCACTGTGGACATACTTCGAGGTTAAACAGGTACGTGTCCGGCAGATCATCGGGTACTCCTATGGGTGGCTCCCCATGTGTCATTCTTGATAGGTGATCCGCTCTTATGTGGGTATTTGCTTTCTTGAATACTACTTCAAAATCAAATTCCATCAACAATAGAAACCATCCTACTAGTCGTCCTGTATTACAGGGCTTATTGACTAAGTACAGTAGGGCTTGATGATCAATGAAGAATTTGAATCTATTTGCCAATAAGTAATGTTGAAACTTCTTTACTGCATACACCATTCCTAGGCCTTCTCTTTCAGTCGTGGTATAATTGCATTCTGCTTGATTCAATTGTCTACTGGCATAGGCTATAGGGTGATCTAACTTTCCTGCATCGGCAAGTTGAGCTAAGATGCAACCAATGGCAAACTTGGAAGCATCTACGTGGATATGAAATGGTTTGTTCCAATTAGGTACTCGAAGGATTGGGGCTGAAATCAATCGACTCTTTAATTCATTAAAGGCTTTTTCACATTCTTCAGTCTAGTTAAACTGTGTCAATAATGCATAAAGAGGTCTAGCAATTATGGCATACATATGTATAAATCTTCTGTAGTATCCACAATGTCCCATAAATGCTTGTACTTCTTTAGCAGTCTTTGGTCTCGGTAAATCTAGAATTACTTTGATTTTGTCTTCATAAGTTGAAATTCCATTTTTAGAGACAATATGTCCTAATATCTTTCCTTGTCGAACCATGAAGACACACTTTTCTGGATTGAGGCATACTCGATATTGTCGACATTTGGCAAAGATCTTTCCTAGTTCAGGGATATGCTCTGATCGTATAGTTGAATAAGTACATAGATCATCCACGTATATTCCATACTCTTTCTCAAGAACTCCTTGAATACATGACACATCAATCTTTGGAAGGTGGCTCGGGCATTAGTTAGGCCGAAAGGCATAACCCTAAAGGCGTACACTCTCCATTCACTTGCAAAGGCTGTTTTATGTTGGTCTTCAGGAGCAATGGCTACCTGATTATAGCCTGAAAAGCCATCCAGAAAACTATACACTTCCTTCCCTGCCACTCTTTCCAAAAGATGATCCGTGATGGGCAACGGGTAACTGTCTCTTATGGTGGCGGCATTCACTTTTTTCATATTAATGCATACCCTTAACTTACCATTATTTTTCGGTACAACCACCAAAGGTGACACCCATTCCATGTGTTCAATCTCATATATGAACCCAGCTTCTAACAACTTATCTATCTCTTCCTTTATCTCTTCTGAGTAAACATCATTGTATGTGTACGGTCTTTGTTTAGAAGGTTTGGCTTCGGATGTCATAGGGATTCTATGAGCACATATAGAAGGGTCTACTCCTTTCAAATCCTTATAGGTCCAGGCAAAGACATCCCGATATTCCCTTATGAGGCGTATTAACTCTTGTTCTTCCTCCATTGAGACATCCTGTTCTATAAAAGTACATCGTTCTTCTCCTTCCTCTAAGGTTACTACTATTTTCTTGGTCTGCTCTTTGTTGTCATATGCTATTCCTGGTTGTGCTTCTCGTTTGGCATTTGAATAGCAATTCTCCTCTCTTCTACTTCATATTTTTTGAAGTGGGCGGGCACTTCAAATTGTTCTTGAGGCTTGTTTTCTTCATCATTTTTTGCTTTTTCTAATCCAAGCTCCCCTTCCTGTGTCGGTTCTTGATTTATTTCATTAGCTATGATACTTACTTCTTGATTTCCACTTTCTATTTCCATTTGCTCTTGCTCCATTTCAATGCTCTCATAATCCTCCTTCCATTCTTTTTCTATCACTTCTCCTTCTTCAGCCTCCTGAAGGACTACCACATATAGACTAACATCATAGCCTTCCCCATCAATGCATTCATTCAGGGTTAGTACTTCTTCGTTTACACATACATCGAGAGTAGCTAAAATCTCCATCCAACCATGAGGTTCAAATTCTTCATCTAAGAATATTTGAGGCATATAGGCTGGATCTTGTACTGATCTAGCAACTCCTTGCTTTTGCTGCCATCCTTTTCTCCCATCTTCCTCCTTTTTCGCAGTTTGGCATATCCATAGATGAGTGTCTTCGTTCATCCATGATTGATCACTTGAACCTATACTATGAATCGACTGATTATCTTCCTCATTATGAATCTGATTCCATTGTAAGGGGGGAACATCTTGATATGTATATGTGTGGAGATTTATTCTTGTGGTGGTTCCTTCATGCTGTAGGTATACCGCGTCTTTTCCCCAATCTTGCACTACCTTTAATTGTCTCATGAAAGGTCTTCCAAGTATCATTTCATAATTGCTAGGCCTTTCAAATTGACAAATTGCTAAGGTGTGCTCAAATTCAACTCCACAAGTGGTAAAAACTACTCGTTCCAATAATCCCAAGGGTCTTTCAGTGTGTCCATCTGCCATTTGTATCTTCATGCGTGTGGGTCTTAAAGCTGGTTTTCCCCATTTCTCCTAGATTTCTTTAGTTGCTATTCCTACTCCAGCTCCTGTATCTAAAATGGCTTTGGTGGTGTAACCCCTATAGGTAATTGGAAGGCAAGTATTTCCTTCATCTCCCTCGCTAAAATCTCCAACCTTATCGACTGGAATCTTTACTGTTTTTACTTCATCAGATATCTCTTTTTCTTCCATCTTGATCTCCAATTGACTGGTCAGTTTCTCCTTCAAATGTGGTTTGATCTTCAAAAGTTCTTCCAACGTTAGGGTACAAGGGATTTTTACTTTTTTGAGATGTATGATATCCGATGTTTGGAATGATGGGTTAGGTTCTTTTTTCCTTATTGAGGGAATACAATATAGTTCCGAATTATGTTCGTACTCTCCTGTGTAATTTGGCAAAACCTTTACACTATCATTTTCTTCATTACTTGGATCAATTGGTAACATTTCTTCTGAATTCAACTCAGGTATTGAATCCTCTATTCCATCTTCTGCTTCTAGCTCTTCAAAGGGTGGTTCAACATTCCTTCCACTTTCTTCCATCTGTCTTCTTGGACTCTTGCCCACAAATCTTTAGGCCATTCCCCTTCTACTTCGGCAACAATGGAACCTTCCCTTTTATCCTCACAGTGATTTTCATTGTGTATCTCACCTTCTTTGGTTTTCTCAGGGTCATTAAGGATGATGCACTCTTGGAATTCTTTTTCGGGAATTCGCGAGTTGGGTAATTGAAGAACAGGTTTTTCTAACGTCTGCTGAGCCAATTCAATTAATTTTTTGCATATCTCTAACCTTTCTTTCTCTAGGTCACCTCTTGGATATTCTCTTTCATGTTGTTCGATGGTAGGTCCTGCTCTTATTCGTGTTTTGTACGCCTGAATCCACATGGCTAATTCTTCAGGCATGGGATCTGCTCAAACTGATCCTACCTCTTCTTTTTTTGACTTTCCCTTCCGATTTTCTCCTTCCTCTTCTTGTTTCTCTTTTAGATTTTGTTCTCTCTTCTCAATTTCCTTGTTTTGTAACAATTTCTTTTCCTTCATCCTATCTCTACGATTCTTCCATCTTTGTGTCCGTTTGCTTACAACACTTTTCTCAGGCTCTTCCGAGTCTTCAACTATTTGAGGTGTAGGTATGTTCATTTCTCTGTAGCTTTGATTATTTTCCTCAGTTTTGTCTGGGGTTTCTCTAGCTTTGGCTCTAGTTATTGCTTTCAATGGTACAGTATACTCCTTGTCGCTTCCTGATGATTCTATCACTTCTATCACGTTAATCTGCACATTAGAGTTAACTTTGTTGGGGTTCTTGGGACAATCTCTGAAAAGGTGTTCTTTACCACAATCACTATAGTATCCTTCCCAGACTCGCTGTGGTGGTGGTGGGTTTGGTAGTGTACATTCTCTGATATAATGATCACCTCCACATCTATAACATGGTCCTCTAGGTACAGGTGGTCTGTTCATAGGTCGGGGGGGTATGGGTGCCCTAGGGGCTGTGTACATCAATGACACATAGTCCTGCTCATATCCGTAGGAACTATCTGGCACTTCCATGCCATAGGCATATGGTTCGTACATTTGTCCATATTCTATCATAGAGCTCTCATAACTGGGATAGTTTCCTTGGCTATGGTCATAAGATGAGTCATATGGTTCATTACTAGTCAATGGTGTGGTTGGGACTATTGCTCTCTATAAGTTTTCTTCAGGTTGAGCTATTTTCACTGGGACAACATTCTGAGGGTGGGGTGGTTGTTGTCCTAACACCGGTTGTCGTTGATTGTAACTTTGATAAGCATATGGTCGTGGTACAGGTGCCTATTGCTGATAAGTGGGATATCTGAAGGCTTCTCCTCCTAGATCTCTCTAAGGGTATCCATAAGGTCTCATGACAGGTTGTGCAGGTCTTGATTGCCTATTAAAAGGACAATTTTCTCTGCTGTGATTTGTGTATTTTTGTTCTATGCTGCAATATTGTAAAGGTCCTGGAACGGGTGGTCTATTGTAAGCATAGGCAAGTGGTGGGATTACTCCCCTAGTGCACAAATGAGAAGGATGATCTCCTCCACGATGCATACATCTCCTAAGCATGGGCACTCTCATTGGGTTGTTGGGGTAGTTCCTCTGTCCTTGAACATTCAGTTTCTTTGCTACTAAATCGGCTATTTCCTCTACATTGTTCCTAGGGTTTGATGTGCTGCTTGCTGAATCTTCACTCTTCATACTACCTTGAGGTATTTTCAGATCCTCCGCTAAATTGTCCTCTAGGTCAATACATTCTTTCATGCATTCTTGCAAAGTTTGAACTCTCTTCACGTACACCAGAGATCTTAATGATCCATTCAATAATCCTTCCAAAAATAATGACACCATTTTGTTTTGGGTGGGCCTCTCTTCCACGGGGCACCTATCCACATATTGTTTGAATCTTCTTGCTGCTAATCTCACTGATTCTGTAGGAGCTTGCTTAAAGCTATGGATTAATGATGACGAGTTGTTTTTAATTCCAAACTTAGTGAATTCCTCAATCATTTCCTGATAGACTTGTTCCATATTTTGAAAATTTTTAGGATCGAATGGCTAGAACCAAGCGAAAGCTGTGTCTGTCAAAGTTAGACCAAAAGACTCATATTGGATCAAAAAATCTTCTACTTGTTAGGCTCTGATTACTTGCTTGAATTCAGCCATATGATTGTAAGGTTCACTAGAGCCATCATAATGATTTCTCATGCATTTGGCTACTTGAATTGGCCTTAATCTTCTTCCTGCTGCAGGCGGTCTAGGCATCACAGGAAAAATAGGTCTTCCAATGGGTATACCAGGTCCTCTTGCTATAGGTGGTCTAACTAGGGCAGGAATTCCATTTCTTGGATCCACAGGTGGCTGAGGCCGATAATTACGGTTATTTGCAGGCATGTCAAACTGCACATGTGGTCTAACCAGGATTTGAGTTTGTTGTGTTTGTCTTGACTGCTGAAATGAATTATTATGAGAGATTCCATGTGGGTTTTGTGAAGTAGTGGCTTGATCCCTTCGGGGAAACACTGGAATGTTCTGATATTTCAAACCGGCTCTCTCTGAATCTGTTAGGGGCCAGTACCTCCTCTGGTTTTTGTCCAAATATGTGATGATTGTGGGGAAGTCAGGATCTTGTAACTCATAGACAGTCGCGGGGTTAGGGGATACTTCCCATAATGAAGAGTGGGCTCTAAGGAGATTCTCCATTCCATTGATCAAATACACATCCATTAATGAGTCATCTTGGGGAACCAGGTCTCCTCTCCAAACCCTAACAACAGTAGATCTCCCTCTAGGTGTGGTCACTCGCTCTTCATTTCCTTCACCATTAGGTTATGAGCATTGTTTTCTTCCCTTGCTATCATGGGGATTGTATGAGAACAAATTTTTGGATCTACTCCCTTCAAGTCCCTATAGTGCCACACAAAAACGTCCCTATATTCCCTTAATAAAGCTACCAATTCTACTTCCTCTTCTTTACTTAGGTCATCTCCTATGTACATACATCTCTCTTCGTTCTCTTTAGTGGTGACTACAATTTTTTTGGTCTTTTCTTTGTTATCATATGCTTCTCCTGTAATGGCCTCTCTCTTAGGCATTCGTACCAAGATTTTTTGTTCTTCAACTTCATATTTCTTGAAATTCTTTGGTACTTCAAACAATGATTCCTCCTCTTCTTGATTCACTACTCTTCTTTTCTTCTTCTTTTGACCATCCTCACTTCCATCCTTTTAATTTACTGTTTTGATGCTTGTGAGAGGTTCTTCTTCTTTTTGTGTAAATACTCCTATGTCTTCTAGATAGTGCTTCTCTGAAATAAAGCAACTATCCATCACAATGGACTCTAGATCGTCATTGTTCTCTTCTTCTCCTTCTATGAAGTCACTAGAACCTGATTCACCACATGTTTCCATAACTCAGGTTTTACCTTGAGCAGCTCTTCTAAAGTGAGATGACACTGAACCTTTGTGTTTTTCACGACTTCAGTGTTTCTTGGAGCCACCGAGTCTTCATTTCTGATCAATATTGTGGGAGCTCTGATCTGGAGAGATTTAGATTCCCATGGGCCTGTGGACTGTGGCAACTCTTGTAAAGAATTAGATTCAAATTCTAACCTTTCTTCTTCGTGTTGCTCTACTTGGTCTCCATAAATAGATGGAATGTCTTGTGGAAATTGATCGTGAAGGTCATCAATCTCAAGAATAGGAGGGGGAACATCCTTCTCCTCGGCCCATTTCTCTTCTTGTATTGCCCGTAAGAACTTTTGAGCGTGTTGTTGAATTGAAAGAGGTTCTCCATCATCTATGGAGTCAGGAACATAGACCTTCTTTGGTGATGAGCTTTCTCTTTCAATAGTTGGTTGAGCGTGTGGAGGTGAAGAAACTTGTGGTTTATTTACCAACTGCTCTAATCTATCTAGTAAGCTCTGGAAGTGCAAACTCGGTGTAATAGCATTTGTCTAATTGAATGATTGATTGGCCTCGAACATAGCTTGAGCTAGTTCCACCATTTTTATGCACATTTTTGTCCGTTAAATCTGCAAATCTACTCTAGGGTAGCTCTTCTCTAGGTTTGCAGGTGTTGGACCTTCTTGAAGTCGAGCTTGGTATGCCTTGAACATCATGTCAAAGTGTTCTGGGGTTGGATATGCAAAAACAGACCCTGGTTGTGGTCTATTTACAATGGTTGGTGGGTGGGGCTAAGGTGGTGTGGATGAAGTTTTGGCATGCGAGGGATTTTCAGAGGCAATATCTTCTATTTTTGTTTTTGCGTCTTTTAGGCTTTCTTCTAGTTCGGATGACTTTTTGGTCCACTTACGATTGGCCTTCTCTCTAGTATCCTTCCATGTCCTCGTTTTTCTCTTAGTAGGCTCTCCTAACTCACTTGGCTCTGATTTCTCAGCTGGTTTAGATTGTTGTAAGGCTTATGCCCTAGTAACTGCCTGCATAGGAGCTACCTTACTGCTATGCAAAAACAGACCCTGGTTGTGGTCTATTTACAATAGTTGGTGGGTGGGGCTAAGGTGGTGTGGATGAAGTTTTGGCATGCGAGGGATTTTCAGAGGCAATATCTTCTATTTTTGTTTTTGCGTCTTTTAGGCTTTCTTCTAGTTCGGATGACTTTTTGGTCCACTTACGATTGGCCTTCTCTCTAGTATCCTTCCATGTCCTCGTTTTTCTCTTAGTAGGCTCTCCTAACTCACTTGGCTCTGATTTCTCAGCTGGTTTAGATTGTTGTAAGGCTTATGCCCTAGTAACTGCCTGCATAGGAGCTACCTTACTGCTACTGGAACTTGAATCCCCTACTAAGCCTACTACGTTAACGGGTGTAACCTTGGTTGCATTAGAGGGAATCATACAGCACCTCAAAAGATCATGGTGCAACTGCTTTTACATGCTATGAGGCAAGTCGGTAATAAAGTAAATATGACTCCATATGTTCAAGAACGTCTATTTGAAGCCAAGAAGAAGTGGGGTCAGAAAAAGTTTCTCAATGGCAGTTCAGCTTTGACCTTACTTATCTATGAGGCACTTGATATGAAAAACTTCTTGCGTGAGATGCCAACCTCAGAAGGGCTAGCCAAATATGCCAAGTCAGCTACGGTTCCAAAGAAAAAGAAAACAGTCATTGCTGTTGAAGAAGTAGGAACGAGTTCAAGGACACCTATGAAAGGAACTAAACGTTTAAGAGAGGAAGAAGCTCAGGAGACACCCACTTCGAAGAGGACACACATACTTTGCCGAAGATTCTTGTAGCCCAAATACCAATCACCAAGAGAGACCTCTCCGCAGCCCTAGAAGAGACACATCAATACATGCAAGGGCAGGTAAATCTAAATGTTCAAGGTCATCATTACAGACAAGCAAGTCAAGAGAAGCAACAACGGAGTAAAGAAAAGACCCCAGAACAAGCCGCCAGATACAAAGCACTAGGCTTAGAAGACTCGAGTTCCAATGAAGAATCTAGTCCTGAGAAAGATACTTTGGACACAGACATAAGGATAGAGACTCACGAGGAAGAATGGACAGAGATTAATCAAGTTGAAGTCACGCCAGACAACCACCAAGAAAAGGCAAAAAACATAGAAGAATCCATTGAACCCGAGCATGTAATTCAATTAAATGCTAAGTCAAAGATTAGTATCAAGGAAACTACACTATCGAATAAAGGAGTAATGCCACCTATCAAGGAAGAAATGCAAACTCCAGTGGATGAAGATTCAGACCTACACAAAAATAGACAGCAAATTATGATTGAAGTGCCGGAGGATACACCTCAAGGCAAAATGGACCACATGGAGGTTGAGCCAAGGATACAACTCCACATTAGGAAGCCCCATGACACTACATTACACGTAGCACAAGGAAAAGATGTGACAACAGGAGCAGAACCGAGTATTCCTAAAACATGGTTAAATGTGGATGTCACACAATTAAAACCTGTGGTCAAACAGATGATACAAACGGCCATGGATACACAACAACAAATGATGGATACAGATGCAGACTACGACAAAGCCATGAGGGAAAAGAATCAGTTCCAAATTATGAGTGAACAACTATCTGCACAATTAATCCAGGCACAAAAAGAGATTGCTGTCAAAGGAACGGAGTTACTTGAGGTAAAAATACGATGTGACACATTGATGACCCAACATCGTCAACTCCAGGCACAACTAATGGACTTACAAAGATTACATGAAGCCAACGAGGCCGACAAAGAGCGAATTAAAGCTAGGATTCACCTGCTTGAAACACAACTGAAGGTATACATGGAGGAGAATGACACTTTACGAAACAAAATTAAAGAGCGAATTAAAGCTAGGAGTCACCTGCTTGAAACACAACTGAAGGTATACATGGAGGAGAATGACACTTTACAAAACAGAAACAAAGAATTAATGAAGTCATTGCTATATGATCAACCCATTGAAAAACAAGAAACAACAGAGATTGATCAAAAAGAGTTAAGCGACCAGATAGCAAAGTATGCAGATTTGCTGAAACAAGAGCAAGAATTGAGAGAAGAATGGGAACGTAAGTACATTCAAGAAACAAATGAGCTAAAAAAGCAGTTGAATACAACCCATGGAAAACTGCAACAAGTTACAACGAAAACATGGACAATGTAGCAGAGATTGGCAATGAACTGCTTGCAGCAAAAGAAGCACTCAGAGCAGCCATGCAAGAAAATATAGAGAAGACTAAACGTATAGCACAATTAGAGACCCAAGCAAAAGAGAAAGCACTAATCAGGACACCAATAGAGCCAACAAAAGAGAATCCTACTGACGAGGTAGAGAAATAGGTCAGAAGGAACGGGCACTACTGGTGTAATTCCATAGTTCCTACACATAATTCTAACAGCTTGTTTACAATTAGGCTCTCAAACTTTAACCATAGACACATTAACTATGGAATTAGACACCTACAAAAGGATTCTTGAAATGATCAAGCACAGAAGGAGAACACTCAAAAAAATCGAGCGCAACTTTTCTTCATTAGTGAAAAATTTTACATCTGGATGAGAGAGTTACAATACTCACTTCACTAATGTCTAATGACTTCTAATTCTCTTCAATTCTTGTTCTCTAACACACACTCTCTCTCTTGCCCCAACATTTTTCCTTGTATATATAGGCAAATATGTACAAGCTCCTAACCATACAAAAGTATAAGTGAGCTAACTCTAAGTTAATGTACATATGTATACGTATCTTCATTCTCTGAACATATACTTTCTTCATGCTTCATGACTTGATCTTTTCAATCCTTGACTATAACACTTCATCAAAACTTCAATTGTTGATTGCCTTGCACCAACAGCTCCCCCTCAATCATCAATTGAGGTTTTCTCTATCTTCTTTATACCTGCCATGTCTTTGAATCTCTGTAGCTTTGGTCCATCCAAGCTTTTGGTTAGCATATCAGCTATCTAATCTTTTGTTGAAGTATGTATAACTTCATTCTCTTTTTCCATCACCTTCTCTCTTAGAAAATGATACTGAATCTCAATGTGTTTAGTCCTAGCATGAAAAACAGGATTAGCAGCTAAATACAATGAACTCATGTTATCTCCATGAATAGTGGGTGTACTCTGAATGATGTCAAAACTCTTCATAAGAGTCTTAAGCTATATCACTTCCTTTGCAGCTTCAACCATACCTTTGTAGTCAGCCTCTATGGATGATAAAGCAACTCTGTGTTGCTTCTTTGAACACCATGAAATTAACTTATCTCCCACATAACACAAGTATCCATAAGTTGATCTCCTATCATCAGGATTACCTGCCCAATCTGTATCACTATATATCTTGATGTTTGTATCTGATGTAAAACCATAATACAAACCTTCTTTGAGTGTACCCTTAATGTACCTCAACACTCTTTGTCCTGCAACCCCAATGTTCTTTCAGAGGACAATTGATGAATTGAGATAATACTCCAACTGCATATAACAAGTCAGGTCTAGTTAATGTAGCATATATTAGACTACCAACCAAACTTTGATATAACTTCATGTCCTTGAAATCTTCTCCTCCATATCTGCTCAATTTGTGATTCACTTCCATTGGAGTAGGTGCTACCCTGCAATCATCCATTTTAAACTTGATCAACAAGTTTTTCAAATACCTTTCTTGAGTTACATACACTCCATGTTGAGTGTATGAGATCTCCATGCCCAAGAAATATGAAAAATCTCCCAAGTCACTAATCTTGAACTCTTTCTCCATTTGCTTCTTTAGGCTTTGAATTTCTTTTTCATCTGTACATGTAAGAATTATATCATCAACATATATGCATATGTAAATGAACCCATCATCACTTGCTTTAACAAGCAAGCTACTATTTGCTTTAGATACTCGAAAACCAAGTTCCTTCAAGAACTTCACAAGTCTATAATTCCATGCCCTTGGGGCTTGCTTCAAACCATACAAAGCTCTTGAGCTTACAAACATGATCTGGATACCTTTCATCTCTGAATCCTTGTGGTTGCTCCATGAAAACATCATATGAAATATAACCATTTAAAAAAGCATCCTTCACATCTAATTGACATAATTTCCAACCTTTACATGCAGCAATAGCTATGAGTGTCCTTATGGTTGTCATCTTTGCCACAGGACTATAGGTCTCATCATAATCTATACCATATGTTGAAACTCAAGGTCAAGGACAAGCATAAAATGCACATCAGAGAAGTGGGCACACAAGAAGAAGGAGCAAGTAGGGAGCTCCAAGAAGTGTATGTCAAATTCTTAGAAGAAATCCCTATAAAGATAGTGATTTTCATCACTAAAAACCATTGTAAATACCATTCTCTATTTTTGTAACTCCATTTTGTTCAAGCCAAGGAGTCCTCGAGCTTGAGGTACCAATTTTCATAATTTTTAGACTCCGTTTGAGCCCTCAAATAAGCCTTGGAACCTAATTTTTAACTAGGCCGAACACTAGGTCTGGATAGGGCCAAAACTAGTCCAAAAACTATAAAAAGAGCTAGAGAGCTCATTTTTGGGGTTAGCTTCTTGTAGATTTCAGTTTTTGTAATAGATTTCTTTTGTAATCAAAGTCCTTCCATTGTTCCTCTCTTTGATCTTACCGTGTGCGCGTGTGTGTGTATGTGTGTGCATGTTTGTGTGCTTTCACTCACGCACTTGTGCCTTCACTTGCTCGTGGTCTTCATACCGGTCCTCACGTCTCCGCGGATTGACAAGTAAAGGAGGTGGTGCTTACGCTTGAGCTACACCATATGTCTGAGCAAATCCTTTCACAACAAGTCTAGGTTTATACCTAGACACACTTCCATCTGCAAACCTCTTTGTCTTGTAGACCCATTTGCATCCAATGATCTTCTGACTATTTGGTTTAAGAACCAAATCCCATGTCTCATTCTCCATCAATGCATCATACTCTTCCTGCACCAAATTTTCTCCATCAATGCTGGGGAGAGAGCTTCAAGGACGAGTGTTGTGATGGTAAGATCGTAGATTTACGACGTTGGAAGGTAAAAAAATCTATCATTTCTGTTATTTTCTGATTTTTCTTCTTCATCTTCTTCATCATCATCATCTCCACCTTCTTCCATCTTCTTCTTCATAGAAATTTCTTGTTTTTTAGTGCATTTTCACCATTTTCATACCATTTTTCATGCATTATTGTGTGGGAAGGAGTTAGGAAGTGCAAGGGAGAGCAAGCGCCTGTGTTTCTCATGATTTTCTGCTCATACGGAGCTCGCCATTGCTCGGCACTCAAAAATCCAAAGTTCTCGCCAAAAAACGCGATTCTGTGATGAAAATCGCGATTCTGTGAAAATTCAAATTTTTTGAAAAATCACGATTTTTTGTTTCCTGCCTAAAAGCTTGCTGAAAGAATCACGATTCTGTGGTCATTCTCAGAATCGCGATTCTGTGGTGGTGCTCAAAATCGCGATTCTCTCAAATCACGATTTTCAGCCAAAAAACACGATTATGAGAAAACGCGATTCTGTGCTTCTGCTCAAAATCGCGATTCTCTAAATTTTGAAAACCAAGATGCTCTGAGACAAAATCGCGATTCTCTAAAACATGATTCTCTAAAACACGATTTTGTGAAAACACGATTCTGTGAACCACGATTCTGTGAACCACGATTCTGTGAAAAAATGATTCTCTACTCAAAATCGCGATTCTCAAAAACACGATTCTCTGCTCAAAATCGCGATTCTCAAAAATCACAATTTTCAGCCAAAAACACGATTCTATGAAAACACGATTTTATGAAAATACGATTTTGTGAAAACACGATTCTGTGAACCACGATTCTATGAAAACACGATTCTCTGCTCAAAATCGCGATTCTCAAAAACACGATTCTCTGCCCAAAATCGTGATTCTCAAAAATCATGATTTTCAGCCAAAAACACGATTCTCAAGGTACACAATCGCGATTCTCTGATTTCACACAATCGCGATTCTCTGATTTCACACAATCGCGATTCTCTGATTTCACACAATCGCAATTCTTTGATTTCACACAATCACGATTCCCTTGGTTTCACAGGATCACGATTCTCTGATTTCGTAGCATCACGATTCTCTGGAGATTTACAGCATCGCGATTCTCTTGAAGTTCACAAAATCCCGATTCTCTTGATTTCACAAAATCGCAATTTTTTCCAAAAGGTCCTGTTTGCCTGTTTTGACCCCCAGGAGCCTGATTTGACATATCTTTTTCATCCAAAGTCCATTTTTTGAGCTCTATAGCTCGTTGGAAACTGTTTTTCATAAGAATAATGCATTAATTTTCAGGTAGGATAATTTGAAGTTGACCCTCAAGTGGGACCAGGAAACCAAGGGGGCTCCAAAGGATTTTTTGCAATACCAAGAGGGAGAAAAATTGCATCATGGGAAAGAAAAAAGCAAAAGAGAGAAGAAAGGGGGCTAAGATGGCAAAAGAGAAGGGAGATGAACATGAAGTGCATGAAATAATCTCACATGAGGATGAAACATCTAGAGAAAAATTGCAAGGAGTCAAGGAAACGGGGGAAATGTCTAAGGGGGTTGGATCCTTATTTGCAACAAGAGAATATGATAATACTTTTGTGGATATCAGAATAGGATATGACCATAGAAGGTTGGGTGTTTATATCAATCTTAATTGTGAGTGGAATTTAATTCATATTGACCTAGTGGTCATTATCTTAGAGAACATTCAACCAACAACTCACTCTTCTATCCTCATGGATGGTGAACATTATGATTGCATGGGTCAAGTTGTGTTACCTGTTATGGTGGATGATATGCAATTTTTGGAAAAATTCTTTGTCATGGATTGTATAGATGAAGACTTGATCATTGGCACCCAAAGGTTCATTACACAAAATCATCAAGAATTTGAGGTGTCTTCTCCACCTATTACCCGTGCTTCTACATATATGTCTATGGAAAATCCTAATGACTATCCACCTTATGATAATTGGGGGCAAAGTCATCTTTTCAAAGAGTGTGCTTTTCATGAAAAAATTTTTCTTTCAACTCATGTTTTTGAATCTAATCCTTCTTTGAGTAAATCGCAGGAAACCTTGGAGAATGGAGAAATGGAGGACTCCAAGTGTTTGGGGGAAGTGGAAAGTCCCTCTCTTCCTGTAAATTTGGATTCTCCTCCTAAAACCATAAGCAGGGATGATCTACAATCATATCATCAAGAAGGAGATGATCAACAAATACTTTGTATCGCTGATGTGAAAAATGATGTCGACTCGAGGGTGAATCATGAAAATCCATCACCCATTTGTACACCTAGAGATTCTATGTGTAATACGGATAAATGTATCGATGAATCTCTAGATCAATCTCCAACAACACTACCCATTGACCCCTTGCATAAGTCTGATGCATGTATAGAAGATCAACCTTTTTTGCACTCCCCATGTAAAGATGAGTTTTCTCAAAAAAACTCGCATAGAAGGCCCAAAAGACCCTTACATCAAGAAACAACAATCACATTTTCTTGGTAATATCAAGAAAATTTGGGTGGCCAAGAAATTACTTGGAGCCCAACCGAATCGCACTATGATATGGGTACCAAAGAAAGCCCTTGTACAAAATCAGCCCCCTCACACTAGACCTCAAAATCTATGGTCTAGGCCTACCATGACTTATCTTCAAGAAAGATCACTTCCAATCGAAGGACACAAAGCAATCAAGCCGAAACTCAGAAAGAATCCAGGGGGGGACTTCAAGGCAACAACCTGCACAACAAAGAAACCAAGGCGAGGTAAGGGACTAAATCAAGCACAGAGCTCCAAAAAAGATCAAAGAACCTCTTCTACAAGGATATGGGTATGGAAGCCAAAAGCATCGGTAGGCCCATAGAACCACAGTGCCAACCACGCAGGATCAAAGCCTCAAGAAAGCATCCAAACATGGAGCCGCCAAAGGAGATCACTAAACAAGCGAAGACCAATCTCAAATGGATCCCTATAAGGAGGAAGTAACAATTGTCATTCGGGGATCCAATGGATACTTCTAACAAAGGCTGCCATAGCATCTGCAAATAACATCGAAAGCCTCGACGAGTGACAACCATGTGCTCCTTGCACAACCCTGTCTTATGCACCATTCAAGTCATGCATTTCCAAAGTATGCATTATTATAGGGCCACATTACATGGCCGTGCATAGACACATTTGAGAGTCCCATGCACAAGAGCACATTGACATATGTCAACTATGTTTTCTGATACTAACATCTGCCTTCTTGCTTGTGACATGGTTATTAAAAAAAAAGGAGAGAGAGAGAGAAAGAGCTTGTTCCCAGTTTGGCTCATGGAACATGAATGTGTCATGCTTAGTTGAAGGTGGAATTGTTGATTACTAGGCACTTATCAGTTTGGATAGAAGTGTGTCTCGGCTAGTAGATGATGTAATTGCTGCCTTAACTGGTAGATGTCAAGAACTTGGCATGAACATGGCATCCACAACTATGGTTCCCCCTTACCAGGGTAGGAGTGAAGAGCTTGAAGGTCTTCAACTTGAGTGATGCTTAACTACTACATGTATGAGAGCATCCAGGGAGATATTTCATCGGGGTAGTTCTGGTACCCTCCAAATCTTTGTATGTATACTGAAATATAAAGAAATTCAATTCTCAGTATCTGGAAAATGATGCTTTGAAAAGAGGAGATAGGATCTGCCACTCAAAAGATCTCATCAGTGGACCATCAAGATGGACATTCATCAACAATGTTCCCTCCCAAAGGCCAAGTGTACAACACGAAGAGATGAACATCGATCGACCTTCTCCATGGTACATATCTTTACTTTGGAAACATCATAACCATGATAGCTTAGGAAACCTCTTCGTCGACATACCCTTGAGCACTTAGCTCAAGAACCCCAATTTTTGCACCATACTTCTTCCGATGCATTTTCCAAGTAAGCATGCATAGGGCTACATTACAAGGCCGTGCACAAGGCACATATTTTCCTCAACCCATGCACCAATACATTTACCCATCATTCAATATGGGTTACGAGTACTTGACACGAGTACAATGAACATCACCTTTGGAAGTTCTTTAGGATATCACAGGGACAACATCAATACCTAGGAAGCAAGTCGAAGCCCGCAGTTGCTCCAACTCAACCTTGACAACCTCTTTTGAGCAACAAGCCGATTTTTGGGAGCTCACAAGGACACTCTCTCGCTAGAATCCAAGGAAGCAACACATATCAAAGAACTAAGCCTTACAATAACTCACAATGACAAAGGAAGAATCAGACAACTGAACCTGCTACAATAGATAGATAGAAGGATCTTGTTCACACAGGATGGACACTACCTCTCAAAGTGCTACATGGAACAACCACTACAACAAGGGCCTGTCAGGGACGACAGACTGGAGGGGGGGGGGAGTGTTGAAGCTCAAGACCAATGACAGAGCATAGAAGCACATCAAAGAAGTGGACACACAAGAAGAGGGAGCAAGTAGGGAGCTCCAAGAAGTACATGTCAACTTTTCAGAAGAATCCCCTACAAAAATAGTGATTTCCATCACTAAAACCATTGTAAATACCATTTTCTATTTTTGTGGCTCCATTTTGTGCAAGGTGAGGAGTCCTCGAGCTTGAGGAGCATTAGAAGTACCATCGTACCAATTTTCATAATTTTTAGACTTCGTTTGAGCCCTCAAATAAGCCCTGGAACCTAATTTTTAACTAGGCCGGACACTAGGTCTGGACAGGGCCAAAACTAGTCAAAAACCTATAAAAAGAGCTAGAGAGCTCATTTTTGAGGTTAGCTTCTTGTAGATTTCAGTTTTGTAATAGATTTCTTTTGTAATCAAAGTCCTTCCATTGTTCTTCTCTTTGATCTTACTTTGTGCGCGTGTGTGTGTGTATGTGTGTGCATGTTTGTGTGCTTTCACTCACGCACTTGTGCCTTCACTTGCTCGTGGTCTTCATACTGGTCCTCACGTCTCCGCGGATTGACAAGTAAAGGAGGTGGTGCTTATGCTTGAGCTACACCAAATTTTGGAGGGTGCTTACGCTTGAGCTACAATAAGGGTCTGTCAGGGATGACAGACTCGAGGGGGGGGGAGTGTTGAAACTCAAGGTCAAGGACAAGCATAAAATGCACATCAGAGAAGTGGGCACACAAGAAGAAGTAGCAAGTAGGGAGCTCCAAGAAGTGTATGTCAAATTCTCAAAATCATCACTAAAAACCATTGTAAATACCATTTTCTATTTTTGTAACTCCATTTTGTTCAAGCCAAGGAGCCCTCGAGCTTGAGGTACCAATTTTCATAATTTTTAGATTCCGTTTGAGCCCTCAAATAAGCCCTGGAACCTAATTTTTAACTACGCCGGAGATTAGGTCTGGACAGGGCCAAAACTAGTCCAAAAACTATAAAAAGAGCTAGAGAGCTCATTTTTGGGGTTAGCTTCTTGTAGATTTCAGTTTTTGTAATAGATTTCTTTTGTAATCAAAGTCCTTCCATTGTTCCTCTCTTTGATCTTACCGTGTGCGTGTGTGTGTGTATGTGTGTGCATGTTTGTGTGCTTTCACTCACGCACTTGTGCCTTCACTTGCTCGTGGTCTTCATACCGGTCCTCACGTCTCCGCGGATTGACAAGTAAAGGAGGTGGTGCTTACGCTTGAGCTACACCATATGTCTGAGCAAATCCTTTCACAACAAGTCTAGGTTTATACCTAGACACACTTCCATCTGCAAACCTCTTTGTCTTGTAGACCCATTTGCATCCAATGATCTTCTGACTATTTGGTTTAAGAACCAAATCCCATGTCTCATTCTCCATCAATGCATCAAACTCTTCCTGCATAGCTTTCTCCATCAATGCATCATACTCTTCCTGCATCATACTCTTCCTGCCTTTACCATATAAGCATAATCTTTAGTAACCAAAAAAGAAGCGTCATAGCTATACCTTGTAGGTTGCCATTTGTGTCTTGATGACCTTCTGAGTTCTCCACTCCTTTAGGTTTCTGGTTCATCATATTCTGGATCAAACCTTGGCACTTCTTCAACTTCAACCTGTACTTCATTGTTCTCTTCTTCATCAAATATTTGAACCTTTGATTTACCTTTCTTCTGATTCACAACTTCTTCATCACCTGCATAAATATTGATTGTACCTGTACTATATCATATCCAATGAACACATACTTTTCAGCTTTAGGTTCCAATTTGTGCCTCAATTGAGATGGCACATATGCATATGCCAAACATCCAAATACTTTGCAATGATCTAGGGTAGGTCTCTTACCCCACCATGCCTCATATGGTGTCATACCCTACAAAGCTTTACATTGTAATCTATTGACCAAATATGTGGCTATATTTACAGCCTCAGCCCACAAATAATTTGGGCAATTTTTCTCCTTCATCATGGATCTTGCAAACTCAACAAGAGTTCTATTCCTCCTTTCTGCTACACCATTTTGTTGAGGAGAGTACCTGCAAGTAACTTCCCTTTTTATACCTGCATTCCACAAGTAATCACTGAACTCATTAGAGAAATACTCTCCCCCTCCATCTGACCTTAGTCTCTTCAACTTTTGACCTGTGATTCTTTCTGCATACACATGATAATGCTTGAATGTATTGAATACCTCTGACTTATCTATGATCACATAGATAGTGATCCATCTGGTAGCATCATCAGCATAAATCACATAATACCTTGAACCATTGATATTGAAATCCTTTGATGGCCCCCACACATCCGTGTGTACCAACTCAAGCTTCTCTGAATACATAAAACCATGCTTGGAATAAGATTGCTTATGAGCCTTACCTATTTGACATGCCTCACATCTGTATGTCATATGTTGACCTGCAACATTAGGCAATCCAAGCACTAAACCATTGTTAATCATATCTTTAATACCTCTTTCATTAAAATGTCCAAGCCTTTTGTGCCAAAGATCTAACTCAGAGATCTTATGTCCTCCATAGGTGAACAAGGCATGACCAAAATCACCTTGAATCTTCAATGTGAACAATCTTCCTTCTTTCTTCCCTGAAACAATTTGTTTATACCCATTGCTAGGGTCTTCCACAAAAACTCCTTCATTAGTGAACCTAACTTCATAACCTTTTTCAACAATTTGTCCTACACTTATCAGATTCTTTGGAATTGTAGGAACATACAAAACCTTACTCAAGAGAGTACTACCATCCTTGGCCTTCACTGATCCAATCGACTTCACATTGTGCTTTGTATTGTCACTTGTTTGAACTACATGATTAGTTACCTTATTCTCCAAATCAGTCATCAATGCTATGTTGCCACTCAGGTGATTGCTACACCCTGAGTCAATGTAGAAGAATCTTTGGTCTTCAATTTTCCTTTCACAAGTTGCATTCACAATCAATGTTGAATCCTCCTTCTGATATGAAGCATAATTGTAGTAGGTATTGTTGTATTGTTGGCTTTGGAATCCTTTACCTGCATTTCTTTTGAAATAATCTCTACTACCTCTACCTCTAAAATTACCTCTTTGATTTCTGCCACCTCTTCCTCTTGAATTAAAGTTCTAATTATATGCACCATTATTCTGAGTGTTATGCCAACAATCATGAGCTAAGTGATTTGTCTTTCCACAAATCCAGCAAGCTTTGACTCCATCTTTATTACTTCTGCCTCTTCATCTACCTTTGCCACCTCCTCTTCCTCTTAAGAAGTTAGCCTGGCTAGTTGTTCGTTCATCTTCATTTGCTTGTTGCTTCCATTTGCTATTCTTCCTCTTATCCTTTGAATACATTGCTTGACCTACACTTTTATCACCTTCACCTTTGACATCCTGCTCAAAGGTTAGCATGTGTCCTAGCAATTGATTTAAGTCAGGAGTAAAATGATCTAGTGATAATTCAGTAGACAAAATGAATGGCTTCCATTTGTCATCACCTCTCAAAGCTTTGAGGATTTGCCTTACCAATTTATCCTCCTCAATATCTTCATCAACTGCTCCTAATGCATCTGCAATGTCCTTCATCCTTGTTACATAATCTGAGATGGATTGAGAGGCCTTCTTCTTGAATGTGGTAAACTCTGCCCACAAGGATGCCTTCCTTGACTTTGTGGTGTTTTGGAAATTCTCCTCAAGCATTCCATATATCACTTGCACTTTCAAGACCTCTAATGTGAGGTAGCAAGTAGTCATTAACTCCCATATAGATAATGCTCCTAGCTTGAGCATCTCTCTTCATCCAAGTCTTCAAATTTGATAATTCTTCCCTAGTTGGAACACTAGGATCTCTGAACTGAGGCTTTTCCTCTTCACCTGTGATATAAACTATCAAGTCTTTGCTCATAAGATGAGCTTCCATCCTCATTGACCATGCTGGATAGTTCTCTCTATCCAATTTCTCTATTTGAAGAGAATCTCCCATCCTTTCTTCACCTGTGTATTAAATTCTTCAACCTTTATAAGAAATAATTGTGCCTTTGCTTCGAGTGAATTTCCTTTTGTCTTCGTTGATATCTTCTGACCTTCTTCTCAAGCTTTACTTTCAAGCTTTCACCTTTTGTATCTTCAAATGTTGAATTCTTTATAACTGCAGCAGTTGGGGTCCTCCTTTCTTCAATTTTGATGCTTCCTGCTCTGATACCACTAATGGAGAGTGTTAATCTCCAAAAGAACAAGTTATCCTTGAAGTTAGAGCACCTCTATATCAAGGATAACTTAAAACCTTCACCAATTTGGAGGATCAATGATTAACTATCAGAATTTTGAACAAATTGTGAAGAAGATGACTACACAGAAAGTTTGTTGCACATAACTCACTCTTTGACTTATCAAATTTGTAAAGTTTTTTAAAAAACTTTGCACAAGGTGTTATCTATAGTTTATGCACCTCCTCCAAGTTAAATCATTCCAAAAGACTCAGTAGATCTTGAGAAATGATCTTAACAAGTCACCTATGCCTAAAACTGTAGTTCCTTACGGTCGAATTTGACACCTGCAACTTCTAAAGCTTGCTTCTCCCAAACTAGAACCCGTTTAAGCAAATGCTTTTAGCCATAGATGGGTTACCTTTCAACTTAGATTTTTACTCCTCATTTGTGCAAACCTTTACACTGTGCACTGAGAACTCACCCTTTCTTTGACCATCAGGATTGCACCTATTTCAAAGGACACTCACTACTTTCTCACATATGAATGTTCCTACACATAATTCTAATAGCATGTTTACAATTAGGCTCTCAAACTTTAACCATAGATATTAACTATGGAATTAGAAACCTACAAAAGGATTCTTGAAAAGATCAAGCATAGAAGGAGAACACTCAGAAAAATTGGGCGCAACTTTTCTTCATTAGTGAAAACTTTTACATCTGGATGAGAGAGTTACAATACTCACTTCACTAATGTCTAATGACTTCTAATTCTCTTCAATTCTTTTACTCTAACACTCTCTCTCTCTCTTGCCCCGACATTTTTCCTTGTATATATAGGCAAATATGTACAAGCTCCTAACCATACAAAAGTATAAGTGAGCTAGCTCTAAGTTAATGTACATATGTATACATATCTTCATTCTCTGAACATATACTTTCTTCATGCTTCATGACTTGATCTTTTCTTCAATCCTTGACTTCAACACTTCATCAAAACTTCAATTGTTGATTGCCTTGCACCAACACATCTATCACTGAGTATCATGTATCGTGAGATCCTAAGTATCGTGTATCATGATTTTCATGTATCACGATATTAAAGTATAATGTATCACTATAATCATGTATCACGATATTGAAATATCGTGTATCGTGGCCTATTGTGTATCGTGATCATCCATGTATCGCGATACATAAGTATCGTGTGTTCACCAAGTATCGTGTATCGTGAACTCCCCGTGTATCCTATATCATGGTAGTTGAAGTATCATGTATCGTTTGTCAGCCTGTGTATCATGTATCCTCTGTCCTTCAGGTATCGTGTATCGTCCAAATCCTGTATCGTGACCCGAGAGATATTGTGTATGGTCAGAGGTCAAGAAACATGTATCATGGACATCCTAGGGAAGGAGAACTTAAACTAGGCTAAGCCAATTCCTTAAATAAACATAAGCCTGAGAGACCTGCAAAATTGAATGAGGTATTTAGTGGATGAACCTTTGCTTAGGACGTGTACTAGGAAGCCGACGTAGTGTCATATCTTCAACCGGGAGTGTAAACTTACCTAGTGCCAATTCTCAGTATTCTGACACCTCTAGTGAATCACACGAAGAAGCTAGGATGGCTTCAGAAGACATTTATAGTTTAGTGTTGTTGACAGGATTTATGTCCATCATTGAAGGAGAATATAGAGCCTCTCTGGAGTATGCAAACACCAACCAACATGACCTACCAATTTACATAGATGGACTAAATAGAACCGTAGCACGAATGAAGAAAGAAAATGAATCGGAGATAGTTCCTTGACCTGCAGTGAAATATGAGGGAGGGTTCTATATGGACAAAAGAGGAATGATTTACGCAGTGATCGATTGTTTGGAGACTATAAGTGAACCACGAGAAAGTGGGAATGTGGACCACATTAGTGGGGAAGGAACAGAAGGACGGGTTTCTACACCTTGAGGTAAGTCCAAAAAAACTAGATTTTGGAGAGGTGACAAAATTCCTCACGATGACGCATTGACTAATGTGTATATGGTAGCCTGGATGGAGAAATTACTACAAGCCCCTTCATCTTTGTGGGGGGAAAGTAGTAACCTAGTCACCATCTATGTGCTACAAGACCCAGAGGATCTTTCTAGAATCACTTATCTTGATACGAATATGAGGAATGACTAGCCCATCTCAGATCTAGAAAGAGCCCAATTGAGGTATCAAGGTATTCTAGTGTTTCCTTTGAGAGACTCATGAACTACCTCCCAGAATCCTCAAGGAACTACCAAAGCTATGCTCATCAGAGCTCGGGGCAGGACCAACAACAAGGTATTCCTGCAAGGACCAATGTTTAGTTTCCCACACTAGGAGCAAACCCTAATTATCAACCCCCAACCAATGGAGATCCTAGGAATAGAAATCATGTGCCTAAGAGACCACCCTTAGGTAGAGGATTTGGAGTTCAAGTAAGACATCTAGCAGTTCCTGTTATGCCCAGACCACCAGAGCGAAGAAGAAGATTATGACCAATTCAAGTGACCAAGTGTATGAGAAGCCACTATGATGGGTCCGGTGAACCTTATAATCACATAGCTGAATTCAAACAAGTGATTCGTGCCAAACAAGAGTGGAAGATTTTATGATCCAATATGAGTCATTCGGGTTGACACTTACGAACACCGCTTTGGCCTGGCTCCAACCTCTTGAACCCAATCAATTCCTAAATATGGAACAAGTATTTCAAGAAATGATTGAAGAATTCACTAAGATGGGCATTAAGAATAACTCTTCATCATTGATCCATAGTTTCAAACAGTCCCCTATAGAGTCAATATGATTTGCGGCTTGGAGATTTAAGCAATATGTAGATAGATGCCCCACAAAGGAAAGGCCTACCCAACAGAAAATGATTTCATTATTCTTAGAAGGACTAGTCAATGGATCTCTGAGAGCATTAGTCCACGTAAAAAGGTTCCAAACATTAAGTGAATGCTTGAAGGAATGCATAGATTTGGAAGATAACTTATTTGAAGACTTGAAGATTCCCCAAACCAAGAGTAAAAGCAAGGATAGTTCTAGCAGCATCACTAGTACTAGCAATAACATAGAAGAAATTGCTGACTTAGTGGCCAAAAAGTTAGGAGTGTAAGGACAAAAGAACTACCCTACCCCCCCACTACGAATGTCGACGTTAAGAAGGTGTGTACACTGTGGAGGGGATCACCCCTCTCACATATGCAATAGGGGAATTGTTCCATCAAATCCATACATATATAGCCACCACGAGTACAGAATCAAGCCTAGTACTGCATTATTGAATAGAAATATACCAACCACAATGTTGATAATTGTCCTTACAATAGACAGTCTAGACCAATCCAACCACCACCATTCAGGCCATATGGATACCCAACTAGAGATCCAGGAAGGGAGTTTCCCAAGTACCCTCAGTACCAGAACCCACTTCCAAATCAAGGTCCTTATGAATACTATGGATACAACCCACCACAGCCGGTCCTAGGACAACAACCACCCCATCC
The DNA here is from genome assembly GCA_020310875.1 of Ceratopteris richardii. Classification (NCBI taxonomy): domain Eukaryota; kingdom Viridiplantae; phylum Streptophyta; class Polypodiopsida; order Polypodiales; family Pteridaceae; genus Ceratopteris; species Ceratopteris richardii. The sequence continues at coordinate 114,442,942 of CM035419.1, read as the reverse complement.
TCAGAATGTAGTCTCGGTGAAATTGGCCCAAGCCGAAGAAAACACGGAGAGAGCCCTAGTACCAACTACTCCTCTCACTGGTACGAACAGCTATAATCAATCCTATGACCAGCCCTAGGTAGATTACTATGCATACAAAATGTACCCTATGAATTACGAGCGGGCCTACGAGCAATAGTCATATGGGAAAAATAACTATGATCAATCATACGGATATGGAGCTGAATATGCGACTCTAATGTATGCCAACCCTAGAACCCAAGCACCTTCTAGACTTGTGATTAGACCCTCAATACCTTGAGGACCATGCTACCGATGTGGAGGAGACCATTTCATTAGGGAATGCACTTTCCCCTATCAACCACCTCATAAGGTTTGGGAAGGATATTGTAGCGATTGCGGAAAAGAACATTTGTTTAGGGACTGTCTGAAAAACCCTAACACACCACCCAAGTGAGCGTAGTAGATCCCTCAGGAAGTGACAAAAAATATACAGTGCCCTTGAAGGCAATTACAAGAGCAAGAGCCAAAGAAGGACTAGAAGAGTTAGACTCTACCAGACATGAAATCAACAAATAAAAAACTCTAGTACCTCAAGTAGTGCCAGATTGAGAAGAATCTGAAGAAAATTCCAAAGGAAAAACGGACTCAAAGATGGAAAGCTCGGTTAGAAATCTTTAAGAAATTGATTGAATTAGCTCAAAATACCCTGGAAAAAACCATACAATATCTTTTGCAACTGAGGATACCTGATAGAGAATTTCAAGAAGGATTAAGAGTTCATGACCCTCTAGAAGGAAGGACTGGGGAGAAAGCCGAAAGCATAGCTACCAAAAATCAAGTAAGAAGTTTGATAATTCCCAAAGTAGAAGCTAATTGGCCGGAGGATTTATGGGCTAAAGTCTAAGAAGAGAGATGGAGAAAAACCGAGGATATTAACCCACCCTTTGAAGAGTTGGATGCTGATGAGAACCCAAGAATGGTGAATCATGAAATGAATTATGAGGAAGGTGCAGAAGGAATGGACACACTACCAAACTACATGGGAGAATATGAACGAAATTCTTTATCATGCCCCAACAGTAAGAACGAAAGGGAAAGAAATTTCTAGCAAGACATTGGGCATAGCACAAAAGTTGAAGGAGACTAAAGTGCAATGTTCGATAACCTTAGAGGAATTACTATAAATCAAACCACAAGTATGGGGCAGATTAGCTAAGCAACTCATACAGAGAGAAGTAAAAGCAGTTATTAAGGAGGCCAATGAAGATACGCATACAATTCAAATTCCTATAGATAAAGTGGGAGACTTCTTTGAAGGTGATGAAGGTAATACATGTCTACCCATCACTTTTCGAGGTTACACTACAAAGGCAATCCTAGACACGAGAATGGGAGTAGGAATAGCTATGAAAGAAATATGGGAAAAGTGGGGAAAACCAGCGCTACGACCCATAAGAATGAAATTACAATTGACTAATGGACACACTGAAAAACACCTCCGATTGCTAGAGAATGTAGTGCTTACAACATATGGAGTAGATTTTGAGCACACATTAGCCATTTGTGAATTTGAGAGCTAGTAACTATGAGATGATCTTGGGAAGATCCTTTATGAGACAAATAAGGGTAGTGCAAGACTAGGGTAGAGATGTTGTGTATCTGCAACATACGGGCACAACGACAAGAATAAACCTCCATACATACATGTATCAAGCTTAGTTGCTTATGAACTAAGCTTTTTTGCTGACCATACCAACCACCACACGATAGTGTCAAGTCCGAACAATGGAAGCAACTCATGGCACGTGAAGCTAATCTGCTAAACGAAACAAAACAAAAGGTAAACGAGATGTACTCCTGTGGAAATCCAAAGCCTGTCAAGGATGACAAAGTTCAAGAGGGGGGACGTGTGGCAGTAGAGATAGGATAATCTAGCAAAAGAAGAAGAATATGAAAATCAAAACGAAAGACTGTGCAATAAGAAGTATCATCCTGTGCCCAAAGCCCCACAGGGGCATGCATCAGGCTACAACACCGAAGGACCAGGTCCCAAAGAGTGGAAACAAAGAATTACAACAACCAGGACCTTTCAGCGGGAGGTTGCACACAGCTTCCTCATCCACGAGGTGCGTGTAGTGGAAAGAAATCGATAGGTTAAAGAAAAGCACCAGGTCCCGAGTAATGATCAGTCCCTTAAAGAAGTAATACATTGCACCTAAACCTTTGCGGCCTCCACTAGGTGAGTGCGGTGAAAAGAAATCAACAAGACTCAAGAGAATGCATCAGGTCCCAAAGGATGTAACAAAAGATTAAAGAAAAGGACCTTTAAAACGCAATGCTAGCATGTAGCTCAATGATGAGTAGCACCTCCTTTAATGTCAATCCGGGAAGACGTGAGGATGGTATGATGACCTCGAGCAAGTAAAGGCACAAGTGCATGAGTGAGAAGCACACCAACATGCACAAACATACACACACACGTGCACACACAGCAAGACAAAGAGAAAGACAATGGAGTTCTTTTAGATTACTTCCGAAATGCTCATACAAGTTCAAATCTATTACAAGCTACCCTAAAAAATGAGCTCTCTAGCTCTATTTATAGTTTTTGACTAGTTTCTGGCCCTCTCCAGACCTAGTGTCCGGCCTAGTTAAAAATTAGGTTCTCTGGCCTATTTGGAGGTTCAAACGGAGTCCAAAAAATGTGAAAATTGATAGGTAGGTACTTCTAAAGCTCCCCAAGCTCAAGGGCTCCTTGGCTTGCACAAAATGGAGCTACCAAAATATGAAATGACATTTACAATGGTTTTTACTGATGAGAATCACTATTTTTGTAGGGATTTCTTCTAATAATGTGACATACATTTCCTGGAGCTCCCTACTTGCTCCTCCTTCTTGTGTGCCCACCTCTTTGATGCATGAAAAATTTAGATGGCCTACTTGCCAGATCTTCTTTGACTACTCTGTCTGCTTGTGCCTTCTCTTCGCTCCGACTCCCTTCGTAGGCTTCCTTGTCTTGTGAGTCCTTCACTTCCTTGACTACTGCCAACACCCCCCCTCTCTCGCGTCTGTCGTCTCTGACAGACCCTTGTCTAGCTGTGCGTTGGACGTAATATTGAACCACATCGGAAGCAAGGTGGTGTTCTTCTAATTGTAGCCCCCGTGCTAGGTCTATTAACAATGCATCCCAATCCACTGGATGTGGGACGTTTGGATGGGGCACCCGTAGAACCCTGTGATGAACATCTCCTCGAAGGTCTGCTTGAAGCATGCTGGGAGGTATTTTATTCTTGCGTGCCAGGCATATACTACCTTTATTGAGGGGGTAGTGCTCATGTCATATACCAGATCTTGGTTGCCTGCAGTGAAGCCAACTCCTGAAAAGTGGGGGTCCTTGATGTTCTTGAATGTCCTGAATGTGATGAGCATTAATTCAAAGATTTTCATGCACATTTGTGCCATCACATCAGGTGTGTTCCGTAGTCGAATGCTCCAGTGACGGATTGTAGAAATCATGTAAGCAACAGTGGGAGGTCCTTGTGGAGGTGCTAGATAGACATAATTTAACCACTTTGCACAACCTTTGACGTTCTTTACAGCAATGGTAAATTCGGGCCAGGTGCGTCTGCGGAAGACTGGAACATAACAGGGGTTGTATTTGATAAATAGTGGCATGTTAGTCCAAGTACAAACCATCTCGGGATAGGTCTCAAGAAGACGGATCCTCCAGGTAGGTTGATGAATGGATCCTTTTTTTGCACTCTCAGGGATATCATCGGGCCCAAATTGTGTGGCAAAGGTTGGAGCCTTGCCACATCGTCGTTGAATCTCTGCGTTGTAATCTGCCAAGAGTACACAATATGGCACATACTGATCGTCGTTGGTGCCTATCCATCTATGATGAGACATACTGCGGAAATACTCTGACTTAATGATGGTTTCTTCTAATTTGGCCATTGATTGGATTTGGATTGCCACTCGATCTTCATGGGTTTTCGTTGTCTTTTCGAGTGTCTGGAGCCATTCGGGTACTTCGACTTCCAAGGTGTCCATTCCTTCTGAGGTTTGCTGACCTCCTGGCATCAGCATAGGAACATATGGTTCCTCATACGATTCATCCACCTCAATGGGTACCAATTCATCTGGCTCTGGTTCTACAACTAGAGAGGGCTGTCTTTCATATTCCAGTAACTTCTTCTACAATTCTGCCACCTGCTCAGTTAATGCCTTTACTTCCTCTGAAGTCGTGGTTGTCTCTATGATTTTGGGTTGTGCCTCCTGTTCCCTGAGCTGGCGGCGTAGCGCATCCCGTTCCTTTTCCAAATCGTCATGTGCTTCTAATAGATCGGCATAGCTTTCCAAGATTGTCTTCATTGTTTCTGAGGGGACTGCTTTGAATTGTTCTGGGTCGATTTCGTAGGGAGAGCCTTCCATGGCAGCTTCCAAGTTTTCTTCGTTTTGCTTCTGCAGACGCTTGTTTTCTTCAAAGGCGGTAGCCATGTGTTTTTTGAGTAGAGTCAAATTATGCCGGACTCTTAGATTATCGGTTTGGTAGACTTCCAGTAAAGCTTCGAGTTGTTTGACACTTGGCACTTGTGATGGTTGGGGTGCCTCCAGGAGAGTTTGATGGGCCTACTTGAGTGTGGTATAGAGTTCATTGAGGTCCGCCTTTTCATCTTCTATGGTTATCAGCCGTCTCTGTAGTTGTTGGTGATTCGTAGTCAGTTGACGATGACGGTCTTCGAGAGCTTGATACTCACTCTGAAGTTGATACACACACTGATGCAATGTTGAAAGCATATTATTTACATTAAAGAATGCAGTGAAAGGGGAGGATGTAGGGGGAATGGGGAGGGGAAAGGGAGTCGTGAATGCTGTGGAGTCAAGTGGTGAGGTAGGTGGAGGGGGTATGGGAGATTGAGGCTGCATGGGGGGAGGGAGTGGTGTTGTGGCTGGTGATGTTTCCATTGTGTCGAACGTGTGTGTGACTGTGTAGATGGGGACAGTGGGTGGGTTGGATGTGATATTTGTGAAGAGTGTTGTGAAAGTGGGCATGGTAACTCCTCCAAATTGGATGCCGGGAGAGAGAGGAATTCCCATGACGAATGTGTTAATGGCAGAAATAGGCGTGGTAGTGCCAGGTGGTGAGGTGACTTGTGTAGTGAGAGGTGAGGTGGGTGGTGAGAGTGGTTCCACCTGATGTTCGTCTGTTTGTGTGTTACCTCTTGGTTTTGCTACATTGATGTGGATTTGTTTGCCGGATCGCATGGGGCGAGTAGGCACTCGTTTCTCAAATCGATGAATATAAGCCATGGCTGCATGAACAGCCTCATCTAAGCCGACCGCATCTGCGTGCATGTTCATTGATTCAATAAACATGTCATCCACACCTTCCTCAGCTAACATTTGGCTCATGAGCACCTTTCCTATCTCGAGCGACAGTTTGTGTTGTTCTTGGACTCGCTTCATGGTTTCATATAATCTTTTTATTTGGGCCGAGTATGCCGGGGCACTTGCTAGTTCTGAAAGTTCGTCATATTCTTGATCATACTCCTCGTTTGCTTCTTCTTCTTCTGTCTCTTCTTCATCCTCTTCTACTTCTACTACTTCTGGTTGGGTCGGGGCTGAAGTTGTAGTAGTGGGTTGTGGTCCTTGGGTCTGCTCTGCTTCTGTCTCCAGGTTAGACTCATTGATCAAGCGGGCAATTTCTTCATCTATCAAATCAGCAAGGGTGTAACCTTGTGGGAAATCCAAGTCCGATGGAATCAGAGGGAACACCAGATTGGATCCTTCGGCGCTTGGCCTGGGTAGGCGAATGGTAAATGGTCAGACATGTCGCGTTTGTGGAGGGGTCACCTCTGGTGTGGTGGTGGCTCCCCTTGCTTGAGCACATGGTAATTGAACTCCCCCTCTCATTTTCTTCGATGGAGGGCCCGCCGTTGACAGTCGTCTTTGGAATTCTTGGGCCCTGGACCATACTAGTGCTCTTTGAATGGGCACGTCATATGCTAAGCACCTGTAAATTATTTTTGTCAAAGCACAACACCCATGAAGCACATTCTTATGTTTCTTATTCGATCCTTGATGGGCTAGATGGATTTGATCGATGATCCAGTGTGGCAGACTGATGGTGAGATTCTCTATCTCTGCCAAGTACAAGCTGAACCATATCTTTTTAGGTGGCATTGTGAAGCGTTCTTGGGCGGGGAAAGCGAAGTGCTTCATGATTGTTCGTAGGTGGAGAGAGATGGTTGGTGTCATTGCTACCATGTCCTTCAATTTGTTGAGATCCTTGTGCTTCATCCTTCCTGGAATCATTGTTTCCTTCTCGGTGGGAATATGCATACCTTGCATCTTCAATGCTTCTCGTACTAGGTTGAGGGTCAGTTTGAATCTTTTGAGTTCGTGGCCTGGCATCAGTGAAGGTAGCACAAAAGTACTATCACCTCCCTCGGCCCTGTTAGGGGTGATGGTACTGATAAAATAGGAACAGCGCAGGAAATCTGGCTTAGGTAAATGTCCCCGGAAATAGCCATCCAAGCCCGCTTTGGTCCATACGGATCGCATCACTTCTGCATTCTGATATTGCTCAAATTCGCGGGTGAAGAAATGATATCGTCCCCATTTTCCATCAAACTCAAGTTCTGCCTCCCAAAAGTAGGTGTCGTCTCCTAATGGCCCTGCGACATCACTGAACCAATGTGCATGCTTCCCTACTTGAGAAGTGTGCCCCTGAGGCGGGTCCTGAATAGGGAGCACATGCACAACTCTAAGTTCTTGAGGTCTCTCAGTGAGTTGTGGTTCCAGAAGGAGGGTTTCGATGTCCACTATCTGGGTGCTAGACCCTGCCTGGGAGCTGGTGCCTCCGGTTTCTGCCATGTTACAGCTTGCTTGCTAGTTCTGTGAGAATATAGAAGCAGGCGTTAACATTGTAAAGGACAAGGTAGAACAATTTTTGTCCCCCTTACAACATTAACATGAGGTGAATGATGAGTTAGTCGATCAGTGAGTGCTCGATGATTGTGTGTGTTGTTAATCCTATGAGCTAAGTGACAAGATGCAGTTAGTAGGTGGAGAGGAATGTACAAATGGGATCGGGGGGTTTATTACAAGCTTTTGGCTGCCAAACACAGTGAATGACTTTATGTTTTGGTTTTGTGGAGACTCTAAAGGGCTTTATGAGGGTGTCTGCTTGGAAATGAGGCTTTATAGGGGCCCATTTGCAAGTGATTCCACTTGTGCTCATGTGTGAATACGTGTTTGTGTGTATTGACTGAGAGTGGGCATCGGCTCTTTGAGTGAGTGAACCCTGTTGTACATGGTGCGATTTGTGTGTGACTAGTTGAGCCTGCAAGCAAGCCTTACGCACCCAAATTTGTCTTGATTGTGGACCAGCCTTCATCGACTTCTTGGGTACCCAGATAGATTTCACTTTCACAGAAGGATTTTTGGAGGACTTCTTATTAGTGTCGTGTCGTTGATCACTAATAGGAAGTTGAGCCAGTTGTTGTGGCTGGACCGCAATAGGATGCTCGTTCTTCTGTACCCACACTTGTTTTGGTGGTTGAGACACCGTGCGTCGTATTTTCGTTGAGCCTCGAGCACAAGTCGTCTCCTTCTTCTGCATTTGATCTGCCTTTGGTTGCTGCATCCCTGTGGCTTTTGGAAAAGAAGGGAGTTCCATTGTACCCTTAACTTCTTTGTTGAGACAATCATCCCTCTGCATCACATAGTTTTGGACAAGAATAGCATTGTCAACTTCATGTGTACCCCTGGAAGGACCAGGAGTCTGTGCCTTTCCTAGTTCCTTGAGTGCTCCATTATCTAACTCAACTGTAATTTGACTCTAATTTACCCATACCTGAAGAAGTCCACTTCTTAGGTTTAGGTTGACTGCATGATCATAGATCCAGTCTTGACCCAAGACAAGAGGTTCAGTGAGGTCCTCATCTTGACACACTAGTACTTTAACTGTCATTAGAACATCTTGAATGTAGAGGGGGAGTTCCACCTTGCCCATGCAAGGGGTTTCCACACCTCCCAATCCTATGAGATATGCTTCTATAGGATTGACATTTAATTTCAACTCTCGACAGTAAAAAAGTTTAACGGCACTAGTGGCTGCACCTGAGTCAATCAAGGCCCGTGCAGTCCTTGCACTCTTCTCTATCTCCAAGGTTACAAAAGGACGTCGGTCAACTATTCTATGGGGGCTTACACTTGAGATTTCACACATAGCCATATGATATCCTGGGTTCCCATAGTCATCTATCCTTGGCTGATCTCGTCCTTGTCTTCTCATCTTCATTTTTTGGATGCGTTCCAAGGCTTCTACCTGTGCTTCTTCTGGAACTCGTTTTTCCTCTTCTTTACGTTTCTTGGCAGTGTTGAGTCGATTGAGCATTTCCTCGGTGAGAGGTTCTTGATATAACTTGACTCTGCATCCACTTATGTAGCTAGGGAGAATGTTGCCTTCGAGTGTGGCTAATTGGACTGCTCCACTAGTCAACATCCTATTTATGATCATAGGTCCATAGCCTCTCTTCTCTAATTTTCTCGCATGTTGCTTCAAAGTGTAGACTAACACTAGGTCCCCTGCTTTCAATCCTTTATCCTTCACATGGGCATCAAAGTACGCCTTCTGCCTTTTCTTAGCTGCATATATTCTTGCTGCAGCTCTTAGTCGTGTTTCACCTAATCGTTCGAGGTCAAAAATTCTCGAAGAGAGTTCATGACCCGTCCACTCATGCTCCTGTGCTACTCTCAATGTGGGAATCAAGAAGTCCAAAGGTAGCACCGCATTTTGGCCAAATTCCATCTGAAAGGGTGTGGCTTGGAGTACCGTTTTATAGGCAACTCTGTATGCCTAAACAGCATGATGTAGCTGTTTGTCCCAATCAGAGCGTTTCTTATTCACCAATTTAGTCAACACATTGCATAGGATCTTATTTGTGCTCTCAGCCTAGCCATTAGCTTGTGCGTGATAGGGGGCAGACTTCTTATGTACTACCAAGAATTCTTGGAGAAGATTTTCAATAACTTCATTCAAGAAGTGAGTCCCCCTATCGCTGACTAGCTCTATAGGTAGCCCGTATCTCGTGAATACATTCTCAAATAAGAACTTAGCTGTCATTTGAGCATCGTTCTTTGTGGTAGCTTTCACTTCTACCCACTTGGTTAAATAGTCTGTGGCCACAATGATATATTCAGCATGTGAACCCTTGGCTGGGGGATTAATAGGACCTACAAAGTCTATTCCCCATTTAGAGAATGCACGTCCACCCATCATACGTTTTAGAGGCATCTCATCTTTGCGTATAGGATACTGAGTTCGCTGACAAACATCACATCTCTTCACATAGGTATGTGCATCCATGTGAAGGGTAGGCCACCACAACCCTGCAAATAGGATCGCCTTGATCACCCGATCTGGTCCAAAGTGTCCTCCTGCTACACCTTGGTGAGCAGTTTCCAAGATCTTGAGATATTCACTCTCATGGACACATAATCTAAGGTAACCATCTTTACCACGCTTGTATAGATTATCACCAATGAGTGAGCAATCTAGGGCTTCTTGTTCTAGACTTCTTTGTCTGGTCAGTGTCATATCTTGAGGGAATGTTCTCGTCCTCAGGAAGGTTACTAATGGTTCACTCCAATCTGGCACTATGGAAACTTGATAAAGAGTGGCATGTTCCACAGGTGGTTTAGTGCAACAGATTGGGCATTCCTTGCACAACTTTTGGACATCAACTTCCATAGTAGGCCAATGCACTCCGAATCTCCTAAGTGTCTGTAAAGTTCTTTGCTTTGAGTAGTGTTGCTCTAATGCACCTACATGTGCTAATTGCAACCATTTTGCGTACTCGTCCTCTTCCACACAACAAGCCAATATCCCTTGATCTGTCTGTTTGTACATGCTTCCTGCCATGATATGGTACTTCTGGGCTTTTACTACCTCCCTATCTTGAGTGTTTATGACTGGGTGGTTAGGCCCGTATGTCAGTACTGGCACTAATGGCTTAGCCCACTGAGGTACAACTTCCAAATTAAACAAGTAAGCATCAGGAAGGTCATCAGAGACTCCTTGTGGGGCTTCTCCAGATGTGAGCCTAGAGAGATGGTCTGCTCTCAAGTGAGTCTTCCCTTTCCTCACCACAACTTCAAAGTCGTATTCCATTAGTAAGAGAAACCATCTTACTAATCTACCTGTATTGCATGGCTTGTTTACCAAGTACAACAGTGCTTGATGATCAGTAAAAAAATTTAAACTTGTTTGAAAGCAAATAGTGTCTAAACTTTTTAACTGCATATACCATGCCTAATCCTTCTCGTTCAGTGGTGGTATATTTTCGTTCAGCTGCATTCAACTGTCTACTAGCATAGGCAATTGGAAGATCCATATTACCTTCACCAGTAGGTTGTGCGAGTACACACCCAATAGCATAATTGGATGCATCCACATGAACATGGAAGGGCTTATTCCAATCTGGTGTGGTCAAGATTGGTGCTGAACACAATCTTCTTTTGAGCTCGTTGAAAGAGTTTTCACATTCATCAGTCCACTCAAAGTTGGTCAAAAGTCTGTACAATGGCTTGGCAATGATGGCATACATGTGTATAAAGTGTCGGTAATAGCCACAATGCCCCATGAAAGCTTGTACTTCCTTGACATTCTTTGGCCTAGGTAGCTCTGCTATAGCTTTCACTTTTTCTTCGTCCGTGGATATGCCATTCTTTGACACTATATGTCCTAGAATCTTGCCTTGCCTGACCATGAAAACACACTTTTCTGGGTTCAAGCAGACTTGATATTCTCTGCATTTGTCAAAGATTTGTCTGAGTTCAGGAATATGTGTTTTTCTAATGTTGGAATGAGCACAAAGATCGTCCACATAGACCTCTAAGATCTTCCTCAAGAACTCTTTAAATACATGGCACATCAGTCTCTGAAAGGTTGCAGGAGCATTGGTAAGCCCAAATGGAATTACTCTAAAGGCAAATATGCCCCACTCTGTGGCAAAAGTTGTCTTATGCTGATCTTCTGGCGCTATGGCTACTTGATTGTAGCCTGAAAATCCATCAAGGAAGCTGTACACTTCCTTGCCTGCTACTCTTTCTAAGAGATGTTCTGTGATAGGAAGCGGATAGTTATCTCGAATTGTGGCTGCATTAACCTTTTTCAAGTTAATGCACACACGTAGCTTTCCATTCTTCTTGGGCACCACTACAATGGGGGATACCCACTCAGTGTGCTCAATTTCATAGATGAATCCAGCTTCTACCAGTCTATCTATCTCCTCTTTGATCTTAGCAGCATAATTATCATTATATGTGTATGGATTTTGCTTAGAGGGTTTCGCGTCTGAGGTCATGGGAATTGTGTGTGAGCATATGTCTAGGTCAACACCCTTCAAGTCCTTGTAACTCCAAGCGAATACATCTCTGTATTCTCGTAGCAAGGCTATCAATTCGCGCTCCTCTTCTTCTGTCAGGTCATGTCCTATGTAAGTGAACCTTTCTTCTCCTTCTTCTATGGCTACAACAATTTTCTTGGTGGTTTCCTTGTTATCATAGGCCTCTACTGACTGAGCTTCACGTTTAGGCATTATCACCATAACTCTCCTATCATCTATTTCGTACTTTTTGAAATTGTCAGGGACCTCAAACAAAGATTCTTCCTCTTCTGGTGTGACTTCTCTCTTCTTTCTTTTCTTTCCTTCATCCTTAGGGGTCACTTGTGTGGTTAATCTTACATCATTGGTGAGCTCTCCATGTCTCTGAGGTTGAAATTCTACTTCATAGAAGTATTCTTCATCTGATGCAAAAGGTGGGTCCATAATGATTGACTCTAGATCGGAGTCACTTGCATCTCCAAATGCATCAGGGCTAGGTTCGCACTCTTCTAAAACTGCATCTCCCATGATTGGCTCTATGGAGAAAACTGAAATATCATAGCCATCCTTGTCACAGTGTGGTGTCCATTGTTCCTCATTGATGGCTACATCCATTGTTGCTAAGATTTCTGCCCAGCCGTGAGGCTCAAATTCTTCGTCAGGAAATACTACCGGTGCATAGGCTGGGTCTTGAATTGATCTATGGGTTTCCTTCGCACCTATCTCTCTGGCCTTTTCTCTCTTCTCTTCTTCCACTGCCACTTTACACATCCATAAGTGAGTGTCTTCATGCATCCATGGGGATCCTGATCCTATGGAGTGCACAGACTCCGTGTCATCCTTGGCTCTATGGATCGGGTTCCATTGGATAGGAGGGACATCTCTATGAGAGTAATCTTTGAGATTGACTTTGGTCGTAACACCTAAGTGTTGCAAATACAAGGAATTGGTTCCCCAATCCTGGAACACTTGCAACTGTCGCATAAATGGTCTTCCCAAAATCATCTCATAGGCATGGTTCTTGCTGAAATCACATATGGCGAAAGTATGCTCAAACTCAACACCGCATGTAGTGAGAGTTATTCCTTCCAGCAAGACTAAGGGTCTTTCTATGTGACCATCAACCATTTGCAATTTCATCCTTGTGGGCCTGAGTGCTGGCTTGCCCCAACACTTCCATAGGGAAGTGGTAGCAATAGCAACTCCTGCACCTGAGTCTAGAATCGCCTTGGTTGTGTACCCCTGATGGGTAATGGGAAGATAGGTGTTTCCTTCTTCACCTTCACTCATATCTCCTATCTTGTCTAGAGAAATTTCTGGCACTATTCTATGAGAACCTACTTGGGAACCGGGTTTCACTACTTCTGGCACTTGGTTAGCTACATGTTTCCATAATTCTGGCCTAACTTTGAGTAGCTCTTCTAAAGTGAGGTTGCACTGCACCTTAGTGTTTTTCACTACCTCCGTATTCCTAGGTATGACTGAGTCTTTGTTTCTTACCATGACCGTGGGTGCTCTCATACAAGTAGACTTGGCTTCCCATGGGCCTGTGAAATGGGGTAATTCCTGTAGGGAGTTAGACTCGAAGTCTAACCTCTCTTGACTTTGTGCACTCTCCTACTCTCCATAAATGGAAGGAATATCTTGTGGGAATTGATCATGTGTGTCATCCACAAGTTCAATGGGAGGAGGGACTTCACTTTATTTAGCCCATTTGTCTTCTTGAATCTCTCGTAGGAATTCTGGTGTGTACCTATTCATAGAAGAGGAGGTGTCTGGTTCAGTAGAATTGGGCACAAAAGCTTCCTGTGGGAGAAGGCTTATTCTTTTACTTGCCTCATCTCTTCCTTGATTTTTTTCTTCCTTGGCAGACCTTGCAATTATGCTCTCTAACTTCTCTAGGAGTCCATCCAAGTGCAATTGTGTCTTAGCTGAGCCAGAGTAGTTGAAGAGGCGACTGGCTTCAAACATGGTCTGAGCCAACCCGACCATTTTTGCGCAAAGCTTGGTTCTTTCTATCTCTAGGTCAGCTCTAGGGTAGCACTTGTCATGATCCCTCACATTTGGCCCTTCTTGGATTCTGGCCTGATATGCGTTAAGCATCATGTCTATGTCTTCAGGAGTGGGGTCAGCTAATACTGATCCTACTCTAGGGGGTGGTGGGATGGTCTGAGGTAGGTGGATAGATGGTGGGTTAGATGGTGATGGAAATGAGGGTGGTGGTGGTATGTGAGAGTTTGTTTGAGAGGTGAGTTCAACAATTTTGGCTTTTGTTTCTCTTATGCTTTCTTCTAAGTCACTCATCTTTTTAGACCATTGTCTTTTCATTCTCTCTCGGCTATCCCTCCAGGCTCTCGACCGTTTCTTGGCTATGCTCTCAGTTTCACTAACCTCTGCACTCTTCTCTTGACCTACTCCTAGGTTCTGTTGCAAAGCCTGGGCTCTAGTGACCACTTGCACTGGTGCAGTACAAGTGACACTTCCTGTTGAGTCTACAACTAAGCCAATAACGTTAATTGGAGTTATTTTTGGCATATTATTGGGATTCTTTGGGCAATCTCGTAAGAGATGCTCCTTTCCGCAATCTTGACAAAAGCCATGTATTGTTACTGACTTTGGTTGTGTAGATGCAGGCATTGGGCAATCACGAATGAGGTGATCTCCTTGACATCTATAGCATGGTCCCCTAGGGAATGGGGGTCTTACCTGCCTAGGTTGAGGTCTAGTGTTGGGATTTGTGTACATGAGATTTACATACTCTGGCTCCCAACTAGGTTCACTCGGTTCTTCACTATAGTCGCATTCACCATGTTCAGAAGACTGCATATAGTAAGCCTGTGGACTATCTATGTGAGTGGAGTCAAAACTATGATCACTCGGGTCACTTTTTGAAAGCAACGGAGTCACTGGGACTATGGCTCTATTCAAATTTTCCTCGGCAGCTGCATACTTTACAGGAATCACATTAGCTGGGGTTGGAGGTTGTTGAGCTAACACAGGTTGAGGCCTTTGTTGGTTTTGGTAGGGTTGTTGATAGGATTTTGTTGTGGTCTACCATATTGTTGTGGAGGGTACTGGTTCTGGTATCTTCCCTGTTGTGGATAGGGCTGAGGGTAGGTTTGCCTAACTGCTTGCTTATTGTATGGGCAGTCTTGTGCTGTGTGATTTGTGTATCTCCGTTCTATGGTGCAATATTGGCTACTAGGGTTCACTTGGGGTTGAGCTATGATGGGACATACGTTCGCCATATGGTCACCACCGCAAGTATAGCACCTCTTTACTGGGGCAAACCTTGGGATTTGTTTGCTAGTGACACCTAGGCTTTGAGCTACTTTCTCCGCAAGTTCCTCAATTGATGTGGATTGCGAGGAAGAGAGACTAGAGGCACTATCAGAATCTCTGTAGATTTTGGAAAGCTCTAACTCCTCCCCTAGGTTATCCTCGATGTCGATGCACATGCGTACACACTCTTCTATAGTCCTAGGGTCCTTTAAGTACACATATGACCTCAATTTGGTACTTAGCAATCCATCCAAGAATAAAGCCACTTGTTTGGCTGGTGTGGGTAACTCAGGAACATGGCATCTCTCAAGATATTGCCTAAATCTTCTTCCTGCAAGTCTCACGATCTCTTGAGGGGTCTGCTTGAAGCTATGTATCAATGAGGAAGTATTATGCCTTATGCCACTTTTAGAGAATTCAGTGATGAAAGCCTCTAAGAGTTGGTCTATGCTCCTGAACTATCTCTCATTCAATGGTTGAAACCACGTAAGGGTTGTGTTCCTAAGGATTAGACCAAAGGCATTATATTGCGTGAATAGGTCCTCAACTTGTTCAGCTCTCAAGACTTGCCTAAACTCGGCCACATGATCATATGGGTCTCCTGTGCCATCGAAGTAGCTCTTCACGGACTTAACTAGCTGAGTCGGTCTCAAAGTCCTCGTGTGCTCTCTAGGTCTTGGTAGAGGGAATTCATCCGCATTCCTTTGGTTCCTTGGGGCTCTAAGTCCCTCAGGTTCCACTCTATTTGTTTCCGTTCTCGTTCTTTCTCTTCCCACTGGGTTGGCAAAGCTTACCTCAGGTCTATCTCTATGTCTGTCTCTTTGAGCTCCATGAGCTTGGGATGTTCCAGCTCCTGGGTGACCAAAAGACACATTCGATCTTGGTTGGGGGAAAATAAATTCACCTTTCCAAGTGTAAGCATGCCTATCATTTTTTGTAACCACAAAGACCCTCTCTGAAGCGTGATCTAAGTAGGTCACTCTGCCTGGGCTATTAGGATCTTTGAACTCATATATCATGATTGTTCCTACCTCATTCCGCTGATCAGATCTATACCTCCAAAAGGATTCATCAGTCTCTCGGTTCAAGAGTAGATCTATGCTCTTATTGTCTTGGGGAATCCACTCGGGTGTGATAATCCTAGTGAGAACAGATTTGCCTCAGGGGGTTCTAGGTTCTACACCCATGTTTCCTTGCTCTAGATCACCTATGTCCGTCTCAGGGATCATGTTTCCGAACTCGTCTGTCCTATCTAGGTGACTCGTGACCACGTATATTGTCCCTTCTTTGTCCAAGAATGCTCCATTTTCAAACTTGACCGCTGGATGTTCTAGTCCAATGGATTGGTCAGGGTTTTTAATTTGGACCACAGATCTTCCTAGGCCGTCCTCATAGATGCTAGCACCTAATCGGTTGGCCCTAAGGTATTCGAGTTGCGTCTTGTAAGGGCCTTCTACCCTATGTAAATATGGCACTCCTGAACTTCCTGTAGGTCTCTCCATACCGTGGGACATCTCAAACTCGCTAGTCTCAGAGCTAGGGTAGTACGAATGATGGCTCGACTGCTGGGCCCAAGACCTAGCAGTATGATTGACACTAGCCTCTGAAGATCTAAGACTTTGTCTATCTCTCCCTAGGTGTCGTCCTGATCTAAGGTTCATAAGCCCAATTGAATAATCCGAAATTTTCCGAAGTACAATTTTCGTTGCTGAGTTCTTTTGTATTAGTCACTTGTTCTTTTTTAATTGCCCTTAGGGTGTCACTTCTTGTCCAATTAATCTTCGTCGCAAGGAACACTTAAGTTTTATCGTACTTTGAGTGTGGTCGCTCGATTTAAATTCTTTTCCCTTAGGTTGTTTCGCAATTGTAATCTCCTAACACTTGCACTTGAGTGATTAGAGTTCTTGGACTTGGTCGTTCTTAACGTATCCCTAATTGATCAAAACCTCTATCCGTACTTAGCCTAAGCTAGGGATTGACAGAGGGTGTTGAGAAGTTCCAACCTTGAGTTTCTTTCCTTTTGTGTTGCCCTCGTGTGCCCAAGAAGCGTGTTCCCAAGCTTGCACTTACTCTTGCTTCGAGTACCCTTCGATGCTCTCTGTTAAGGGCACATTTTCATTTATTGTACTAAGGTTCATTTGAAGGGTTGAGAAAAGGATGAGTGGAAAGAGCCTTTAAAGGCCACAAACTTGTATTTATATGGCTAGAAATAATGGAAGAAACTCTCTCTTGTTTTCATTGCCATTCATGGCTTTTGACGTGTTCTTCTTTGTTAGTTATTTCTAGGTTTTCTTTAGGTTCTTGAAATGCATGCCTCTTTTGTAGTTCTTGTTCTTGATCGGATAGCTATGGTGATGACGCATCTCTCTCTTTCTCTTTCTCCCTTTCTCTTTCTCCCTCTATTCTCCTATTGCAATGAGGCGCAACCCTCTTTGTAACATCTGGCATCGTCTTCGTGTTCGATCCCCAAGCGGCTCTACCTGCTCATTCTGCAATCGGAGATGGCTTCTACAAAGGTGCGCGCCTGCAACAAAAGACCAGCAGACGCCTGCACATATGCTCGATAGCATCGGACTTGGGCATTGTAATGTCTGCTGTTCATTCTCAACTGCCAGCTTCTCTACTCCTTCGTGTAGAGAGCCTACTGTTTTCCTTCCGTAGAGAAGCATTCGACTCATCACACACAGGAGATGTCAGATGTGGTTCAAGAGAACGCGGAGCGTGGAATGGAGGATGAAGCAAGCATCGATGATGAAGCGAAAGGTGATTCAGGTGATAATAATCCTGAGCTTAAAGATGATAAAGAAGAAGTTGAAGCAGATGAAGATTCAAACACAATACCTGCAGAGCCCGAGTCAGAAAATGAGGAGTATGGTCTTATTGATCATGCTGAAACGAGTCCCGTTGCAGATCCAACTGGATTCGATAGTAACTCGCCTGATGATCAAGCCATAGAGGAAACAGATAAGGACGTTGTTCCTGCTAACGTTGAACCAGAACTTGAAGATCATGTTCTTACTGATGATCCTCCTGTAGATATGGATCCTGTTGATGAAGAAATGGCTGCAAGTACAAAGGATACCCTACCAGACTCCCTTGAAGCCACTGATGCAAATGCTTCCACTCCCGAAGGTGAAATGGTGGTGGGAGATGGTTTACAGGTCGAGGAAAATGATGCGCTCTTATCGGTTGTTCAGGCAGAAAACGATGTAGATGAAGCCATAGAAGAACATGAACTGGATACAACTTGTAATGATATTGAGCAGGAAGTCATTGAAACCAATGTCGATAACGATGACAGTATAGCCGCTGCAGAACCAGTGGATGAAACAGAATTAGATTCTCAGTCGAACAAAGATGAAGATGTACTCATTACAAAATCGCAAACAGATGGATCTTTCATTGGAATTAAGTTTGAGAACACAGAAGATTCCCGTGTTCAGACAGCAGCAGATGTAATTGAAGATCTAGCAGATGTTAAAGCACAGACGGAGAGGCTAATGTCGATGGAGTTGGACTATTCTATTCCAAGAACGGTGCTACCACTTTAGCATTATGAAAATGTACATGGAGATTGTATGTGGGTTGGGTTCTTATTTTTAGAATTTATTTTGGATATGTGTTGGGCTTGATGTGAGGGCTTGACTTGATGTATTTGATCTTGGTGAGTGTGATGGAACCGGTGTCCTCAAGCATGAGTGATGTGGAGGCTCGTGGATTGAAACTCTCTTCAAGATTAGGTGTGTCCCTTTGGTTGTATAACATGTTGTATAAAGGTTCCCAGCCTTTAAATGGTTTCCATGTAATTTTCATCTTGTTGAGGGGGGTATCACTTATCAAGGGATGTGGTAGTTCAAGTCCACCATGCGTGCCAGTGTTAAGGGCACATTTTCATTTATTGTACTAAGGTTCATTTGAAGGGTTGAGAAAAGGATGAGTGGAAAGAGCCTTTAAAGGCCACAAACTTGTATTTATATGGCTGGAGTTAATGGAAGAAACTCTCTCTTGTTTTCGTCGCCATTCATGGCTTTTGACGTGTTCTTCTCTGTTAGTTATTTCTAGGTTTTCTTTAGGTTCTTGAAACGCATGCCTCTTTTGTAGTTCTTGTTCTTGATCGGACAGCTATGGCGACGACGCATCTCTCTCTTTCTCTCTCTCCCTTTCTCTTTCTCCCTCTCTTCTCCTATTGCAATGAGGCGCAACCCTCTTTGTAACACTCTCAAAGAACCTGAAAAAGTCCCAAAGTTAGCTCAAGACTTAAATTAGATTGACAGACAGATCACTTTCATGCATGTAATTCACTAACCAAATTGCATTTTGCCTTTATGAAAAACAATCCCAAGGGACCCTCAACTTTTCCTACCCCGAGATATGATCAACTTCAAATTACCCTATCTAATAATCTTGATATTAATTTTACCATAACCAATGGAAGTTTTGGTTGTACTCCCCACGAGCTTTCCAACAAAACAAAAATCACAGCAATCGGATTTCGTATGAGAAAGTTATGCAAATTCAGGGTTTTGGGGCTAAAACAGGATTTAAAACAGGTTAACAGGCAGACAGAACTTCTCGAAATGCTTTGGGTATCGGCCTCACAATGATCTACTAACCCTTAAAAGCTCCCCGCAAATTGCCAAAAGTTAGACCACTATTTTTGCCCTAAAAAAATTGGTCGAATTTGCCCGTCAATCACGATCGAAAGCTCTGTCAATCGCGATTGATATGTCTGTCGCGATTGACGTGTCGATCGCGATTGATTGGTCCGTCGTGGCTGTCAGTCGCGATTGATGGGTCAATCGCGATTGACATGTGGCTCGGATTTTCAGTCGATCATGGTCAAAGGGTCGTTGACTCTGTCGGTCGCAATTGATGGGTCGATCGCGATTGACAGGTCCGTCGCGAGGGTCTGTCGATCGTGGTCAAACACTCGTTGACTGGGTAAGTCATGATTAACAAGTCCGTCGGGACTGTCAATCGCGATTGATGGATCGATCACGATTGATGGCTCGATCACGATTGACACGTATCACGCGTAGGTTCTGTCGGTCGTGGTCAGTCGGTCGTGGTCAGTCGGTCGTTGACTCTGTCGATCGCGATTGATGGGTCGATCACGATTGACGGGTCGATCACGATTGACAGGTCGGTCGGCAAGTGTCCGTCGTGGTTTGTCGATCGCGATTGATAGGTTGATCCTGATTGACAGAAAACTGAGGAAAAAATTTCAAACACATATTCATGAAGCTCTAGGCCTATACATCACAGTTATATACTTTGTTTTGCAAAATAGTCAACTATTCTGTCAGTCGCGATTGATAGAGGTCAACGCCTCGGGACCTGTACAGTCAAATTTTTTACCTGGTGGAGCTGGGGCAGCTGCTGGGGAGACTGATTCCTGCAGAAGATCTCAAAAAACACGAAAAATCACAAGCACACAAACGCTCTCTCGCTCTCTCTCACAAGTGAAATGAGGGAAATGGTATGGGTGGGGTGATATGACCAAAAATTGAAATTTTTTGCGATGATGGAGATGGATGTGGGAGATGGTGTGGATGATGATGGTGATGAGAAAAACAAGAGAAAATAGATAAAAGTGAAGAAAATACCTATGACTCCAACGCCTCAACTCTACGTCTTACCATCACACGCTAGTCCTCAAAGCTCGATCCCCGGCAACGGCGCCAAAATTTGCTGTAGCTCAATGATGAGTAGAACCTCCTTTAATGTCAATCCGGGAAGACGTGAGGATGGTATGATGACCTCGAGCAAGTAAAGGCACAAGTGCGTGAGTGAGAAGCACACCAACATGCACACACATACACACACACGTGCACACACAGCAAGACAAAGAGAAAGACAATGGAGTTCTTTTAGATTACTTCCAAAATGCTCATACAAGTTCAAATCTATTACAAGCTACCCTCAAAAATGAGCTCTCTAGCTCTATTTATAGTTTTTGACTAGTTTTTGGCCCTGTCTAGACCTAGTGTCCGGCCTAGTTAAAAACTAGGTTCTCTGGCCTATTTGGAGGTTCAAACGGAGTCCACAAAATGTGAAAACTGATAGGTAGGTACTTCTAAAGCTCCCCAAGCTCAAGGACTCCTTGGCTTGCACAAAATGGAGCTACCAAAATATGAAATGACATTTACAATGGTTTTTAGTGATGAGAATCACTATTTTTGTAGGGATTTCTTCTAATAGTGTGACATACATTTCCTAGAGCTCCCTACTTGCTCCTCCTTCTTGTGTGCCCACCTCTTTGATGCATGAAAAATTTAGATGGCCTACTTGCCAGATCTTCTTTGACTACTCTATCTGCTTGTGCCTTCTCTTCGCTTCGACTCCCTTCGTAGGCTTCCTTGTCTTGTGAGTCCTTCAGTTCCTTGACTACTGCCAACATAGCCTAAAAGGGATGCAAGGACGACCAAGTGATGTGTGAAGGGCTTTGGTGTGCAGAACAAGAGGAGGAAGGAGGAGATGGAGGGGGAGAGAAGAGAGGAATGACGCGCGGATATGCGTCGGAGCCTCGAAACCCACATAATGATCTCTCTTGAGGCAATGCTCTATATATGATGTATATATATGAATATGGGGGTAAGGTCACATGACCCTTACATCCCCAAAAATCTCCCACTTAAGGGTCAATGTGACCATAAGTGGTAACACATACAAAGAATGATGTAGGACTATACAATAATGTACAGGAAGAGTCCAGATCTCTACCCATACCAGATCAGCCTACACCAACTGCCTCGAACAAGGTGTATCCATGCACCTCAAACTGCTCTAGACTCGTATCGATAAGAGTCGAGCTCACATATGACTGATGCAAGAACTCATGAAGTTCCTGCAAAGCTCCCACTCGCTCTATGCCTATGTCAATCATTGAACGACTGACAACTCCAAGTGCAAATGCTCCAATTGCAACTGCAATGTCTGGTCTCGAGCATAACAACTCGTTCATCAGACTCCCGAATGCTGACGAAACATGTGCTATCCTAGCTAACCTAAGCATGTCAGCCATGCCTGTATCCAAGGAATCCAAAGCACTATCATCAAGACCAACATGTCCTAACATATCTATGTCAATATCTGGCATGAGCGAATCCAAGAATGACTGCATAACTGCTGACTCCTCAGCATTTAAATCAGCCAACCTATCAACCAAGGATGTGTCTAGCTGTGCATCCTGAGAGCTAATATGCTCTGGTATACACTGTGTACCATGAGAGCAATCATGCTCTACCACACCAAGTGTATGATCATGCTCCACATGAGCTGACTGCACAACATCAACACCAAGATCCATCTGATGATCTAACTCTAAGTGAGTATCATCACAATGCTCTATACGAGCATCCACATTATGCTCTAAAGCATCCAGCTGATCATCCAAAGTCTGCTCTATAAGAGCATCCATATGATCAATAAAAGCATGCTTTACATAAGCATCATGAGCATCCAAAACATGCTCTACATGTGTATCCATCTGAGCATCTGAATCTTGCCATATATGTGCATCATGAATATCACTAGACCTATCTGTAGGTAGATAAAATGAGACATGAAGAGTCTCACACTGCACATAAGGTTGAACTCCCACTGAGACGAGACTATCTCTCACATGAAGTACCTGCAGTGGATACATGTGCCCAATCCTGGCACCTCTGACAAGCATAAGCTGTCCCAACTGCAACTCAAAATGATGCTCACCAAGGAATGCATAACATCTGCTCTCATGTAACTGACTAACTGAAATCAAACTCATAGGGAATGAAGGCACATAGCGTACATGTCTGAGTATAAGTGATGCTCCACTAGGTAGCATAAGGCATACATCTCCTGCACCCTCAATGTCATATATCGTACCATCAGGCATGTGCACACATCCATGACTCTCACCTGAGAATCGACAGAACCACTCACGATATGGAGTAATATGAAAACTGGGTAATGCATCAAGCAACCAAGCCATATGTGTGCTATCCAATGAACAAGAGGAATCATAAGATGAACCATATGAGAAAGTGATATCACCATTACTGGCATAATCAACTGCCATAGACTCTCCTGAAAACACTACCTGACCTGCATCATGTGCATATCTCTGACGTCGTCGTCGCATCTGCCTGAAGCAACGTCGTCGAATATGGCCCTCATGACCACAATGCCAACATCGAATTCGTCGATGTGATCTATGTCTTGCATGAGTCAATGGACTCGCATACATATCATGTAGTCTCTGCCATAATGCACTACTCGTCTCCTCATACATAATAGACTCATATATAGAATCCACAAGCTGTAATCGGATAGTGGCGCTGGCCAATGCATCCATATCCATCCAGACGTGGTCGGGCATGTCACGAGGCCTCTGTGCATCTCTATACACATACATGTGTAACCCTGCATGAACCAATGTATGCCACATCTGAGCTTTCCATCTTGGAAAATCAGTGCTATCGAATCGAGAAAACACCATGCTGGCAATCCAAGACTAGCAATGTAACAAGAGACTGGAACAATACTCTATCCTCAATAGGATCAAACCTGCATATCCATATGCATAACTCACATCACATGTCTCTGTGGAGAAGAAAACCATGTGAACCATCTATCACATAATCCTACATCTAACATGCACATAAAACCATGATCATAAGCCTGCTCACCAAGTCTCCAAAGTGACCAAATAGATGTGAATGAATCCTGGGAAAATTTCGGCAGAGTATCCCCTATAAACTGAGCAATCAAACAAGATAACCAATAACCAAAGAACAATGAATAATCTGTCACCACTTGTCACTGATCCAACCAAAGATAATGGTAACTACATATGCCAAAAACTTATAGCAATACATGCCAATACAATGATGATGTATCTCCCACTCAAGAATGAATCCTGCAAGATGGTCCAACCTATCAAAAATAACCTGTGACCAAGTCCAAGTAAATGGAGATCAACAATGATCCAAAGCTATCACACAAGCTTCAAGATCCACTAGAGTTCTCTTCTAGCATAAAAGGTGTCGAAATTTCAACAGCATCTCCTCTGCAAAATGGACTCTAAAACCAAAATAACCATGTGGGAATCACCATCCACAACATCAAATCAATGAACATTTGCTAATAGAATAGCAAATCAAGGTGATAAACAAGTGTGTAACTGAGGCTCCAATCTGGATCATGTACCTGCAAAGAAAACAAAGATACAAGTTCCAACTAAGATCTAATGTCAACTCTCACAAAAGTATGTGCAACCAAAAAGTAAATCCGTAACTGTTAGCAGTGGACAAGGGAGAGAAGGCACAAGCAGACAAGGGAGTCAACGAAGATCTGGCAAGTAGGCCAACAATTTTCTTCAGGAAGAAGCACTTATGAACATTCACACAGATTTAGCACTAAGGCAACTTTAATTTTTCAAAACCTCTACACCAATTAAAAGTGATTCTCATCACTAAACACCATTGTAAATATCATTTCATCTTTTTGTAGCTCCATTTTGTGCGAGCCAAGGAGTCCTTGAGCTTGAGGAGCATTAGAAGTATCTACCTGCCAATTTTCGTAATTTTTGGATCTCGTTTGAGCCCCCAAATAAGTCCTGGAACCTAATTTTTAACTAGGCCGGACACTAGGTCTGAACAGGGCCAAAGCTAGTCAAAACTATAAAAGGAGCTAGAGAGCTCATTTTTGAGGTTAGATTGTAATTGAAACAAACTTGTAAGAGCCTTTTGAAAGTAATCTAAGAACTCCATTGATTCTCTCTCTTGTCTTGCCGTGTATGCACGTGTGTGTGTATGTGTGTGCATGCTTGTGTGCTTCTCACTCACGCACTTGTGCCGCCACTTGCTCGAGGTCTTCATACCATCCTCACGTCTTCCCGGATTGACATTAAAGGAGGTGCTACTCATCACTGAGCTACACCAAATTTTGGCGCCGTTGCCGGGGATCGAGCTTTGAGGACGAGCGTGTGATGGTAAGACGTAGAGTTGACGCGTTGGAGTTGTAGGTATTTTCTTCACTGTCATCGATTTTCTTTTACTTTCTTCTCCATCTTCATTTCCATCATCATCATCACCATCTCCCACCTCCATCTCCATCATCGCGAAAATTTCTATTTTTTGATCACATCACCTTCCCCACCTCATTTCCCTCATTTCACTTGTGAGAGAGAGCGAGAGAGCAATATTGTGTGTGCGTATTTTGCATGTTTCTTGAGTTTCATTGCAGGTTCTTGCTGTATCATCATCCCCAGCTTCCTGCGCAGGTACGAAATTCGAAGAAACTGTCTCGCGGTCGCAGGCTTCTGTCGATCGCGACTGACAGAAATTTTTGGCTTTTCACAAAAGTGAGTGCACCACTAGAACAAGCACAAGGAGCACATCCTAAAACATTAAAAACAGTAGAAAAATTCTGAGGTTTTCTGTCAATCACGACCGACAGCCTCTGTCAATCGCGACCGACAGACCCTGTCAATCGCGACCGACAGACCCTGTCAATCGCGATCGACAGACCTCCACGATCGACTGACTGCCACGTAGGACCCTGTCAATCGCGATTGATACCGTCGATCGCGATCGACAGCCACGACCGACACCTCTGTCAGTCGCGATTGACACCGTCGATCGCGATCGACTGAAATTCCACGACTGATTGACTTTTACGCGTAGCCACGTGTCCATCGCGACTGATAGGCCCCCGATTGACTGAAATTTCGGCGAAAAAACCGGAAAACGTGTCGATCGCGATTGATACTGTCGATCGCGATTGACAGCCACGATCGACTCTGTCGATCGCGATTGACACTGTCGATCGCGACTGACAGGCCCGACGGACACCTCTGTCAATCGCGATTGACAGACCTGTCGATCGCGATTGACAGGCTTTTCGGCCAAAAATTAGGGTTTTATTTTGTTCAAAATTTGGGATAATTTTGGGGCAAAATAGTCAATCTATTAGCATTTTGGGAGGTTCCTACACTTGTGATTTGGAGAAAATCCTAGGATCTGTCGGCCAGAGTGAATCTTGTTTTAACCCCCTAAACCCTGAACAGTCATAACTTTTTCATACAAAATCAATTTTTTGAGCTCTAGGGCTTGTTGGAAAGCTCGTGGCATATAGTACAGCTCGTTGATTTTCAGATAGAGTATTTTGAAGTTGACCATATCCAGGGGGATCAAAGTCAGGGGTCCTTAGGATTGTTTTCTTGAAAATCACTATGCAAGTTTGTGTTTGTGCTACAGGAATGAAAATAATTGGTTCTGTCTTTGAAACTTAAATCTCAAAGCTAACTTTGGAACTCTTACAGATCTATTGAGAGCATCGAAAGGCGTTCTAAGCAAGTGTAAGTGTGAGCTTGGGAACACATTTCCTGGGCACTCAAGGGCAACCAGGCAGGAAACAGAAGGTTGGAAACTTTTAACCCCCTCTGTCAATTCATAGTTTAGGCTAAGAACGACGAGAGGTAGGAGTAAGTCAGGGCGACGATAGGCAGGCATCAAGTTGAAGACTACCTAAAAACTCAAGTTCAAGCTAAAAACCTAATCTCGAGATTGTCGATAACATAAAGGAAAAGAACCTAACGTGGAACGATCAACCTGAAAGTACGAAGAACATTCAAGTATTCCTGACGACGTAATATCAGACAAGACCTTAAACACGAGAAATAACTAAAAAGAATCAAGTGACTGATACCAAGTGATCGGCAACGAGGTTGTACTCTGGGCAAAGAATTGGGCTACTTAGATAGGCATATGAACCTTAGATCAGGACAACATCTAGTAAGGGAGAGACATAGCCTTAGATCTTCAGAGGCTAGTGTTAACCACACTGCTAGGTCTTGGGCCCAGCAGTTGAGCCACCACTCGTACTACCCTAGCTCTGAGACCAGTGAGTCAGAGATGTCTCAAGGCATGGACAGACCTACAGGTAGTTCAGGTGTGCCATACTTGTACAGGGTAGAAGGCCCTTACAAAACACAGTTGGAATACCTTAGGACCAACCGACTAGGTGCTAGCATCTATGAGGACGGCTTAGGAAGATCTGTGGTACAGATCAAGAATCCTGATCAATCCATAGGACTAGAGCACCCAGCTGTCAAGTTTGAAGACGGTGCATACCTGGACAAAGAAGGAACCATATACGTAGTCACCAGTCACCCAGATAGGACAGATGAATTTGGGAATGTAATCTCAGAAGCAAACTTAGGTGACTTGGAACAAGGGAACATGGGCGCGGAACCAAGAACCCCTCGAGGTAAATCAGTTCTCACTAGGATTATCACACCGGAATGGGTTCCCCAAGACAACAAGAGCATAGAGTTGCTCCTCAATCGAGAAACTGACGAAGCCTTTTGGAGGTATAAATCTAATCAGCCGACTGATATAGGAACTATCATGATCTATGAGTTTAAGGATCCTGATAGCCCAGGCAGAGTGACCTACTTAGATCACGCTTCAGAACGGATCTTTGTGGTTACGGAACATGATAGGCATGCTTACACTTGGAAGGGTGAATTCGTTTTCCCCCAACCAAGATCAAATGTATCATATGGTCACCCTGGAGCTGGAACATCCCAAACTCATGGAACTCAAAGAGACAGAAGTAGAGATAGACCAGAAGTAAGCTTTGCCAACCCAGTGGGCAGAGAAAGAACGAGGACGGAGACGAATCGAGTAGAACCTGAGATACTTAGAGCTCACAGGAACCAAAGAAATGTGGATGGATTCCCGCTGCCGAGACCTAGAGAGCACACAAGAACTCTGAGACCGACCCAGCTAGTTAAGTCCATGAAGAATTACTTTGATGGCACAGGAGATCCCTATGATCATGTGGCGGAATTCAAGCAAGTCTTGAGAGCTGAACAAGTGGAGGATCTATTCACGCAGTACAATGCCTTCGGTCTAACCCTTAGGAACACAGCACTTACATGGTTCCAGCCATTGGATGAGTGACAATTCAAGTGTATAGACCAACTCCTAGAAGCCTTCATTGTAGAGTTCTCTAAGAGTGGCATAAGACACAATACCTCCTCATTGATTCACAGCTTCAAACAGACTCCCCAAGAGACTGTCAGATTGGCCGGAAGAAGATTTAGACAATATCTTGAAAGGTGCCCTATTTTGGAGCTACCCACACCCACAAAACAGGTAGCCTTATTCCTTGATGGATTGCTGAGTACGAAATTGAGATCCTATGTGTATCTGAAGGACCCTAGGACCATAGAAGAATGTGTACGCATGTGCATTGACATTGAAGATAACCTAGGGGAGGAACTAGAGCTTTCCAAAATCTACAAAGATTCAGATAGTGCATCTAGTCACTCTTCCACGCAATCCACATCAATTGAGAAACTTGCAGAGAAAGTAGCTCAGAAATTAGGTGTGACTAGCAAACAAATCCCAAGGTTTGCCCTTGTGAAAAGGTGCTATACATGCGGTGGTGACCATATGGCGAATGTCTGCCCTATTATGGCTCAGCCCCAAGTAAATCCTAGTAGCCAGTACTGCACCATAGAACGGAGATACAACAAACACACCGCACAAGATTGCCCATACAACAAGCAGGCAGTTAGGCAACCCTACCCGCAGCCCTACCAACAAGGCAGATACCAGAACCAAAATCCACCACCACAATATGCTAGACCCCAACAAACCTACCAACCACAATATCAGGCCCAACAGAGACCCCAACCAGTGCTAGTTCAACAGCCTCCAAACCCAGCTAATGTGATTCCGGTAAAGTATGCTGTTGCAGAAGAAAACCTGAATAGGGCCATAGTACCAGTAACCCCATTGATCTCAGAAAGTGATCCAAGTGACCATAGCTTTGATTCTACACATGTCGATAGTCCCCAGGCTTACTACATGCAGTATCCAGAACATGGTGAGTCCTACTATAGTGAAGAACCGAGTGAACCTAGTTGGGAGTCAGATTACACGAACGTCATGTATGCAAACCCCAACCCTAGGCCTCAACCTAGGCAGGTACGACCACCATTTCCTAGAGGACCATGCTACCGATGTCAGGGAGATCACTTCATTCGTGATTGTCCCTTACCTCCACCTACACAAACTCAGTACGTGACGATCCAAGGCTTTTGCCAAGATTGTGGAAAAGAGCATCTTTTACGAGATTGCCCAAAGAACCCCAATAATATGCCAAAAATCACTACTATCAATGTGATTGGATTGGTTGTAGATTCCTCAGGAAGTGTCACTTCCACTGCACCGATACAGGTAGTCACTAGAGCTCAGGCGTTGCAGCAAAACCAAGAGGCAAGCCAGGAAAAGGGCCCAGAGGCTAGTGAAACCGAGAGCGTGACAAAGAAAAGGACTAGAGCATGGAAAGATAGTCGAGAAAGAATGAAAAGACAATGGGCTAAAAAGATGAGTGAACTCGAGGAAAGCGTAAGGGAAACAAGAGCCAGAATAACCGAACTCACAACTCAAACTCCCTCTCACATTACCCCGCCTCCACCACTCCCAACTCCATCCGTACCACCACCTTCCCTACCGCCTCATCAAATCACACCACCCCCTAGAGTAGGATCAGTCCTAGCTGATCCCACTCCCGAAGACCTAAACATGATGCTTAAAGCATATCAGGCCAGAATCCAAGAAGGGCCAACCATAACCGATCATGAAAAATGCTACCCTAGAGCCGAGTTAGAGCTTGAACGAACAAAAATTTGTGCAAAGATGGTGGAATTGGCCCAAGCCATGTTCGAAGCTAGCCGCCTCTTTAATATCTCTAGCTCAGCTAAGACGCAGTTACACTTTGATGGACTGCTGGAAAGAATAGAGAGGCTAATTGCACAATCAGAAAAGGAACCTGTCCCTCAAAGAAAGGAAAAGGTAAGAGAACGGATAAGCCAGCCTCTTCAGGAAGTCCATGTGCCTCCTCAAGAAGCTTATCTTCCCCCCCAAAAGGCAGATGAGCCTCCCTCGAAAGCTTACATACCTCCACAGGTTGCCTACATTCCTTCTCAGGGAGCGTATGAGCCTGTTCGGAAAGGTAATAGAATAAGTAATCCCCCCCAGGAAGCTTGTGCTCCAGCCATCTATGAGAACAAGGAGAGAGTCAACGATAGAATAAGCCCTCCTTCCCAGGTTGCTTATGTGCCTAATTCTACGGAGCCAGACACTTCTTCTTCTATGAATCGGTTTGCACCAGACTTCCTACGAGAGATTCAAGAAGACAAATGGGATAACGAAAGTGAAGTCGCCCCTCCTTTTGAACTTGTGGACGATGCACACGACCAATTCCCACAAGACATCCCATCTATTTACGGGGAACATGAGAGTACTCAGTCTCATGAGAGATTGGACTTTGAGTCTAATTCCATACAAGAGCTACCCCACTTCACAGGCCCATGGGAAGCAAAGTCCACCTGTATGAGAGCACCCGCAGTCATGGTAAGGAACGACAACTCAGTCATATCAAGGAACACGGAGGTACTAAAGAACACCAAGGCGCAGCGCGATCTCACTTTGGAAGAACTGCCTAAGAATAGACCAAAAGCGCGGAAATATGTAGCTAGTCAAGTAACTGAAGTTGCAAAACCACGTTCCCGGGTAGGATCCCATAGGACAGTGCCAGAAATTCCCTTGGACAAGATAGGAGATATGTGTGAAGGTGAAGAAGGGAACACCTATCTTCCCATTACCTACCAGGACTACACCACTAAGGCAATTTTGGACTCAGGTGCAGGAGTTGCAATTGCCACCACTTCCCTATGGAAGCGTTGGGGCAAGCCAGCACTCAGGCCAACGAGAATGAAATTGCAAATGGCCGATGGTCACATAGAGAGACCCCTAGGATTGCTAGAAGGAATAACTCTCACCACTTGTGGTGTCGAGTTTGAGCATACATTTGCCATATGTGACTTCAGCAAAAATCATGCCTATGAGATGATTTTGGGAAGACCATTTATGCGACAGTTGCAAGTGGTACAGGATTGGGGAACCAACTCCTTGTATTTGCAACACTTGGGTGTTACGACCAAAGTCAATCTCAAGGATTATTCTCATCGAGATGTCCCTCCTATCCAATGGAATCCCATCCATAGAGCCAAAGATGATACAGAATCGGTGCATTCCATAGGGTCTGGATCCTCATGGATGCATGAAGATACTCACTTATGGATGTGCAAGGTAGCAGTAGAAGAAGAGAAGAGAGAGAAAGCCAGAGAGGTAGGTGCGAACGAAACTCATAGACCCATTCAAGACCCAGCCTATGCACCTGTAGTCTTTCCAGATGAGGAATTTGAACCCCATGGCTGGGCAGAAATTTTAGCAACAATGGACGTAGCCATCAACGAAGAACAATGGACACCTCACTGTGATGAGGATGGCTATGACATTTCAGTCTTCTCCATAGAGCCAATCATGGGAGAGGCAGTTCTAGAAGAATGCGAACCTAGCCCTGATGCATATGAGGATGCAAGTGACTCCGATCTCGAGTCTATCATTATGGACCCACCATTTGCATCAGATGAAGAATACTTCCATGAAGTAGAATTTCAACCCCAGAGGCATGGAGAGGTTACAAATGACGTAAGATTAGCAACACATGTGACCCCGAAGGAAGAAGGGAAGAAACGAAAGAAGAGAGAAGCCTCACCAGAAGAGGAAGAATCTTTGTTTGAGGTTCCAGAAAATTTTAAGAAGTATGAGATAGATGACAGGAGAGTCATGATAAGAATGCCTAAACGAGAGGCACAATCAGGAGAGGCCTATGATAACAAAGAAACTACCAAGAAAATCGTAGTGGCCCTAGAAGAAGGAGAGGAGAGATGTACGTACATAGGTCATGACCTAACAGAAGAAGAAGAGTACGAATTGATTGCCTTGCTAAGAGAATACAGAGATGTATTCGCTTGGAGTTACAAGGATTTGAAAGGTGTTGACCCTGACATATGCTCACACACCATTCCCATGACCTCAGATGCCAAACCCTCTAAGCAAAAGCCCTACACATATAATGATAATTACGCTGCTAAGATCAAGGAAGAGATAGATAGACTGGTCGAAGCTGGATTTATCTATGAAATTGAGCACACTGAGTGGGTATCACCCATCGTAGTGGTGCCCAAGAAGAATGGCAAACTGTGCGTGTGCATTAACTTGAAGAAGGTTAATGCAGCCACTATTCGAGATAACTATCCGCTTCCCATCACAGAACATCTCTTAGAAAGAGTGGCAGGCAAGGAAGTGTACAGCTTCCTTGATGGATTTTCGGGCTACAATCAAGTAGCCATAGCCCCAGAGGATCAGCATAAGACAGCCTTTGCCACAGAATGGGGCATTTTTGCTTTTAGAGTAATGCCATTTGGGCTTACCAATGCACCAGCTACCTTCCAGAGGCTGATGTGCCATGTGTTTAAGGAGTTCCTGAGGAAGACTTTAGAAGTCTACGTTGATGATCTTTGTGCTCATTCCAACATTAGACAAACCCATATTCCTGAACTCAGACAAATCTTTGACAAATGTAGAGAATATCAAGTCTGCCTCAACCCAGAAAAGTGTGTTTTCATGGTCAGGCAAGGCAAGATTCTAGGACACATAGTGTCAAAGAATGGTATATCTACTGACGAAGAGAAAGTGCGAGCCATAGCAGAGCTACCTAGGCCAAAGAATGTCAAGGAAGTACAAGCTTTCATGGGGCATTGTGGTTATTACCGACGATTTATACACATGTATGCTGTCACTGCAAAGCCCATGTATGGACTTCTGACTAACTTTGAGTGGACGGATGAATGTGAGAATTCCTTCCAGGAGCTTAAACGAAGATTATGTTCAGCACCAATCTTGACCACACCAGATTGGAATAAGCCATTCCATGTTCACGTGGATGCATCCAATTATGCTATTGGATGCGTACTTGCACAACCTACTGGTGAAGGTAATATGGATCTTCCAATTGCCTATGCCAGTAGACAGTTGAATGCGGCTGAACGAAATTACACCACTACGGAGAGAGAAGGTTTAGGCATGGTATATGCAGTTAAGAAATTTAGACACTATTTGCTTGCAAATAAGTTTAAATTTTTTACTGATCATCAGGCATTGTTATATCTCGTAAACAAGCCATGCAATACAGGAAGATTAGTAAGATGGTTTCTCTTGCTAATGGAATATGATTTTGAGGTTGTGGTAAGAAAAGGGAGGACACATTTGAGAGCTGATCATCTTTCTAGGCTCACATCGGGAGAAGCCCCACAAGGAGTATCAGACGACCTTCCTGATGCTTACTTGTTTAATTTGGAAGTCGTACCGTAGTGGGCTAAGCCATTGGTACCAGTATTGACATATGGACCTAACCATCCAGTGGTAAACACACGGAATAGAGAGGTTGTAAAAGCCCAAAAGTACCACATCATGGCAGGAAGTATGTACAAGCACACAGATCAAGGGATCTTGGCTTGTTGCGTAGAAGAGGATGAGTACGCTAAATGGTTGCAATTAGCACATGTAGGCGCTCTAGAGCAACACCATTCAAAGCAACGCACTTTACAGACCCTAAAGAGACTCGGAGTACATTGGCCAACTATGGAGGCTGATGTACAAAAGTTGTGCAAGGAATGCCCAATCTGCTGCACTAAACCACCGGTGGAACACGCCACTCTTTATCAAGTATCCATTGTGCCAGATTGGAGTGAACCACTAGTATCCTTCCTGAGGACGAAAGCATTCCCTCCAGACATGACTCTCGCTAGGAAAAGGAGTTTAGAACAAGAAGCCCTGGATTACTCACTCATTGGTGATAATCTATACAAACGCGGTAAAGATGGTTACCTGAGACTATGTGTCCACGAAAGTGAATATCTGAAGATCTTAGAAACTGCTCACCAAGGTGTAGCAGGAGGACACTTTGGACCGGATCGGGTGATCAAGGCAATACTATTTGCGGGCTTCTGGTGGCCTACCCTTCACATGGATGCACATACCTATGTGAAACAGTGTGATGTCTGTCAGAGGACTCAGTATCCTATACGCAAAGATGAGATGCCACTGAAACCTATCATGGGTGGACGTGCATTCTCTAAGTGGGGAATAGACTTCGTAGGTCCTATTAATCCCCCAGCTAAGGGTTCTCATGCGGAATACATCATTTTTGCGACAGATTATCTCACCAAGTGGGTAGAGGTAAAGGCTACGACAAAGAACGATGCTCAAACAACTGCTAAATTCTTGTTTGAGAATGTGTTCACAAGATATGGGCTACCTATAGAGCTTGTAAGTGATAGAGGCACTCATTTCTTGAATGAAGTGATTGAAAATCTACTCCAAGAATTCTTGGTAATACACAAGAAGTCTGCCCCTTATCACCCTCAAGCTAATGGACAAGCTGAGAGCACTAATAAGATCTTATGCAATGTACTGACGAAATTAGTGAACACTAAACGCTCTGATTGGGACAAACAGCTACACCATGCTGTTTGGGCATACCGAGTTGCCTACAAAACGGTACTCCAAGCCACTCCCTTTCAGATGGTATTTGGCCAAAACGCTGTGCTAACCTTGGACTTCTTGATTCCTACATTGAGAGTAGCACAAGAGCACGAATGGACAGGTCATGAGCTCTCCTCCAGGATCTTTGACCTTGAACGATTAGGGGAAACAAGACTGAGAGCAGCTGCAGGAATCTATGCAGCCAAGAAGAGACAGAAGGCATATTTCGATGCCCATGTGAAGGATAAAGGCTTGAAAGCAGGAGATCTAGTCTTAGTCTATACACTAAAACAACACGCGAGGAAGCTAGAAAAGAAAGGCTACGGACCAATGATCATCAATAGGATCTCCACGAGTGGAGCAGTACAATTGGCCACATTAGAGGGTGATGTTCTTCCAAATTATATTAGCGGTTGCAGAGTCAAGTTGTATCAGGAACCCCTCACGGAGGAAATGCTCAGCCGACTTAACACTGCTAAGAAACGCAAAGAGGAAGAAAAGCGAGTTCGAGAAGAAGCTCAAGCAGAAGCTTTAGAACGCATCAGAAGGATGAAGTTACGAAGGCAAGGTAGAGATCAGCCTAGAACGAATGACTATACAGATCAAGGATATCCTATGGCCATGTGTGAAGTCGCAGGAACAAGCTCGCATAGGATAATTGATCGACGTCCTTTCATAACCCTAGATATAGGACAAGGAAAGAGTGCAAGGACTGTAAGAGCCTTGATTGACTCAGGCGCAGCCACTAGTGCTGTTAGAGTGTCTTACTGTCAAGAATTACAGTTGACTGTCAATCCTGTGGAAGCATATCTCATAGGATTGGGAGGAGTGGAAACCCCTTGCATGGGCGAGGTGGAACTTCCCCTCTACATTCGTGATGAGGCAATGACAGTTAAAGTACTAGTGTGTCAAGATGAGGACCTCACGGAACCCCTTGTCTTGGGTCAAGACTGGATCTATGACCAAGCAGTCAACTTGAACCTAAGAAGTGGACTGCTTCAGATTTGGGTCAATCATAGTCGAATTACAGTAGAGTTAGATAATGGAGCACTCAAGGAACTAGGAAAGGCACAGACTCCTGGTCCTTCCAGGAATACACATGAAGATGACCATGTCGTTCTTGTCCAAAACTATGTGTGGCAGAGGAATGATATTCGCAAAAATGGAGTCAGAGATGCAAAGGAACTCCCTTCTTTTCCAAGGGCCAGAAGGAGGCAGCAACTAAGGGCAGATCAATCACTAAAGACTCCCCGGACGAGAGACCAAAAGAACGCGCGAAGCAGAACAACTCAACCGATGAAGCAGATATGGGTACGCAAAGGAGAGCAACCACGAACCTTGCCCCCACAAATTCCATCCATGCAAACCAACCAGGCCAGAAGACGAAGGAAGCAGCTCAGACAAGCTCAATCACAAGGTATCCAACAAGTTTGGGTGCCTAGGAAGTTAGCTGCAGCTCAACAAGGGCAATTACAGATGTGGGTACCTAAGAAGCTCCTACATCCACAACAACCTTTGTTCTCCCACATGCAAAAGGTTTCAACAAAGAAGCCAAAAAGAGAAAAGGGTAAGAACCACGTACAGAGACCAAAGGAAGATCAAATCAGCTCTTCAACATTAGTAAGAAGACATGCAAAAAGGATATGGGTTTGGCAGCCAAAAGTGCAAGTAGTCTCCACCGAACCAAAGCGTCAACCACACTGGATACCACAGTTCAGAAAACATCCAAAGAGAAAGACGCCTGAAGTGACCTCTACAGTGCCAAATGATGTTCTAAAATGGACTCCAATAAGGAGGATCACATCAGTTCGAGACTCAATGGATACCTCCACCAAGGTCGGCATCAACCTCCACAAATGACATCAAAAGCCTCGAACGAGCAACAACCATGTGCTCCTTGCACAACCCTGTCCTTTGCACCATTCAGGTCATGCATTTCCAAAGTATGCATTAATATAGGGCCACATTACACGGCCGTGCATAGACACACTTGAGAATCCCACGCACAAGAGCACAGTGACATATGTCAAATATTTCTATTGATACTAACTTTTGTGTTCTTGTTTTGTGATATCCTTTTCCTCAAAAAAAAAAAAAAAAAAAAAAAAAAGAGGGGGGAGAAAGAAAAGCGGGAGAGCGCTTGTTCCCAGGTTTGGCTTATGAAACATGAATGAGTCATGCTTAGTTGAAGGTGGAACTGTTGATTACTAGGCATTTATTAA
Organism: Ceratopteris richardii; assembly: GCA_020310875.1. Taxonomy (NCBI): domain Eukaryota; kingdom Viridiplantae; phylum Streptophyta; class Polypodiopsida; order Polypodiales; family Pteridaceae; genus Ceratopteris; species Ceratopteris richardii. The sequence continues at coordinate 114,406,585 of CM035419.1, read as the reverse complement.
TTTGGATAGAAGTGTGTCTCGGCCAGCAGTGAGATTATTGCTGCCTTATCTAGAATGAAGAGCTTGAAGGTCCGCAACTTGAGTGATGCTTAACTACTTCATGTACCAGAGCATCCAAGGAGATATCTGCAAAAGGTAGTTCTGGAAGAGAAGAATCCTGCATATGAGGAGAGAGGATCCACCACTCAAAAGATCTCATCAGTGGACAATCAACATGGACATTCATCAACAATGTTCCATCCCAAAGGCCGAGTGTACAACACGAAGAGACAAACATCCATCAACCTTCTCCATGGTAAGTATCTTTACTCTGGAAACACCATAACCATGATAGTTTAGGAAACCTCTTCGTCAGCATACCCTTGAGCACTTAGCTCAAGACCCGCAATTTTTGCACCATACTTCTTCCAATGCATTTTCCAAGTAAGCATGCGTAGGGCTACATTACCAGGCCTTGCACAAGGCACATACTTTTTTCAACCCAGGCACGAACACACTTACCCATCATTCATTATGGGTTATGAGTAGTTGGCATGACTGCTCTCAACATCATCTTTGGAAGAGTTAGCGGACGTCATGGGAACAACATCCATATCTCGGAAGCAAATTGAAGCCAGTAGTTGCTCCAAATCACTCTTGACAACCTCTTTTGAGCAACTTGCAGTTTTGAAAGCTCACAAAGACACATTCTTGCTGGAATCCAAGGAACCAGCTCATACAACGGATGGACACCACCTCTCAAAGCACTACATAGAACAGCCCTTCCAACAAGGGTCTGTCAGGGACGACAGACTCGAGAGGGGGGGGAGTGTTGAAGCTCAAAGTCAAGGACAAAGCATGGAAGCACATCAAAAGGTGGACACACAAGGAAAGGGAGCAAGTAGGGAGCTCCAAGAAGTGTATGTCAAATTTTCAGAAGAATCCCCTACAAAAATAGTGATTTTCATCACTAAATAACTCCATTTTGTTCAAGCCAAGGAGTCCTCGAGCTTGAGGAGTATTAGAAGTACCATCGTACCAATTTTCATATTTTTTAGATCTCGTTTGAGCCCTCAAACAAGCCCTGGAACCTAATTTTTAACTAGGCCGAACACTAGGTCTGAACAGGGCCAAAGCTAGTCAAAAACTATAAAAGGAGCTAGAGAGCTCATTTTTGAGGTTAGATTGTAATTGAAACAAACTTGTAAGAGCCTTTTGAAAGTAATCTAAGAACTCCATTGATTCTCTCTCTTGTCTTGCCGTGTGTGCGCGTGTGTGTGTATGTGTGTGCATGCTTGTGTGCTTCTCACTCACGCACTTGTGCCGCCACTTGCTCGAGGTCTTCATACCATCCTCACGTCTTCCCGGATTGACATTAAAGGAGGTGCTACTCATCACTGAGCTACACCAAATTTTGGCACCGTTGCCGGGGATCAAAGGCAGAAGAAGCAGAGTACTACCTATGTCCGGGATCCAAAGTACCTGCGCAGCAAAATGTCCCAGCAAGTGAAACAAGTGTGGGTGCGGAAAGGCAAACACCCGGTTGCACTCAAGCCAACCACACGGGCAAAGCCTCTTATTAGTAACCAACAACACGACACTAATAAGAATTCTTTTGGAAATTCTTCCGCTAACGTGAAATCTATTTGGGTGCCCAAGAAGTCGATGAAGGCTAGCCCACAATCAAGACAAATTTGGGTGCCTAAGGCTTGCTTGCGGGCGCAAATAGCTACGCCGAAGCCACAACCTATACAGCATAAACCATTCACTCGCACAACCGGCATCCATTCGTTTTCAACACTCACGAACACACCAAGGCCCATGAGCACGAACAGAATCATTTGTAAATGGGTCCCTAAAAGGCCTCATGTTCAATCTGATACACCTATAATGTTCTCTAGCGTCTCTACGAAACCAAGAAAAAAAAAATCCACTGCATTTGGCAGCTTAAGACTTGTAATAAACCCCCCGACCCCCATTTGTAAATTCACCCCCACTTACTAACTGCATTAGTCTCCTAGGAATAACCAAGCATTAACTACACACACTGTCTTCGTGCACTTACTAACCACTAACTCACCATCTACCTCATGTTAATGATGTAACGGGGACAACAACGGATTTATTCTGTCCTGTACAATATTAACACATGTTTGTATATTCTCACAGAGACAGACAGCAAGAAGTAAAATGGCAGATACAGTAGGAACTAGCTCCCAGGCAGGCACCAGCCCACAAGTGGTGGACATCGAAAGCCTTCCAGTCGAGGAAGAATTAAAGGAAAGACTAGTGGCATTACGGGCATTGCACGCCATACCAATTCAGAATCCTCCGCAGGGTCACACAATGCCGGTGGGCAAAACCTCACATTGGTTCAGTGACGTTGCTGGACCTCTGGGTGAAGGCACATATATGTGGGAGTCCGAGGTCGAATTCAATGGACGATGGGGCAGATACCATTTCTTTACCAGGGAGTTTGAAAGGCTACAGAATAACAAAGGTCTGAAGCCGATCTAGAAGAAGGCGGGGCTTTATGACTACTTCAAGTCCCAACTACCAAAGCCAGATTTCCTAAGATGCTCATATCTAATTAGTACCCTTACCCCCAGCAAAGACAAGAAAGGATACAGCTCCTTTGTGCTCCCATCACTCACAAGGGGCAACGAGCTGAAGCGTTTCCGCTTAACTATCAATCTGGTAAGAGAAGCACTCGACATGCAGGGTATGCACATTCCAACAGAGAAAGAGACAATGGTTCCAGACAACATGAAGAATAGGAATCTGACGAAGTTGAAGGACATGGTTGCAATGACACCCACGATCGCCATCCACTTACGTATGGTCATGCAACATTTTGCCTTCCCCGCGTAGGAGAGGTTCACAATGCCTCCCAAAAAGATCTGGTTTAGCCTCTACCTGGCGGATGCTTTTGAGTTGACCATCAATATGCCCCACTGGATTATCGACCAGATTCATATGGCTCATCAGAGATGGTACAAGAAGCAAAAATCTGTGTTGTATGGTTGCTGCGCACTCACAAGAATTGTATACAGATGTCTCGCATATGATGTACCGGTGCAGAGGGCTCTGATCTGGTCCAGAGCACAGGAATTTCAACGAAGATTGTCAGCCGTAGGGCCTCCCTCAAAGAAGATGAGAGGAGCTGTCCAGATGCCTTGTGCACAAGCTCGCGGTGCAACCCTGACGCCTGAGACAACCCCAAGACTTCCACGACGAGTGCAACCATTTACTATCAGGTTACCTAGGCACAGCACAGATGGCCCTAATCTTGTATTTCCACCAGTACGGACTGATCTGGAATTCCCGCATGGGTTCACTCTGGAGGATCTAACGGACGAAGAAGTTGCAAGAATCATCGAAGCTGTAAATGCAGAAGTTGAAGAAGAGCAAGCCAGTGGACAGCAAACTGCCCCAGACCAAGCACAGCCCAGCCAACCGGACGTAGTCAACGTGGACGATGAAGAAGAAGCTCATGGGGAGACACAGGGTGGACAATCAGAAGCAGAAGAACAAGAATATGATCAAGAAGCCCTACAAGTACTGGAAGGTGCCCCCGCCTACACTAGCACGTTAAAGAAGCTTTACGATACAATGAACCGAGTTCAAGAGCAACACAGGCTCTCATTAGCTGCAGGTAAAGCTCTCATGAACCAGATTCTGGAGGAGGAAGGTGTGGACGAGCAATACCGTGCCACCTTGGAAATGATATCAGATGCTTTGGGAGTACCGGAAACAGTGCATACCGCACTAGCGCAATCACGAAGGACAGAGAGAAGATATGGAAGACGCCCCCCACGAACAGGAAAACGAATGAATGTATTAGGTTCAGGACCACAAGGCACCCCCACAACCACTGGCACAGCACACACAGTTCACGACACCGAGGAAGCCCACACATCGAGTGCACCCCCATCACCTCCCCTGCCACCTTCCCCCCCACATCCACCTCACTCACCTCCCTCTACCACTGTAACCTCCACTGTCACCACCTCTGAAACCACTACGCACACCAACACACAAACCATCAGCCAACCCCCACACTCTACTTCCACTGAAAACACGAGTCTAACTACAGCCACGGTACACCTCACAACCCCGAGCACACTTCCTAGAAGTTCACAATTACACACACCTCTATACACATTCACAACCCTCACCGCTACCACAATCCCCATGTTCACAGTCACTCCCACCACGATCCCACTTTCATGGAGGTGTCACCCACCTCTGCACCTCTCCCATCCCCCATGTACCCACAATCTCCCATTCCCCCACCTCCCCCCTCATCCGTCCCCAGTACTGCATCCACAATCCCCTTTCCCTTTCCCTACCCCTCTGCATTCAACACTATTCCTCTCAGTAACTTATTTAATAATATGCATCAATGCATGGCCCAACTTCAGCAACACTACCGACACCTGGACAACCAACATACAATGCTCTTCCGAAGCCACGTAGATCTCCAAGCACGATGTAGGGATCTTGAAGAGCAGAAGCAGCTACTCGAACAGCAGCACGTGACATTACAGGAGCAATACGCACAATTAGAAGCCAACCCACCCCAAGCAGATGATGAAGAACGACGACATATGGACGAGCTGCTACATTCTCAGATCACGGAAAACCTGAAACTTCGACGGAACTTGGGCCTCCTCCGCAAGCATATGTCGACCGCGTTAGAGGAGAATAAAAGATTACAGAAACAGAACGAAGAAAACCTGGAGGCGGCCATGGAGGGCTCCCCACAGGAGATTGACCCAAAACGATTCAAGGCAATTCCCTCGGAGAATATGCAGGTGGTGTTAGAAACTCATGCCAATCTAATGGAGGCCCATGCCGCTTTAGAAAAAGAGAGAGACGAGTTACGAAGACAGTTGGCCACCGGCAGACAGAACCCAGCCCGAGCATAACCGCAGAAGAAACAGCTGAAGAGGTCACTAAACTCCGGGCCGAACTTGAGGAATTACGCAGCAAGGTTATGCAATATGAGCGTCAGCCCTCCCCTCTGGTAGACCCCGAGCCTGACGATCTGGTGCCAATTGAAGTAGAAGAAACATTCGAGGATCCCTATGTACCAATGCCAACACCCGGCGGTAAGCGCACAGAACAGGGAATGGACACAATTGAGATTGAGGCACCGGAATGGATGCAAAAGTTAGAGAAAGTAGCCACGACGCATGATGACAAGGGTGGCAGTCCAAATCGCATTGATGTCAAAACTGGAAGAGGTGGTAATAAAATCCGATTATTTTCATAATCTTTCACACCATAGGTGGATCGGCCCATCGGATGATCTGTATGTGCCTTTTTGCGTGCTAATGGCGGATTATAATGCGGAGATCAAGCGCCTCACCTCAAGGGAACCCACCTCTGCCACCCAATTTGCACCCGATGACATCCCAGAGAGTGCCAAGCAAGGACATATCCGCCAACCAACGTGGAGAATTCGGCTGCTCGAAACCTACCCGGAAATGGTAAGAACATGGAACAACATGCCATTGTACATCAAATATAATCCATGTTATTGCCCTGTGTTTCGAAGGAGATCCTGGCCGGAGTACACACATACAGTGCTGACGATTAAAGGATGTGAGAAGTGGCTAAATTACGTGTACTTCGCACCCCCTAAAGGTGCACCTACAATTGGCTATATGATTTCAACGATCCGACATTGGGGGGTCCGTTTCAAGAATGTTCCTGATATCATGACTCAGATGTGCCTGAAAATTTTCGAACTTATGCTGGTCACCTTCAGGACCTTCAAAAATGTCAAGGAACCGCATCTCTCAGCACTAGGATTTAATGAAGGGAACCAGGACCTTGTATACGACATGAGCACAACTCCATCGATCAATGTGGTGTATGCATGGCACGCTCGCATCAAATATCTACCGGCCTGCTTCAAACAAACGTTCGAAGAGATGTTTGTCACGGGATTCTGGGAATATCACTCCGAGATATTCATTCCCAGACCATCCCATCTCTTGCAGTTGTTTGCAGTGGAACAAGCTCTCCACTCCGAAAAGCTACGTATGCCACATCTAGAGGTTCCTGGGCCGGTAGACTGGGATGCTCTTCTGACAGATTTGGCTAAAGGGTTGCGAATTGCTGAACATCATTTAGCGCAGGACGTCGTCGAGTACTACATCCAAAAACCCTCTCAACAAGGGTCTGTCAGGGACGACAGACGCGAGAGAGGGGGGGGTGTTAGCAGTGGACAAGGGAGAGAAGGCACAAGCAGACAAGGGAGTCAACGAAGATCTGGCAAGTAGGCCAACAATTTTCTTCAGGAAGAAGCACTTATGAACATTCACGCAAATTTAGCACTAAGGCAACTTTAATTTTTCAAAACCTCTACACCAATTAAAAGTGATTCTCATCACTAAACACCATTGTAAATATCATTTCATCTTTTTGTAGCTCCATTTTGTGCGAGCCAAGGAGTCCTTGAGCTTGAGGAGCATTAGAAGTATCTACCTGCCAATTTTCGTAATTTTTGGATCTCGTTTGAGCCCCCAAATAAGTCCTGGAACCTAATTTTTAACTAGGCCGGACACTAGGTCTGAACAGGGCCAAAGCTAGTCAAAACTATAAAAGGAGCTAGAGAGCTCATTTTTGAGGTTAGATTGTAATTGAAACAAACTTGTAAGAGCCTTTTGAAAGTAATCTAAGAACTCCATTGATTCTCTCTCTTGTCTTGCCGTGTGTGCGCGTGTGTGTGTATGTGTGTGCATGCTTGTGTGCTTCTCACTCACGCACTTGTGCCGCCACTTGCTCGAGGTCTTCATACCATCCTCACGTCTTCCCGGATTGATATTAAAGGAGGTGCTACTCATCACTGAGCTACAGTAACCAAGTGGCATAATCAAGATATAGACCACAATGCCACTATACATCCATGATCGAACTTATGATGACATAATCCTCATAAAAGAGTATACCACAATGTCATCTTACATGCCAAACACGTGACAAGACCATGCTCTACTCTCATATGGAGGAGCTACCACAGTGATCATACATGTACAATGCCTTGAAGCTCTAAAAATAAGAGCTTGCACACCAAAAATTCTCTCTCGACGAAGTTCCAAAGCCAATTCAACCTCCAAGAGTAATTAGGGTTCGTTTGACAAAAATCTGCTGCTCTGTGTTTTGCTGTTTCAGTGGTGATAACCTCTGAATCTGAACTTTTGATCTTCAGAAAACTTCAAGATCTAATTCTTGGCTACGTAACGAGATAAAGAACATCTCAATCGAAGGTGTGTAGCTCAAGATATGCATAAAACAAGCACCTGCTGTCAATTTCACTATCACCTACAACACTACTACTCTGTATTTTGCAGTTTCGGTGACCTTGCACTACGAATTTGAATCTGAGTTCTTCTACAAAGTTGTAGCTATCTTTCCAAGCTACGAGCAGTAGGTTGAATCATTGCATTCGGAGCTGTAGAACTCAAGTTATGACAAAAAAACCGACCTGCTGTCCTACTCAATGTAGATTCGCCTTCTACAATTCTCTGCGTTTTTTGAATTTTCGGCACTTCAGAAGTCCGAACCAGGTTCGGCGTCCTTTTGTAAAGTTGTAGCTCTCTGTGTTAGATACGCACAAAACTTTAAAACGCATCAATCCGAGCTTCGTAGCTCGAGTTCTGACTGAAATACTGAATAGCTATCAAGAGATGTCGACCTGCACTTCTATCTCTTCTCACCTAAGCTTCCATTGAAGCTTCTTGCACACCAGCCTTCAGCATGCTCTGATACCAATGAAGGGCTTTGATGTGCAGAACAAGAGGAGGAAGGAGGAGATGGAGGGAGAGAGAAGAGAGGAAAGACGCACGAATATGCGTGGGAGCCTCGAAACCCACATAATGATCTCTCTTGAGGGAATGCTCTATATATGATGTATATATATGAATATGGGGGTAAGGTCACGTGACCCTTACATCCCCAACAATGTGTGCGGTAGAAACAAGTAAACAGGCTGAAGAAATACAACCGGGTCATATGAGTGAGAACAAAGCAATATTTGAGGACCAAAAGCTAGAAAGAGGAGAGGCTGAGAAGTAGAAACGAGTGACTAAGAATATCACACTCTTAACCATTGAATGCATGCGTGGTAGCCCAAATTAACACAGCAACGGAAGACATGAAGCAAAGCCTATCAAGGGACAACAGAAACAAAGAGGGGGCGAGTGTTGCAGATCAAAAGAGGCATAAAAGAGGAGCCCCAAAATTTTCAAAATTATGGGCACAATTTTTCTTTTTCAAATGCTTATGGAAACCTCATAAAGCCATGTAAATGCACTAGAGGAGTCCTCTAGATGCATAAATCAAAAGCAATGTATCATAATACTTGTAAATAATAGGAAATTAGGGTTTCTAAAATAACAATCCAGTCTTTTGTGTGAAAGGACCATTTTTAGGGCACATGTATATAAGTCATTTGATGACACTTTGTAAAGACTTTTTGCCATTGTGAGTGAGAGAGCTCTAAATTTCGAATTTTCTTCTTCTCCCTCTTGCATCTCCTTGCTTATGACCTTGCACGTGTGTTTATAGCTTGGAATGAGTGCATGGAAGTGTTGTCTACTAAATTCATTGCTTTTTTGAAGTGTGTAATTTGTGTCTGAGGTGTGAGGAGGTGTGTGGTGAAACTAACTGAGTTGAATAGCTCTATTTTTGCCCACATCTTGAAGTAGATTTGTCAGAATCGGACAAGAGTACCACCATTGGATGCGTCTCATTGAAAGCTTCAAAATAAAACTATTATTGAACCATATTCCAAGTTCAGAGCTGAGAGAAAAGTTCGTTTTTGTGCTTACTGTTGTTTCATGTATTGCGACACCATTTCCACCTATGAGAGTGATGAATGTGCATGATGATACCAATTTTCATTCCATAATGGCTATCGCACTTCATGGGCCATTGTGTAAGTGTGTGTCCTCATACACTCGGTTAGGTTCAAGATACTTCTCGGATTGATAATTTAAATGTGTGATCCCCACTATATGCACTTGTTGGTGATAAAGGAATAGTCTCTTTCGTCACAAGTCCCTAAGTTTGTGCTTAGGTACACAGTCGCCTAGATCACTTGCACATCAAGAAAACATAATTTTTTATGAAAATAGGAATTTCCTCTATCAATCATGATAAAAAATTTTCACGACAAACAGTGTTCATCATCTATCATTGATAGATGATAGAAAAAATCCTACAATAGGCTCTGACCATAGGAACATACTAGTCCATCATGATAGATAGCTCTCCATCATGACATAACAATCCATCGTGACAAACCAGTCCATCGTGATAGACTAGTCCATCAGGATAGACCAGTCCATCCTGACAGACTAGTCCATCACCATAGACACCTATGAAAGGCAATACAAATGCCATAACATTTGAGGAGTTGATCTTTGTTCTGTTGCAAGAAGATCAGTCTAAGCAGAACAGGTCCATTATGTGTGTTACATATCAAGCTTTCTTGGCTAGTTAGAAGGGCAAAGGTAAATGGAGCTCATCTACTAGTAAGCAAAAATATGCTAATTTTGCATAATTAAAGAAGGATAACAAAGATGAGAAGAAAATGGAAAAGCAAACATTGTTTTGCAAATACTGCAAAGGAAATGATCATATCATAAAGAGTTGTCCAAAACTGGCTGCAAAAGAGGCAAAGAAAAAAGAGGTTGGAATCATTGTTGTAGAAGCCTCTACACCCAAATTAGAGTTTGCAAATCTTGTGCAGAATAAAGAATGGGCATTTACTATTGTTTGCAATTATGACCCATCTTCTCATGAATAGTGTATGTCTGTAGTAGAATCAGATGTTTGGCACTTTGATATGGGGCAACCAAACATATTACCTCAAAGCATAGTTTCTTCACTTCACTTGAGCCTATCCCTATAGGGATTATTTTCACATGTGCCAACAACTCCTCTTATCTTGTCATGGGAGTTTGTAAGATCATTCTGACCACTGTGATGGTAGTTCTTTCACATTGCCGAATGCTTCATTTGTGCCAGGGATCAAGAAAAATATGTTATCAATTTCAGCATTAGCCAAGATTGAATTGGTTGTGTAATTTATTGATGACAAATGTACAATGCATGATCTATCAAATGGTGATGTCATTATTGCTTCCATCATTATGTTCTGGGCTGTATAAGCTCATAGATTATGCAAAATATGTGAATGATTCAACATTTGTAGTTCAAGATTCTCACGCTATGCCATATGCAAAGCTTTGGCATGCACGGTTTGGTCATCTGAATTTTGTTAGTTTGCTACACCTATAGAAATTTCAAATGGTGTCCTCTTTATCCAAACTAGAGGGACTTAGTGAAATGTATGTGAAGGCTATATTTTGGGCAAATTGCAGCATTCCTCCTTTCCAAAAGATGGTTTGGTATGAGCTACTAAAAAATTGCAGCTTGTTTAGAGTTACATTTGTGGTCCTATGCAAACACCTTCTTTTGGGAACTATCTTTACTTCGTGACTTTCACTGATGGTTTTTCCAAGAATGCATGGGTATGTCAATTGTAAGAAAAGTCTCAAGTGTTTATGTGCTTCAAAAAGTTTATGCTTTTGGTAGAAAATCTATTAGCATGTAAAATGGGGCACCCTCCATTTTGATCGAGGGGGGAATATATGTTTTTTTGTTTTTAATGCATTTCTAGCTAAACGTGGGATAAAACATCAATGGAGAGTGTTATATGCACCTCAACAGAATGGAGTTGTAGAAAGGAAGAACACATCACTCATGGAGATGATGTGATGTATGGTCAAGAGTCAAGCTTTACCACATAAATTTTGGCTTGAGGCTGTTATGTATGCAGCATATGTACTTAATAGATGTCCCACTAAAGCATTGCAGTCTATCACTCCATATCAAGCTTGGCATGGTTGCAAGCCATCTGCTGCTCACCTGCATGTCTTTGGTTCTCTAGCATATGCATTAGTGCCTGACCAACAATGCAGGGAATTAGATAATAAAGCAATGAAATGTATTTATGTTCGATACAGTTTTGACAACAAAGGCTATTGTCTGTATCATCTACAGACTAAACGCATTTTGGATAGCCATGATGTTGTTTTTCTAGAGGATGAAATTTAGCCATTACTTTCATGTACTAAGGAGACATCTGTTAGCTCCAAAGATGTGTATGACACTATGTTGCCTCTTTTTACAGGTGGATGGTCTAATGCTGGTCCAAATGAGGCTGTTGGCATACAAAGCAACAGAGGAGTCATGCACAATACGGCAACAAGGCCAAATCATTTTTTTCCCATGGATTATGTACAACTCAAGTGATTTTGATCACTACACAAACATTGTAAATCCCGTTTTTGGTAGAATAGACTCCATTTTGTGCAAGCCGAGGAGTCCTCGAGCTTGAGGAGTATTAGAAGTACCATCGTACCAATTTTCATAATTTTTAGACTTCGTTTGAACCCTCAAATAAACCCTGGAACCTAATTTTTAACTAGGCCGGACACTAGGTCTGGACAGGGCCAAAACTAGTCAAAAAACTATAAAAAGAGCTAGAGAGCTCATTTTTGGGGTTAGATTGTTTGTGAATTGAACTTATGTAAGAGACCTTTTGATTAATGCAAAGAACTCCATTGTTCCTCTCCTTGTTCTTGCTTGTGTGCGCGTGTGTGTGTATGTGTGTGCATGCTTGTGTGCTTCTCACTCACGCACTTGTGCCTTCACTTGCTCATAGTCTTCATACTAGTCCTCACGTCTCCACGGATTGACAATTATGAGGTGAATCTTCTCACGTTGGTACTCACCATTGTGCTAGATTGACACCAAATTTGGCGTCGTTGCCGGGGAGAGAGCTTCGAGGACGAGCGTGTGATGGTAAGACGTCGAGTTGAGACATTGGAGTTATAGGTAATATCCTTCTTTCTCTTAATTTTTCTTCATTTTTTCCTTACTTTTGCATCACCATCATCACCATCATCATCTCCACCATCTCCCACCTCCATCTCCATCTCCACAAAAAATTTCAGTTTTTTGGTCATATTACACCCCCCACCTCATTTCCCTCATTTCATTGTGAGAGAGAGCGAGAGAGAGCTTGCATGCTATCTGTTTTTGGTGTGTTTTTGAGCTTTTGTTGCAGGAACTTGCTGTACCACCTCCTCCAGCCGTGTACGCAGGTACGACAGACTCTGCACAGGTCCCGAGACGACGACCTCTGTCTGTCGCGACAGACAGAAAAACTTAAAATTTTGTGAATGCATGTTTAGCACGGTAACCTACACCATTAGGGCACTCTAAATCACTAGAAGTTTCTCAAAAATTTGCGTTTTTTCAGTCTATCGTGACAGACAGCGTCTATCGCGACAGACCGAAATTCCACGACAGACAGCGTCTATCGCGACAGACACCGTCTATCGCGACAGACCGAAATTCCACGACAAACAGCGTCTATCGCGACAGACACCGTCTATCGCGACAGACACCGTCTATCGCGACAGACCGAAATTCCACGACAGACAAAAATCCACGATAGACACCGTCTATCGCGACAGACCGAAATTCCACGACAGACAGCGTCTATCGCGACAGACACCGTCTATCGCGACAGACAGAAATCCACGATAGACACCGTCTATCGCGACAGACACCGTCTATCGCGACAGACACCGTCTATCGCGACAGACCGAAATTCCACGACAGACAGCATCTATCGCGACAGACACCGTCTATCGCGACAGACCAAAATTCCACGATAGACACCGTCTATCGCGACAGACACCGTCTATCGCGACAGACAGACATTTTTGGCAAAAATTAAGGGGTAAATTTTTGGAAATTTAGGCTAAATTTTGGGCATATTTGCACTCTCAAGTACTCATATACTTACAAAGGCCTTAGAAAAATGCATTAAAACCCCTGAAAGGTTCTGTTTGTCTAGTTAACCCCCTAAACCCTGAACGGTCATAACTTTTTCATACGAAATCCATTTTTTGAGCTCTAGGGCTTGTTGGAAAGCTCTTGGCATATACTACACGCCCTCAACTGTTTTTTATAAGAATAACGCGTTGATTTTCAGATAGGATATTTGGAAGTTGACACACGGAGGGGTAGAAACACCAAGGGAGCTCTAGAGGAAATTTCTAGCAACACAAAAGGGGGAACAAGGGTCATTAAAAAAGTGTCTGAAATAAATTGTCTGTCAATTGAAAGGTCAACTTGGAGCTAATCTTGAGACTGATGCAGGTCTATTGAGAAGCAATTGAGAGCGTCCAAGCAAGGGTTTTGCGCAAGCTTGAGAATCAACTTCTCGAGCACTAAAGAGCAAGGTTCAACAAGAAAGGTCGGAATACTCTCAACTCCTCTTCGTCAATTCCTAGCTTAGGCTAAGAACGATCAAAAGTAGGAGTAAGTTAGGGCGACGATAAGCAACTACCAAGTTGAAGCATACCTAAACTTTCAAGCTCGAGCTAAGGGCATAATCCTTGTACTGTCGAGAATTTTAAAGGGAAAGAACTTAACGTGGAACGATCAACTGTAAGTGCGAAACAACATTCAAATATTCCTGACGACGTGATATCAGACAAGACCTTAAACACGATAAAATAACTAAAAAGAACCAAGCGACTAATATAAAGTAACCAGCAACGAGGTTATACTCTGGGCAAAGAATTGGGCTACTTAGATAGGCATATGAACCTTAGATCAGGACGACATCTAGTGAGGGAGAGACAAAGCCTTAGATCTTCAGAGGCTAGTGTTAACCACATTGCTAGGTCTTGGGCCCAGCAGTTGAGCCACCACTCGTACTACCCCAGCTCTGAGACCAGTGAGTCAGAGATGTCTCAAGGCATGGACAGACCTACGGGAAGTTCAAGTGTGCCTTACTTGTACAGGGTAGAAGGCCCTTACAAAACACAGTTGGAATACCTTAGGACCAACCGATTAGGTGCTAGCATCTATGAGGACGGCCTAGGAAGATCCGTGGTCCAGATTAAAAACCCTGACCAATCCATAGGACTAGAGCACCCAGCTGTCAAGTTTGAAAACGGTGCATACCTGGACAAAGAAGGAACCATATACGTAGTCACCAGTCACCCAGATAGGACAGATGAATTTGGGAATGTAATCTCCGAAGCGGACTTAGGTGACTTGGAACAAGGAAACATGGGTGTCGAACCTAGAACCCCTCGAGGCAAATCTGTTCTCACTAGGATTATCACGCCTAAGTGGGTTCCCCAAGACAACAAGAGCATAGAGTTGCTCCTCAATCGAGAAACTGACGAAGCCTTTTGGAGGTATAAATCTAATCAGCCAACTGATATAGGAACTATCATGATCTATGAGTTTAAGGATCCGGATAGCCCAGGTAGAGTGACCTACTTAGATCACACTTCGGAAAGGATCTTTGTGGTGACAGAAAATGATAGGCATGCTTACACTTGGAAGGGTGAATTCATTTTCCCCCAACCAAGATTGAATGTATCCTATGGTCACCCTGGTGCTGGAACATCCCAAGCTCATGGAATGCAAAAAGACAGAAGTAGAGATAGACCAGAAGTAAGCTTTGCAAACCCAGTGGGCAGAGAAAGAACGAGGACGGAGACGAATAGGGTAGAACCTGAGGTGCTTAGAGGTCAAGTGTACAGCTTCCTTGATGGATTTTCAGGCTACAATCAAGTAGCCATAGCCCCAGAGGATCAGCATAAGACAGCCTTTGCCACAGAATGGGGCATTTTTGCTTTTAGGGTAATGCCATTTGGGCTTACCAATGCACCAGCTACCTTCCAGAGGCTGATGTGCCATGTGTTTAAGGAGTTCCTGAGGAAGAGTTTAGAAGTCTACGTTGATGATCTTTGTGCTCATTCCAACATTAGACAAACCCATATCCCTGAACTCAGACAAATCTTTGACAAATGTAGAGAATATCAAGTTTGCCTGAACCCAGAAAAGTGCGTTTTTATGGTCAGGCAAGGCAAGATTCTAGGACACATAGTGTCAAAGAATGGCATATCTACCGACGAAGAAAAAGTGAGAGCCATAGCAGAGCTACCTAGGCCAAAGAATGTCAAGGAAGTACAAGCTTTCATGGGGCATTGTGGTTATTACCGATGATTTATACACATGTATGCTGTCATTGCAAAGCCCATGTACGGGCTTCTGACTAACTTTGAGTGGACGGATGAATGTGAGACTTCCTTCCAGGAGCTTAAACGAAGATTATGTTCAGCACCAATCTTGACCACACCAGATTGGAGTAAGCCATTCCATGTTCACGTGGATGCATCCAATTATGCTATTGGATGTGTACTTGCACAACCTACTGGTGAAGGTAATATGGATCTTCCAATTGCCTATGCCAGTAGACAATTGAATGCGGCTGAACGGAATTACACCACTACAGAGCGAGAAGGATTAGGCATGGTGTATGCAGTTAAGAAATTTAGACACTATTTGCTTGCAAATAAGTTTAAATTTTTTACGGATCATCAAGCATTGCTATACCTCGTAAACAAGCCTTGCAATACAGGAAGATTAGTGAGATGGTTTCTCTTCCTAATGGAGTATGATTTTGAGGTTGTGGTAAGGAAAGGGAGGACTCACTTGAGAGCAGATCATCTCTCTAGGCTCACATCGGGAGAAGCCCCACAAGGTGTATCAGATGACCTTCCTGACGCTTACTTGTTTAATTTGGAAGTGGTGCCGGAGTGGGCTAAGCCATTGGTACCAGTATTGACATACGGGCCTAATCATCCAGTGGTAAACACACGGAATAGAGAGGTTGTAAGAGCCCAAAAGTACCACATCATGGCAGGAAGCATGTACAAGCACACAGATCAAGGGATCTTGGCTTGTTGCGTAGAAGAGGATGAGTACGCTAAATGGTTGCAATTAGCACATGTAGGTGCGTTAGAGCAACACCATACAAAGCAACGAACTTTACAGACTCTAAAGAGATTCGGAGTGCATTGGCCAACTATGGAAGCGGATGTCCAAAAGTGGTGCAAGGAATGCCCAATCTGTTGCACTAAACCACCTGTGGAACACGCCACTCTTTATCAAGTATCCATTGTGCCAGATTGGAGTGAACCTCTAGTATCCTTCCTGAGGACAAACACATTTCCTCCAGACATGACTCTGGCTAGGAAAAGGAGTTTAGAACAAGAAGCCCTGGATTGCTCACTCATTGGTGATAATCTATACAAGCGTGGTAAAGATGGTTACCTGAGACTGTGTGTCCATGAGAGTGAATATCTTAAGATCTTGGAAACTGCTCACCAAGGTGTAGCAGGAGGACACTTTGGACCGGATCGAGTGATCAAGGCAATACTATTTGCGGGCTTCTGGTGGCCTACCCTTCACATGGACGCACATACCTATGTGAAGCGATGTGATGTCTGTCAGAGAACTCAGTACCCTATACGAAAAGATGAGATGCCACTGAAACCTATGATGAGTGGACGTGCATTCTCTAAGTGGGGAATAGACTTCGTAGGTCCTATTAATCCCCCAGCTAAAGGTTCTCATGCGGAATACATCATTGTTGCAACAGATTATCTCACCAAGTGGGTAGAGGTAAAGGCTACGACAAAGAACGATGCTCAAACAACTGCTAAATTCTTGTTTGAGAATGTGTTCACAAGATATGGGCTACCTATAGAACTAGTAAGTGATAGAGGCACTCACTTCTTGAACGAAGTGATTGAAAATCTACTCCAAGAATTCCTGGTAATACACAAGAAGTCTGCCCCCTATCACCCTCAAGCTAATGGACAAGCTGAGAGCACTAATAAGACTTTATGCAATGTACTGACGAAATTAGTGAACACTAAACGCTCTGATTGGGACAAACAGCTACACCATGCTGTTTGGGCATACCGAGTTGCCTACAAAACGGTACTCCAAGCCACCCCCTTTCAGATGGTATTCGGCCAAAACGCTGTGTTACCCTTGGACTTCTTGATCCCTACATTGAGAGTAGCACAAGAGCACGAATGGACAGGTCATGAGCTCTCCTCTAGGATTTTTGACCTTGAACGATTAGGAGAAACAAGACTGAGAGCAGCTGCAGGAATATATGCAGCCAAGAAGAGACAGAAGGCATATTTCGATGCCCATGTGAAGGATAAAGGCTTGAAAGCAGGAGATCTAGTCTTAGTCTATACACTGAAACAACACGCGAGGAAGCTAGAAAAGAGAGGCTACGGACCTATGATTATCAATAGGATCTCCACGAGTGGAGCAGTACAATTAGCCACGTTAGAGGGTGATGTTCTCCCAAACTATATTAGCGGTTGCAGAGTCAAGTTGTATCAGGAACCCCTCACGGAGGAAATGCTCAGCCGACTCAACACTGCTAAGAAACATAAAGAGGAAGAAAAGCGAGTTCGAGAAGAGGCTCAAGCAGAAGCTTTAGAACGCATCAGAAGGATGAAGTTACGAAGGCAAGGTAGAGATCAGCCTAGAGCAAATGACTATGCAGATCAAGGATATCCCATGGCCATGTGTGAAGTTGCACGAACAAGCTCGCATAGGATAATTGATAGACGTCCTTTCTTAACCCTAAATATAGGACAAGGAAAGAGTGCAAGGAACGTAAGAGCCTTGATTGACTCAGGCGCAGCCACTAGTGCTGTTAGAGTGTCTTACTGTCAAGAGTTACAGTTAACTGTCAATCCTGTGGAAGCATATCTCATAGGATTGGGAGGCGTGGAAACCCCTTGCATGGGCGAGGTGGAACTTCCCCTCTACATTCATGATGAGGAAATGACTGTTAAAGTACTGGTGTGTCAAGATGAGGATCTCACTGAACCTCTTGTCTTGGGTCAAGATTGGATCTATGACCAAGCAGTCAATCTAAACCTAAGAAGTGGACTTCTCCAGGTTTGGGTCAATCATAGTCGAGTTACAGTAGAATTAGACAATGGAGCACTCAAGGAACTAGGAAAGGCACAGACTCCTGGTCCTTCCAGGGGTACACATGAAGATGACCATGCTGTTCTTGTCCAAAACCATGTGTTGCAGAGGAATGATATTCGCAAAAAAGGAGTCAGGGATGCAACGGAACTCCCTTCTTTTCCAAAGGCCAGAAGGAGGCAACAACCCAAGGTGGATCAAAGGCAGAAGAAGCAGAGTACTACCTATGTCCGAGATCAAAAGTACCTGCGCAGCAGAATGTCCCAGAAAGTAAACTATGTGTGGGTGCGGAAAGGCGAACAACCGGTGGCACCACCGCCAATTACACGGGCTAAGTCTCTTATTAATAACCAACAACGCGACACTAATAAGAAGTCTTTCGGAAATTCTTCTGCTAACGTGAAATCTATTTGGGTGCCCAAGAAGTCGATGAAGGCTAGCCCACAATCAAGACAAATTTGGGTGCCTAAGGCTTGCTTGCGGGCACAAATAGCTATGCCGAAGCCACAACCTATACAGCATAACGCATTCACTCGCACAACCGGCATCCACTCGTTTTCAACACTCACGAACACACCAAGGCCCATGAGCACGAACATAATCATTTGTAAATGGGTCCCTAAAAGGCCTCATGTTCAAGCTGATACACCTATAATGTTCTCTAGCGTCTCTACGAAACCAAGGGAAAAACCCATCCACTGCATTTGGCAGCTTAAGACCTGTAATAAACCCCCCGACCCCAATTTGTAAATTCACCCCCACTTACTAACTGCATTAGTCTCCTAGGAATACCCAAGCATTAACTACACACACTGTCTTCGTGCACTTACTAACCACTAACTCACCATCTACCTCATGTTAATGTTGTAACGGGGACAACAACGGATTTATTCTGTCCATTACGATGTTAACACATGATTCTATATTCTCACAGAATCAGAAGGCAAGAAGTAAAATGGCAGAAGCGACACGTTCGGGCTCACAAGTAGGGATACTTACTGCAGGAATTGATGTGGATAGTCTACCTGTGGATGTGCCACCAACTGAACGACCAGCGGAGCTGCAGCACCTTCAACAAATCCCGGTGCCGGATCCACCTACAGGGATCACGGAAAGAGTCCATGCCAATTCTCATTGGTTCAATGGCATGCCAGGTCCATTAGGAGAGGCCAAGTATATATGGGAGTCTAAGTGCGAGTATGACAGATCATGGGTTCGATTCCAATTTTTCTCCAAGGAGTTCGAGACTTTACAGAACACCGAGGATCTCCAGACCATATGGCAACGAGCAGGGCTGGCAGAATACTTTGAAGCCCCACTACCTAAACCAGATCTCCTCCGCTGTTACTATTTGGTCTCCACATTGCAAGCTAATGAAGAAAAGGACAAACCCGGATCATTTGTTCTTCCCTCCTTGTTGGGCAACAACGAGTTGAAGAGGTTTGAACTTACGGTGGAGTTGGTAAGCGACGCTTTGAATATGCACGGCACGCATGTACCCTCTGAAAAGGATGCTCTTGTTCCCACTAACATGAAGAATAGGAAACTATTGAAACTTAAAGATATGGCAGCACTCACACCAAACGTGTCCATCCCTCTCCGCATGTGCATGCAACATTTCGCCTTTCCCGGCCAAGACCGCTTCACACAACCACACAAGAGAATCCGGTTCGCTCTCTACTTAGCGGAAGCAGGTGCGTTACCCATTAAGCTACCAGTATGGATTATAGATCAATTGTATGAAGCAAACAAACGGTCTTCTAGGAAATTAGTGGTGAACGGATGCTGTGCAATCACACGCATCATTTACCGGTGCCTAGCGTATGATGTCCCCATTGAACGTGCCTTAACTTGGGCACAATTACAAATGTTTAAAAGGCTCAAGACGTCCACACATCAATCCAAGCGCATGAGGGGTGCGATCCCTTGTGTCCAGACAAGGGAAGTTCTGACTACTCCTGAGGTATCGCCACGAAGGGAGGCCACTGTACCTCCCTTTACCATTAGGATACCCAGGTCGGGATCTGAAACTACGACACAAGCTACCCCATCGGCTCCTCCTGTTCCACCTGAATTCGAATTTGCTGCCACTGGAGATGCTGAAGGAATGGACCCCCAGGACTTCGAAGCATTCCTACAAAGTACACAATTCTCTGATGTGGAGTTTTATTCAGAGGCAGAGGAGCAAGGCACATCCTCACGAAGAAGAAGAAAGTCTACAGACGGTCGACATGTACATTGGAGTGACGCTCAGCAAGGTCAACAACAAGGACACCTAGAAGAAGAAGGAGCGTATGAAGAGGAGACCACTGAAGCCCCAGCCTATACGGCAGAACTCCGAAGGCTGTATCAGATTATGGAAAGAGTGCGATCGCAACAACTACTCACCGAACAGAGTAGCAGAGTACTCATGACTCAGTTGTTGGAAGAAGCAGGAGTTGACTCAGAGTATAGGGAAGGTCTCTTATTGATGGCAGAAACATATGGAGTAGTGGAAGCTGTGCGCACTGCCATTCGGAGGTCTCTAGTTCAATATGACCCACGAAGGTTCCAGACGCGACCACGCTCAGGTAAGAATATCCAGATTCCCATCACAACTGCAGAAGAGCCAACTATTACATCTGAACCTATCAGGACAACCTCCCAAGCAACCGAAACGGCTAGCCAACAGCACCCAGTCACCCATGAGGAGTCCACCGAACCACTACCACCCACACCCCCACCATCACCTCCTAGAGCAGAAACAGTGGAAATCACCTCAACCACTCAACCCACCGACCC
Organism: Ceratopteris richardii; assembly: GCA_020310875.1. Classification (NCBI taxonomy): domain Eukaryota; kingdom Viridiplantae; phylum Streptophyta; class Polypodiopsida; order Polypodiales; family Pteridaceae; genus Ceratopteris; species Ceratopteris richardii. Next base: position 114,385,900 of record CM035419.1, on the reverse strand, counting down.
AACCTTCATCTTCCGTACTCCCATCTCTAGTTCCACCCTATTCTCTACCACTGATAACCCGATCTTTGAAGCAGCCCCCATCACTACACAATCCACTGAACCGCTCCTAGAGCCTGCCCTAGGGCAACCATCACCCATGCCCTCAGCCATAGGTCATCCTGACCCTAGATCCACATTCATGGGTTTCCCTGCTACCACGTAACCCTTCCAGCCCTCCTCAAATTTACGACCTCAACCCCCGACCCCTCTCTCTCCATTTCTACAATCCCTCCATGACCTCCTTGCTAGAGCTTTTCAACCAGGGTCTCAACCATTTCCTGTCTTTTCAGCTTCCCACCCCACTTCGCATCTATTCACCACTTCCACACACACACCACCTACCATCCCAATGTATATGGCAGACCCCACACTCACACCCACTCCTGAAGGTATGGACATTTCACCACCCACAGCACCTCCCCCCACGATTTCACCTCCTCCCATTCCCCCTCCACCAATTTCACTCACACACACGACTTCCATAGACACATCATTCACTGTTCCCCTTCCCCAATTCCCTTCCCATGCATCTCCCACTGTAAACACCACCCACTCATCTATAGGAAATGCATTGGACACCATGCTGGCTTGTATATCAAATTTAAGGACAGATTACATTCAGCTCCAGCAACAAAACGAACGCCTGCACGAGCACTCAGAGACACTACAGCACCGCCTTGCGGCACTAGAAGAGGAAAATGCTCGCCTCCACACACAGTTCCAAACTCTCCAAGAAGCTCATGGCATATTGGAGGTACAGTTACAGAACACAGATCAGGAAGCGATACAGGCGGTAGAAGGTCACCTACGGACACAGCTGGAACGCAACTCAAAACTTCAGCGAAACATGGCTCTACTCAAACGCCATCTTGCGGCCGCTCAGGAAGAGAATAGACGCTTGCAAGTACAAAATCAAGAGAACTTGGAAGCAGCTATTGAGAGCACACCGGGGGCACCCATCAGCCCATCCAAGTTTCAAGCAGTGATCCCCGATAATATCAAGATCATATTGGAAGACTATGCCATGCTGCTTGAAGCACATGATAAACTATCGGAGGAACTGGGACAATTGAAGCAGGAACACCAAAAAGGACCAACAGCAGCCTCTCCAACCACCCCCTCCGCGGCTTCACTTCTCACAGACGCAGAGGCCATAAAAGATCTCCAGAAACAGGTCACTGAATTGCAAACACGTCTACTACAGTATGAGAGACCATCTTCCCCTCCAGAGGCTCCCACGGACGAAGAAGTTGTGCAAATTCCTGTGGAACAAACGTTTGACGAAGAATACGATCCGCAACCATTCCCAGGAGGCCAACAAACAGAAGAAGCGCAGGACACATTCGAGGCACCACGGCCCCCATGGCTACGTCAAGTGGAGGAAATCGGGAGTTCGCACGAAGAGCGCACAGTAGTGCAAAATCAGGCCATGAGGGTCATAGAGGAAATTGTGTTACAATCAGCTTACTTCAAAAACCTGTCATCGAGACGCCTGATCCTCTCATCTGAACTCCAATACAGGCCGTATTATATTATCTTGGCTGATTATAATGCAGAAATACAAAGAGTCACGGGTCAGATTCCTACCTTTGCAACCCAATTTCAACCCGAAGACCTTCCTCCCGAGGTGCAAAAAGGCAAAATTCGTCAACCCACCTGGCGGTAGAAACTTCTAGAGACATATCCAGAAATGCTACGCACATGGAACAATGCGCCTCTACACCTCCTATACAATCCATGCTACGGTCCAGTCCCACGCCGCAGGTCTTGGAAAGCATTCAGTATCAAGGTACAGAACAACGCGCAATGCAAGGAATGGCTGAACTACCCGTACATTGCGCCACCACAGGGACCACCGTCGGTAGCATATATGATGGGAACCATTCGCCACTGGATGCCGCACTTGAAGCCCATGCAAGATGTAGCAGCGCAAATGATGCTTAAAATCTTAGATATGATGCAAGTAGTCCTGAAGACTTTTAGAAATGCAGCCGCACCACAGGTACGTCTACCGGGGTTTAGCAATGGAAATTATGACTTGGTGTATGACATGAGCACCACCCCCAGTATTCGTGTGGCTTACGCCTGGCATGCACACATCAAATACCTCCCTGCCTGCTACAAACAGACCTTCGAAGAAATGTTCAGATCAGGTTTCTGGGAGTATCACTCGGAGATTTTCGCACCAAATCCAACACATCTGCTCCAACTTTTTGCTTGTGAACAAGCAATGTACTCAGAGTACTACACCACCCCGCAACCAGAGACCCCTGGTGCAATAAATTGGGATGCATTGGAAGCTGATCTAGCAAGAGGCTTAAGGATAGGAGAACATGAACTGGCTACCAATGTCATCCAATATTATATCGACCACCCGAGAGAACAAAGGTCTGTCAGGGGCGACAGACGCTAGGAAGGGGGGCGTGTTGGCATACAAAGCAACAGAGGAGTCATGCACAATACGGCAACAAGGCCAAATCATTTTTTTCCCATGGATTATGTACAACTCAAGTGATTTTGATCACTACACAAACATTGTAAATCCCGTTTTTGGTAGAATAGACTCCATTTTGTGCAAGCCGAGGAGTCCTCGAGCTTGAGGAGTATTAGAAGTACCATCGTACCAATTTTCATAATTTTTAGACTTCGTTTGAACCCTCAAATAAGCCCTGGAACCTAATTTTTAACTAGGCCGGACACTAGGTCTGGACAGGGCCAAAACTAGTCAAAAAACTATAAAAAGAGCTAGAGAGCTCATTTTTGGGGTTAGATTGTTTGTGAATTGAACTTATGTAAGAGACCTTTTGATTAATGCAAAGAACTCCATTGTTCCTCTCCTTGTTCTTGCTTGTGTGCACGTGTGTGTGTATGTGTGTGCATGCTTGTGTGCTTCTCACTCACGCACTTGTGCCTTCACTTGCTCATAGTCTTCATACTAGTCCTCACGTCTCCACGGATTGACAATTATGAGGTGAATCTTCTCACGTTGGTACTCACCATTGTGCTAGAGTGACAGAGGCACTTTCACTAACTTTATAGGTGTCACATGATGATGCACACCATTCCATATTTTATGCAGATTTACATGATGCACTTATTGATGAGAGAATTGATACAGAGGAGGCAAAAACTATGCCTAAATGGCTAGTGCAGACTTTGCGAGATAGCAAAATAGATGCACCTCTGTCATATCATACTTGTTCAGGCTCTCTTAGTGCTTCTTTTGCATCAGATTGCTATGCTATAGCCACCTCTAGTCTTTGTGATAAGAATGAGCCTGTTTTGTTTGATGAAGCATAAAATTCTAAAGCTTGGATGGCTTCCATGCAATCAAAATATGATGCTATTATGAAAAATGTTATGTGGTCTTTATGTGAGTTGCCTCCTGGCAAGAAGGTCGTTGGCACTAAGTGGGTATACAA